>CM054179.1:102396874-102996874 GCA_028829895.1 Sinotaia quadrata | reverse complement strand
TGTCTTTTTTTAATGAACTGCGTGCATACAAGGTGTGAAATTATACCTTTTCTCAAGGTTGAGTGAACTAATAATTCATTTACATTCATTAATATAATAATTAACTCCTCGGTAGACTCTTCGTCTTTTGCAGTCTGGGAGACTAAGTCAAGCCCTAGAATCAACAATTAATCTAATTGTTCTCCTCTTCTAGGTGTTACTCGTCCAGAGTGAAATGCAATCCTGTTAATTAATATTAATTAGTTATTACAGCAATTTCTCTCTCGCCCTCACACATCCCCACCAGTTTGAGGGATTCTTCCCCAAGGTATGTTTGACTGACTTTTAGATTAAGTTTGGCAGCCCCCACCTTCAAACCTACATACTTCCTTCATCAATTCGTTTAGAGGGAAAAGAGGGAAAAATAAATCAATAATTTTATTAACTATACATATAACTAAATAATTATCAAAATCATTTACACAGTTTACAAGCAGATCACAATTTACACATTAGTTCTTGATAATTAACAACTTAAATCTTTCTTTAGCAAGTATCATTCAATTCAGAAGATTTTAAATTTTTCAAAGTCTTTTCAAGTTTGTATCGAAACCTAATACACTAATCTTCACTAAACGTTTACGTTAACAGCATTAGAAATAGAAGAATAGAAAATGATAGAAAGATGTTACAACATTGACCTGAGAGCTGGACATGCATTCACCTGATTGTTTAAGTGGACTCATCACTGAAGCTACCAGGTGCGAAGCGAATACAGATGCTGTTAGGAGGCTGCTCTGTTAACGATGCACAGAATGTTCGAACCACAAATGAATCGAGCAGTCCTCACTCTCACTAGTTCAATACAGTCATCATTACTACATCACGAAGTTTTCTGCTGTTCTCCCTCTGACAAGACTGGAAGTTATGGAAGTGCAGACATCAAAGCTACACACGCTACCTCTTCTCACATTGGTTCCCAACCAATTCATAGACAAACTCGTTACCCCGACTTGGCAACAGAATTCAGTGGTTCCTTGACTTCACAGCTGTACCCTGACAACTGTAGGGTCTCGGCAATCACTACATACACTTGTAGCACAGTACTTGTGTGGTAACAGCAATCGTCACCTGAAGATTTGAATTCAAATCCACCCTCGAACTTGAAGTTCAAACAAGACTTGAAACGGAAACACTTGACTTCAACTGTGAATACAAAACAGGGCGGGGTTGGATCACACCACGAGGAACATTCAAAATAATCTTTGTGAATTCTCTAGACCCAAAACTCAAACCACAATTTCTGCCTTATTCGTACTCATCAGAATTCACAGGAATCAACTTACACCAACACGTTTTACTGATAAGTTGACGACAACGCCGGATTCACACACCAACGTAATCCAGTAGAGCTCAGTAGCCACTGTAGTAGGATGTGACAAAAGTAAAACAAAATGGCTTGCTCTGTTCATAAGCTAACAGTCGCCTGTATGGCTGAACTCGAGTTATGTTCAAAGTGATTAAAATAGAATACTCCTTCAACATAGAAACTTCCGGTCCATCCCCATTGGTAGATTTGTTGTGAACAAGTGTGAAACTTTTAGTCAGAAAAAATACTCATCCAGCTGGAGCTGGTTTGGATTGCGTCAGCAATTTTCTAGCATATTCTCAAGTTGATTTGTTTACTCCAATTCTGACACTTACAAAATATACCATCATAAGGAAAGCCCAAGACCGAGTCATTTTGACAATTTAACAATTTATATAACAGTTAAGACTAGAAACAGGGATAGGCAAATTTATTCCACCACAGTTAGAAAAGCCATTTATTTAGGTTCTGTATCTTTGTTGAACACTGTAATGCTAAAGTTAGCTAGATAAAATATTTGCTAAATTTGTGCATATTTGTTGATAGCTAAAACACAGCAGTACTGGAGTTAGCTAAATGAAATATTTGCTCAGTTTGTGCATGTCTGTTTGACAGCTAGTACAGAGTAGTACTAGAGTTAGCTAGATGAAATATTTGCTCAGTTTGTGCATGTCTGTTTGACAACTAGTACAGAGTAGTACTAGAGTTGGCGAGATAAAAAGAATTCGCTCAGTTTGTATATGTCTGTTAACTATTTCAGTAGCCATAGAAACGAAAGTTTCGAATCTGCGATGCTTTCGCTATGGCTTGTGTGACTGATCCTTTTCAAACCAATTGAACATTGTGGCGAGAGGTCTAAGACCAACCATTATTGCATTCTTCATGCTGGTATTTTGAACCCTATGAATTTTCCAGGCAGTACCAATATGTGGACTGTACCTTAATTTGTCAGGCAGTATCAATATGTGGACTGTACATTAATTTGTCAGGCAGTATCAATATGTGGACTGTACATTAATTTGTCAGGCAGTATCAATATGTGGACTGTACATTAATTTGTCAGGCAGTATCAATATGTGGACTGTACATTAATTTGTCAGACAATACCAACATGTGGGTTGTACATTGTCTGGCAGTACCAACGTGCAGACTGTACGTTAATTTGGAGTGTCTACCCTCTATCGGTCTATCCGTTTTAAAATTATTTCTTTGGTCCATTGTTAAAAGCCTCAGAAATAAGCTTAGTAGTAATTTTATATAATCCCCTTGATCAGTAATTTTCTTTTCTTATGTTTTTTAATATAAATGTTTACCGCCTAAGAACCTCCTGCCATTATCTAACTTTCTTTTAATTTTATTTGTGTGTGTGTGTGTGTGTGTGTGTGTGTGTGTGTGTGTGTGTGTAAAGTCATTTGACTATAACTATAAGAAATTATTTTAATTTACTCCCCTTCGGTTGTCTGAATTTAGGAAATTTTTTTGAAGTGTATTTCTTTATGACGGGGTAGTCCATTGAGTAAATTTTATGAAGAATGCATGCATTTTTAATTGTCTGCATGAACTCTAAAATACTTAATTGTTTTCTTATGTTTTCGTTATTATTGCACCGAACTATAACTGCAAGATGAGTCAACCACTGCCGGCATGATTAATCGATACCATCACATCCATCGTCCAAACAGCGCGCCTCTGTATTTTGCTTTAGTTCAGTACCACACTCGGACAAAAGGTTTCCACTTATGGCGCTCACAGTAAGTCTGTGGTCGGACAGTTATGTTTGTGCTGAAGCGAAAAGTCTATAGTTGGACAGTTACGTTTGTACTGAAACGGAAAGTCTGTAATTGGATAGTTAAGTTTATTCCAATGCGAAAAATCTATAGTAGGATAGTCCATTTATACCAATTCGAAAAGTGTATAGTTGGATAGTTAAGTTTATACTAATGCGGAAAGTCTATAATTGGATATTATATTTGTACTAATGCGGAAAGTCTTTAATTGGATAGTTAAGTTTGTACTAATGCGGAAAGTTTGTAATTGGATAGTTAAGTTTGTACTAATGCAGAAAGTCTGTAATTGCATAGTTAAGTTTGTACTACTGTGGAAAGTCTGTAATTGGATAGTTAAGTTTGTACTAATGCGGAAAGTCTGTATTGGTTAGTTATGTTCGTACTACTGCGGAAAGTCTGTATTGGTTAGTTAAGTTCGTACTACTGTGGAAAGTCTGTAATTGGATAGTTAAGTTTGTACTGCTGTGGAAAGTCTGTAATTGGATAGTTAAGTTTGTACTACTGTGGAAAGTCTATAGGCGGATTTATGCTTGCTTATATATATGTATATATAGTACATTAATTTAGTTACCCACTAATAATACTGTAATTGATGAATAAAACAACGTTACTAGACACTATACTATATACAATGTTTAAAGTTATTCCATTTAAACTGTACTTTGGTCGCAACCAGCATGCAATTCCAGAAGAGAGAAAGAGTTGTACTAGTGAACAAAATTAGACTATTTATATGCTTACACTTTGTCTTGACATTTCCTCACTTAAATATAATGGAATACTTACGACAAGGATCAAGAGTCAGTCTATAAAGAAATTGAGTTATTGGATTTGGGTTGACTTGGTGTCGTTAGTAAATTTACATGAATGCATTCTGTGCAGGTTTTTACTTCTGTGTTTAGGTAGATAGCGTTTCAAGCCGACTCTTGTGATAAAGGCCGAAGTAAATGTTTTACTGTTATTAACCGTTTTGCTGCCTCATGAGGCTTCAGGATCGTCAATGTCTGCTTCAGTGTCAGGAGTTAAGCCGCATTCAGACTAAGATGCCCCAAGAGGGATTATGCTGTATAACTTGTCTGATACTAATGTGGTGGACTATTTGCTGCTCAGCACACTGTTCTGGACAGATATAAGGATAGTTAAACTAAGCAGACCACAGTAGAACTGACTATAGGTATATTTGATTCTCTCTCTCTCTCTCTCTCTCTCTCTCTCTCTCTCTCTCTCTCTCTCTCTCTCTCTCTCTCTCTCTCTCTCTCTGCTTTACTACAAAATAGTTCTTTTGAATTGCATCTCACTAAATCATACAATGCCGTAGCTCAAGAAACTGCAGTAAATCTTTATAACCTCATTACTTTGTTTCAAATACTTCTTTTTGTAACTAATAATTACTTTTATTTATTACAAATACTTCTTTTTTATAACTTAACAATTACTTTTATTTATTACAAATACTTTCCTTTTATAATCCAATAATTGCTTTAATTTGTTACAAATACTGCCGTTTTATAATCTAATTACATGTACTTTTATTTATTCCTAATACTTCCTTTTTATAACTTAATAATTACTATTATTCATTCTAAATACTTCCTTTTTATAACCTAATATTTACTATTATTTATTACAAATACTTCCTTTTTATAACCTAATATTTACTCTTATTTATTACAAGTAATTCCTTTATATAACCTCATATTACAAATACTTCCTTTTTATAACCTAATATTTACTATTATTCATTACAAATACTATATTATATAGTACAAATACTTCCTTTTTATAATCTAATATTTACTATTATTCATTACAAATACTATATTATATAGTACAAATACTTCCTTTTTATAATCTAATATTTACTATTATTTATTACAAATACTTCCTTTTTCCGAATTAAAGATACGTTTCTCCTCATACTGATTGTATTTTCGTAAACCGTGTAGTAACAATAGATATTTCCAATAAGTAAACTTCAATTTGTAAGGATCATTTCACAGATGTAGTAGAGGACTGGCAGATATAGAAGAGACGTAAGGAGAGGATTAACAGATAAGGAGAGAACTGGCAGACGTAAGGAAAGGACTGACAGATGCAAGGAGAGGATTGGCAGACGTAAGGAGAGGATTAACAGACGTAGGAGAGGACTGGCAGATATGGGTGAGGCAGTGGCATACCAGGGTGGGGAGTTCGAGGAGTGCGGTCCTCCCCTAGACATGACATGCAGTAAAGGCGTGCATTAAGGAGTATAGTGGTGAAATAGTCATCACAGTCGTGACATAAGAAGTAAGGGCGTGCATTAAGGAGTATAGTAGTGGTGAAATAGTCATCACACTCGTAAAATAAGCAGTACGGTCGCGAGCGATCTACGCTAACTGAGAAGTAATTATGCATGGCGTAATCTCCTCTGACTCTACAACAGGCAGCATCCAGGGCAGGAAGAAAATCTTCGCCTGATTAATTCCTAAGCACTCCGGAATCGTGTTTTGTCTGGAGCCCTAGCCTGGAATAATCATCTGTATCTCTGTCCGGGGATGGAAGGGAGAGTTGGGTGGGGATCATTGATCTTTCTTGCTCACTATTACCGAGCTAATTTGGTTGTTGTCTTCTCAATCTGCCCTACACAAATCAATTGGTCAACCAATTCGTCAGCAGTCAATCAATGAATCGGTCAGTCTAGAAGGTTGCTTCAAAAGTACCTATATCCGGTGTAGGCATGCAGATCTGCAGACTGATTTTAAATGAAATTGAGAGGTGCCTTCGTATTTGTGTCTGCAACATATAAACCTACATATAAGTGTGCAGGGGTCTGTTGGGAGTAAGGATGGGTGTCTACTTGGACGTCTTGTTTCTGCTCTTTATTTGGACATATTGTTTCTGTTCTGTATTTGGACATCTTGTTTCGGTTCTGTACTTGGACATCTTGTTTCTCTTTTCTACTTGTTTCTGTTCTGTATTTCGATATCTTGCTTCTATTCTGTACTTGGACATGTTTCTTTTCTTTACTTCGACATCTTGTTTCTGTTTTCCACTTCGACATTTGCCTCTCTTCTGTACATAGACACCTTCTTTCTGTTCTTTACTTCGACATATTGTTTTTGTTCTCTACTTAGACATCTTGTTTCTGTTCCTTACTTCGACATCATTTTTCTGTTCTTTACTTGGACATCTTGTTTCTATTTTCTATTCGACATCTTGTTTCTGTGTACCATCTGTATATTTGTTTCTGTTATTTGCTCTTGTAATTTGTTTTCTTTTGCACTATTGATAGATATTCGGGGGGAGAGGGGTTGTTGTTGTGTGTCTGTGTTTTCTAAAAGTTTATTTAGCTTTTGGCTTACACTAGACGTTTCTCTTTTACCTCATGACTTTTATTGTTGTTTTTACTTGTATCGATTTCTTTTAAACACCAAGCAACACTAATTTAATTTGTTATTCTTTCATGTCTTTATAGCTTAGTTTCTTTTTTTTTCTTAGGTTTTTTTCATTTTATTTTACCCCAGTAAAAGCTGTCGGTTTGGTCTATCGGTTTATTCGCCTTGTCACCATTCTTAAATTATTAATTGCAAGCTTTACATTTTCACATTTATTTCGGTATTTAGATATTTTCATGTTTTGGAAGGTTCGACATGTACATGATATACGCACAGCATTAAGTTATGCCAAACACATTACGAGTAATGACGTGATGGGTTTGTTCTTTTTAGCAGATCGCCCTCAAGTCATGCCTAAGTTTAAATTCAGTCAGTTTATCACTCTTGGCTCTGCACCAGTTCGAAAGCTCCAAAAGTTCGTGAAGTTCAACTTTTGTAATTTTAAGAAGCCAGTGGTTACCTCTCTTATATTGGGTAATGGCTGTCTGGGTCAGTGGAGCTGGCTTTTTTTTTTTTTCCGGTGGTGTGGTGGTGGGGGGGGGAGGAAGATGAATTTGATTGGATGTCATTGCTATCATCGGGCGGACCCTCCTTCCCGGACTCCTGTAGAACTTTGCACGCTGCCGTCAAGCAGTCAGTCGGAGTGCTTTCCCCTTTGCTTTAATCTGAGAAGAGAGCCAAACCTTGACTGACTGACATCAGGTGACTGGGGCTTGTTCCTCCTGTTTTTACTGGGGTTAAAACTGTTACCCAGTGATATCCTATTCTCTTGTTTCTCAGTCAACACTCACCGCACCCACACACCAACGAACGCATTTTAGATTTGACACATACCATGTTCGTTTTAAAGCATCTTTTTTCTTTTCTTTTTTTACGTTTCACGCCGTATCGCATTTATTTTATTATATTATTTATTCTAAATACATCTAGTTGGAAAGACAGATGGTGAACTTGTGTGCGGTTTGTATGTGAAAGTGGGCGTTAAGCCCTAAAGCAATCCGCTTGGTCGAGATAGCTCATTGGTATAGGGTGTCAAGCTTTTAAATGACATCTACGGCCTCATATCGGATTTCGGTAAGCCTAATGGAGACGGGAATCAGCGATTAGAATTCGAAACACATTTATTGTCAACGCTCAGTAAGAGTTTTTTGTTTTTTTTAAACCAGAATACTAACTCGTGTATCCATTCGTCCAGCCTTACCTTTTTCTCTCTCTCTCTGAAATGAACACGCGCGCACTGATACACAGTCACGACTTTCAGCTCTCTCAGTGCTTTTTGTGCACGTGTTTCACGTGCTTGATGAACCGTGAACACGACTGTGCGTTGTGACCGCGAAAAGGAAGCTTAACGAGATTTGCTCTTCCTTTTGCACTCCACAGTTGTAAAAAAAATATGTAGTAACAGTATATGTAGTAAATATGCCGTGTGGTGTTGGAGTTAGTAATAGTTAAAAGTTTTAGACAGATATTTTGGGCGAAAACTCTTTTTGGGGGGTTGTTTGTTTATAATCTAATAGATGAAAATATATGCATTGTACACCAACAAACAGTTCTGTAAAATCACTATGAATGTAATGACGCATAAACTTTAACAGTGTGTGTGTGTGTGTGTGTGTGTGTGTGTGTGTGTGTGTGTGTGTGTGTGTGTGTGTGTGTGTGTGTGTGTGTGTTATTGATATTTACCATATAAGCAGTGTGAGTACAATCACTAGATATCTCAGCATCTCTGCTTGAAATGTGATATTTATAAGTAAGTTAAAGACTTGTGAGTCTGTCTTGCCTTCAGTGTGATAATTAGGTATTGTTTCTTTGTCACTCAACCTGTACTATAAATATTTGAGTATATGAATGAATGTCTTGAGAGTCAGTTTTCCTTCAGAGACTCGATACATTCATCGTCCAGTGGGTTTTGGTGAACCCTAACAATTGGAAATCCAGACAGATTTCATTCCACAGTTTTCCTATACACTCTCCTTCAGATGTCATTGATGCAGTTCCTTGACACACGGTAATTTGGGTGTCTGGAGGCGGTGTCTTTTGTGGTGTGCCAGTTGTATAGTTTGTTAAAGAGAATCTTATTTCATAATCAATGGTCTAGCTGTGGAATATAATGGTGGTGATGATTGTTTCAGCCTCATGAACTAAGCTATGCTAACAAGTTCATTCAAAGCCCCATTGTTAAGCAGTAAATTGTGAAGTGCATAAACACCTGGAACTTAGTTTGGTGTTGATGAGTTGTTTGTTTCAGTTGTTTTCATTATTTTAATGCTTGTTTTGCTTTCTACTTTATGTTTCTTTGGGTTCTTTTCCTTCTCTGGAAATCCTGCATGCGAGAAATGATGAACAGTGCATTTACTACTGATGCAGTACTAATAGAACTAAGAACAACTGCCTTAGGGTATCAGGTAGCATAATCAATGACGGTGAAAATCCATCTGTGGCGTTGGCCTATGAGGGCACAAATTCTCCAATGAGATCAGTGGCTACATGCCTAAAAGGAATATCAATCCTTGGGGTCACCTAGTGGAATTGGGCATTCTTTCTTTCTATTCACTCGCTGACATATATTACATTCCTGACAATACCGAGTGATGTCCCTAGTCATCCCTGGCCAATAAAACTCAGCCTCAACATGAGCTAAAGTTTTGCTTGGTCCTAGGTAACCAGCAGTGGGTGGGTCACGAACCAAATGCAGCACATTTGCTTGATAGCTCAGAAATACCACCGATCTGGCTGCTATCAATCCCCAGTTTATGAATCAAGATACCATCCTTCCACTGAAACTCAATAGCTTTACTGGAAGATTTAGACACGATTCTGAGAGTTTGGTCTTCTCTCAACATTTCTCTAGAGAATCATCTGTCAATTGTGCTGTTCTGAGCAGAGCCTTTTCCCCTTCGGTTTCAACCATAGTCTGACAATCAGAAACAATTATCTGCCCTGTCATGACTGAGTCCAGTGTGACTTCCTGGTGACAGTTTCAGCCAAAGTCATTGATGCATCACTTTCACACTTTCTACTTCACCTTGCATACCTTCATGCAAGATGTGTCCTTTATCAATCTCCTACTAAGTAATTAGCAAGATGCGTCCTGTATCATTCTCGTATCAAGTAATTAGCAAGATGTGTCTTGTATCATTCTCGTACTAAGTAATTAGCAAGATGTGTCATCTATCATTTTATATCATTCTCGTATCAAGTAATCAACTAAAAGCGTCATGATATATCATTTCTTTTTATAGAGGAGCAGTTATAGCAGTGTCTTGTGTATCACTCATTTGCCAAGAGATATACTGACAGTGTCATCCACTTAGGAGTAGATTATAACTATGAACGTCTTGATGTGTCATTCTCATACCTTCAAAATAGATTCAACAAAAGATATACATTATATCTCGATTGTATCAATTTCTTACCTGCTAAATAATTAGAAGTTTCTTGATGCGTCTGGCCTCTTAATTAGCTAGCATTGTCTTTATAATTCTTTTACCAGTAATTTAGGTGTCATTATATTGAGTACCTCCCATTCCAGCTAATTAAGTAACTAGCTGTGTCTTGGCTTTAGATTGTTCATAGATTTCATTAGTTGTACCTGTCGCTCTTAAAGCCAATACGCAGTTGTGTGTGTGTACCATCTCGTAGTAAGCAGGTTTACATGTCGCTGTTCCCAGTCAGTAGGTCAGCAGCAAAGGGGAAGGGGGGGGGCTATTTATAGTACCTGGTTCAGACAATAAGTTAGCTGTGTGTCGTGAAGACCAGGTGCTGCGTGACGTCGCAGGATCACGTCACTGTGGATCGCAGTTTATTTATTTGCCTGTGTGCGTATGCTGACACTGACATGCACGACAAACAAGCTGGCCTTACAAACACGCTTGTACACGATGCACTGTTAAGCGTATCAGTAGATCGCAGTTGTGAATGCGTTTGTCCGCTAATATTGTTGAAACTGTCAAGAGAGGAGTGGCCATTGCTTACTGACCGGACTCTGTGCTGGAATAGAAATGCAATATTTTTAATTCCACCCCCCACCCCATCCTCCTCGACCTCTACAACCGTGGAGGTGCTGGTTCCGTCATCTTGGAAAGGAGAACACGTGTGGAAACATACAAAGACCACGACCAGTCAAGGCCAATGAGATGAGTTTGGGTGGAGAGTAAACGACAAAGACCACGACCAGTCAAGGCTAATGAGATGAGTTTGGGTGGAGAGTAAACGACAAAGACCACGACCAGTCAAGGCTAATGAGATGAGTTTGGGTGGAGAGTAAACGACAAACGGTTTCCCCCAGACGAGTACCCTCCTACCGTTAGGCAACGATGTTTGATGCATTGAAGATATGAATGTTCATTTGCAAACTGTTAAGATCACCAGCAAAAAAGTAAACTCACTTTGCCTTTCAGCGATTAGAAGACATTTGCCAGTGCAAAATGCAATTAAAATTACATTTGCCAATGAGAAATGCGTTTAGAAAACATCTGCAGTGGGAAATGCTATTAGACTATATTTGCCAAGGGAAAATGCGATTAGAGTACATTCATTAGAATACATTTGCCAGAGAAATGTGCAATTAGAAAACATTTGCCAGAGAAATGTGCGATTAGAACACATTTGCCATAAATGCGATTGGGATACATTTTCCAGTGGGAAATGCGTTTAGAGTACACTTTAAAGAGAAAAATGTGGCAATAGAAGCATGATTGTGCATGTCATATCCCATTGTGATTTTAGGCACAAGATGATCTGGAAAAAACAAAATGCAAGTGATATTCATTCTTTAATGTGTGTGTGTGTGTGTGTTTGTGTGTCCACAGTTCTTCACTTTTCGGAAGATCCTTCTCACTATGTTGCAGACTATATAGAGTTCTTTCTCTGTCGGTCATAGAACTGTGTATGGTCATAGATCTTTGTGTGGTCCAAAACTATGCTAATGACTAACAGGTGGTGCATGCTTCTCAGTTTACTGGTGTGTGTGGGGGTGGGGTGAAATTAATGATCATGACGCATTGTACACTCGGTGCAAACAAAGGTGAATACGGTCGTATGTCCTGTTCGATTTGTACAACCGGGAAAATAATTCGTGTTTTCATAATAATCTGTAGGTTTTTTTAATATCAATTAATATCATTTATTTAGCTGGACACTGTGGCCATCAGATTGTCAAGGCGCTTTCCAATTTTTTTTAGACCGATACTTAGTTCTAAAGTGGATTTGCCTATGTCGGTTTCATTAAATGTTACTATACAAACAAAAGAAAATGAATAATTTATGTTAAATTACTTGTGGGACAATTATTTTCTTTTAGTGCTTTTGGATGTTTTGTTTCTGTTTTCACTACACTTGTATGGACACAATGGAAACATATTTCGATATATTTAATATCGAATATCTGCAATTTAATTATGGATGCAAACAGGCAGGTAGAGTTGCATTTATTTACAATTAATATGTCGACAGTGTCACATTATCGAAATATTGCAAAGCTGAATATGGCTTAAGATTAGTATATGGCTAAGATCACATGAGATCTCTGCTGTATCTGTGGCTAAGCAGAGAATATGGTTAACAATAAATATTTATTTTATATATGACTATGCAGAGAATATGGCGAAGATTACAAGTAGATCTGTTCTCTGTATGTTTCTAAGGATATAAAGTTCTTGGTTCAAAACATTCCTAGGTTCAGTATACAATGCTGGCTAGGTTCAAATGTACCTAAGCTTAATGCTTGACTATCCATAGAACTGGTTGTGCTTCAGATATAGTAGTGCTGAGAATAGTCATTGAACTCCTGATCGATAGTTGCTTTCAGGATGGGCGTGTTGCTATAATACTTCTGGTGGTGCCAGTCAAAATATAATCGTGGGGATGCTTTGTATTTTCTGATTACAACAACCCACTACTACAAAAATTTGTGAACAGCAGTTAAGTTTTATACGCAGTTACTTCTTGTCTTACAAGTCTTATATGTAATAACTTGCTCACAAGTCTTATATGCAATAACTTGCTCACAAGTCTTACGTCCATTTCCTTGCTCACTCGTTCATAAATTTTATCCATTTTTGTTGTTGTTTATGTTAACTGATTTATTCACACATCTTACATGCCTTTGCTCGCTCACATATTGAATCAGAGGTCTTATACTTAAATAACTTGCTCAATCCCCTGTTTGTAGGTCTTACGTGCAATTATGCGCTAACACATTTGCTCATAAGTTTGTGTGCACACACTATTTGCTGTCTTACTTGCTCACAGGGTTTGTGGAATATCATCAGTGCCTTATTTTTTACCCGTCGATTGAGTTGTAAAACCAGGCAACAATTTCAGGGTCAAAATTCGAACGCACTAGTTTCTTTCGCCAAGTGTAACTGCAACTTATCCAGTCTCAGACATGTGAAAACTGTTATTGTTAGAATTGTTATATCGATTGTGGAGAGTTTTGCTGGAAAGCCTCACTCGGATATCAGGTCTTAACTAGGCGATATCTGAGGACCTGAGGTGTTGCACAATATGAATATCAAACTGTCCCTGATACGGCTGCAGAATTAGTTACTGTAGGCATGTTCTGCAATCAATAACTTTCGCTTTTAGAACTGGTATCTTTCTCTCGCACTCTAATTCCTCCTCTTTCTCTCGCGCTCAGGCGCTGACTGTTGCAGTAATTCACTCTATTCGTTTACTGGTTCGATTCCCAGTTTCTGGAAGTTTTTCGAAAGACGGTAAGATCTCAGAATGTGTGGTGTGTGTGTGTGTGTGTGTGTGTGTGTGTGTGTGTGTGTGTGTGTGTATGTGTGTGTGTGTGTGTGTGTGTGTGTGTGTGAGAGAGAGAGAGAGAGAGAGAGAGAGCATTTCAATTATTAAGACTCTTGCTAACCTTCTTTTCAGCAAGTAAAGTCGTCCTGATCCATTCTTAGCTTTCTATCATTATATAGTACAATTGCACCTGCAAATCTCTAAGTAGTCCAATAATGTTACCCTGCTAGACAATGTTGTTTATTGCGATGTTATTCGGTTGCAAGCTCTACGTCAGCTTGCTCTTAGGAAGTTTGATTTAAATTATGTTTGCTTGAATATTTTATATTTGCTTATAACTATTTTTTTTTTTAATTTGTTAGTGGTGATGATAGATATGTAGCGATTTTGCTTTCCTCCGTTTGTACAAGTTCAGCAGTGCATTCGGTTTCATTGAATTGTCTCCCTTAATGCATTTTTCTTTGATGATAAATCTTGTAATGACATTTTAAGCGTGCCACTTCCGTCAGAGAAAACACAATGCAGTTGGGCTTGCACTCAACAGTTAATTTTCTTTTCTCTAAATAATTTTTTTAATCTGTCGTCATACTCCAAGTAAGACTAAATAATATACTTGATATTTTAGTTCAAGTTAAATATAGATGTATATTATACTAGTACGACTAAATATGTATTTTATAATGAAAGAAAAGTTAAATATAACTGTGTTTTATACTAGGTAGGACTAAATAATATACTTGATACTGAAGGTAAAGTTAAATATAAGCTCATATACTCCAGGTAAGATTAAATAGTATACTAGTCACTGTCGGTAGAGTTAAATATATCCGTATGCATGCCTAAATATTTGCTAAATTCTGCAGGTAAAGTTTATATCTCAGTGTACGCTAGGTAAGCATATATTGTATAAAATTATACATTTTATGTATACATATCTAAAGTTCAGTATAGCTGTATTTACTCTAGAGATATATTTCAGTATTAAAGCTTGGAAAACTATATACATATGTGTTTTACTTTGTTTAATGTTAAAATAAATGTACTTCTACTGTTATTGGCAATCTTCATAAGTTTAAAATTCGTATATGAATGCTCTGTGTAACATTCATTATACTTCTATTAATATTTTTTTTTATAGATTTAAATATTGATATATATTAATACTCTCCGTGATGTTTATCTTACTTCAGTTTTTGACCATTACTGCAAAAGTCATTAAATGCTTTATCCTCAAAACTATCTCCCCCCCCCTCCCTGCCCCCGATATACAAAATAACATAACTGCATAATTATTTATTTATTCATTCTTTACATTCTCTACAAACAATGTTAGCCGTTATTATTTTCTTTTTTTTATATCCTTAGCACTTTTCTGGTTTCTGTACCTTTCTTCGTCTTAAATACTTTAGGACATAATCATTTCCTTATAGCCGTCTAGACATACGCCTTACAACCTGACACCGGTCGTTGTAGTTAGTGTTGAATGTTGAGTAGTTGCCCACTGTACTCTAGATGTTTGGATGCTGCAGTCCACTATTTGATTGCCTATACTGAAGTCAAACTGCCCTCTTCATTTGTGGTATTGTAGTCCATTGTACTCTTGTGTTGCAGTCCATTTTTGCATTTATTACGTACATTGTAAGATGCTCTGGATCTCCACCCAACACATATTTTCAAAATGTATTAATTAAAGTATTTAATTGTACGTATTTAACTTAATCTAACTTTACTAACGCTTTATTAGTGTACATTTGTGTTTCTCGTCTGACGTAACTAACACTTGATTAGTGTACAACTCGTGTTTTCTCGTAATCTGTCTTCCATTTTTTTTAATTTTTTTTTTTTGCAGGACCCTTCTACTGCAACATTATTATTTGTATTTATTGCGTCATCAGATTCTTTGATTAATTTATTTTATTTTTCAAAACTCTTTGGTGTACTTTGCACTCTTGCAGACTTAGCCGGCCTATTTGAAGTGCAAAATGTTAGTCATTGTGCTTTCACTTCAGTAAGACATAACATTCCGCTTTCTATCCACGTAACAGTTTTTTTTCCATTTCAAACGTTTAACTGTGCTCTTAATACGTGTCACTGCGCATGAACCAAGGGCATGCACTCTAATTATTTCTGCTCTGTTTCGGGCATTCTTGACTTTTGTTCAGTCCCACACATCACTTGCTTCTTTGTTATGTGAATGTCATCAATACAGTTGGTAGGTTAACATTCTCAGTAGTAAAGGGAACTATCTCTCTCTCTCTCTTAGGGACTTTACCTCTTATACATACCTTACTCTCATTCCCCATTTTTCATATGATAAGGATAATCGTAAAGAAATATAATGGCAGTTCCGAAATTAATGTTTGTTTTTATGTACGTTGCTGTTTTTGACATAGGCCCTGTAAGCACGCCCTTGCTACTCGCATATTTCTTTTAAAATGTCTGCGCAACCTGTTTCCTTCTCACAAAACTGGGTCTGTGCTATTTTGGGACATTGCGTAACGAGATGTGGTGAGTTCAATATTTATACTTTATATATTAATCTCTCACTCTCGTGCTAACGCCCTTCATCATTCACTGTACGCGCGCGCTAATTGAGAATGCTTTCGCAGAGGTGAAAATATTATTGCTTCTGAATTAAGCGAAACGGACGAACAAATGTCATACAAGCTTGCACGCGCACATTTGACATGGCGCTAAATGTGTTGAGGGAGGGGGTGCCCTTCAAATACATCGGAAGACGACGTGTTCGCGCGACAGGTCACAGGTCATATGAGGACAGAACACGTTGCAGCAGAGTAAGCACACTGTTAGGGCCGTTCAGTATCCTTGCGACCGTCTCGCCATGCTGGCAAACAGCACAGGCCACAGACGGCGAGTAATCAATAATCAACACCTAGACACGAGTCATGCTTGGCTGACTGCCGGCAGATCCGTTCTGCGCCTTGTGTGTGCTTGCGTGTAAGTCGGAGTGAGTGAGGAGGAAGAGGAGCGGGAAGAGTCATTCGTAGATAATCGATAACCAGCTCATTCTCTTAGGCGCCGGTCGGTTCGTTCCGTGTCTGACGTCATATGTACGCAGTCTGTATGTGTGATTGTGGTAAATGTCATAACTGACTTTAGGCTCCCTCTCCCTCACATGCGGCTAATCTAGCGCTGTTTAATTATAGATTTACTGGCTCACTTGTGTCGTCCTTCAATCACACATACAGACATGCACGTACACAGATGTACAGTGATGATTTTTTAATTTTGCTTCCTGTATAATCGCGTAGCCTTAAACGAAACCTGTGGAGAGGGAAGGGTGTATATATGGTAATTGATAGTGAGCCTTCATTTAAAGTATTATGACATTAATTATAAATAGTCGACAGTTAAGTGAGTATCCTATAATTATTAATTCTATAAATTTATTTAAGTTAAAATTAAGTAAGTTTGGGACTAAAATAATTTATTCTTAGGTTTACTATTCTTTAAAGTATTCCCAACTAAATGCTGATCTAGTTTCCTATACCCAAAGTACTGATAAATTCCATTTGATCGTAATAAATCGATATTCAGATACTGGATATATATGTTTGATCTTTGAAATAAATGTTTTTGGAATAGAAGTTGAGTTCGGGGAGAAAGCCTCTAGCCGATGATTTAATTGAATTAAAACAATATTTAGGCTAATCTGATTTCTGCGTGACGTAATTCATCTCTCTCTCTCTCTCTCTCTCTCTCTCTCTCTCTCTCTCTCTCTCTCTCTCTCTCTCTCTCTCTCTCTCTGATGCAGACAATTTGAAAATCTAAGGGCAGCATTAGCAACATAACAGCAAACTCATAAATAATAATAATGCAGCAATGTGTATTTCTTTCCAGAATTAAAACTAACTACCGTTGCCAACTTTGTAACGTACGTCCCCAGCTCCCCCCTCCCCCTTAATCTCTTCAAGAGAAATTCGTGAATTAATTGTTAAGATATGTACAATAAAATATATTCTTTGAAGATATAAGCTTATGTTTAAGTATTAATTTATCTATCTCTAATAAGCATATAATTATAAATTACAATCATTCAGAGTGAAATTTATTGACTTTTGTAAAATATGTTTCACTTATTTATTTGTGAGCTAGAGATTGGCTAGTTGTGTGCCAAGGCAAACAGTCCGAGCAGTAGCTCTTATTAACCCTTCGGTTCCTTTGCAAGCTTGTGGCCTAGTTAGTTTTAACAGCCCGACAAATTAGCGCCCAGTTTGGATTCCCATCGTCAAGTTTGTTGGAGGTTCCCTCTCTTCTCGGACCCTACAATTATCGTTTTGAGGAGATTGGGGAAGTTGAGAGGGAGAGAGTTCGAGTGTGACCTGGCTGTTGGAGTGCAACTCTGCTCAGGTGAGTTAGCAGCTGTCTGCAGTCTTGTTGGCTGTCTAACTATAGGGGAACTGCAGTTTTTTTCTTGTGTGTTAGGCGAGTCGGGATTTACCTGTTGGCTTCAGTATGTTCACTTTTCAAGGTAAGCCCATGATTTTGCCTTGAGTTCATCGCTCAAGGAGTTGCATAGTATTTTAGTTACAACATCAACAACACCAATTATACCCACCGCATACATGTTTACTGAAACAGTTATACAAGTTTACTAATCAGTCATACATGCCACCTATGTTGACTGATACATTCACATACACACACACACACACACACACACACACACACACACATATATATATTTACTGTATATACACATGCAGATTTACTGATCAGTCATACACATTTCTGTACTAATCAGTCATATATATTTACTGATCACACGCACACCATACACATGTTCATTGATCAATCATGCACATAACATTCAGGTACACAATATCACACATACATGTTTACTAGTCACTGATACAAGCATACATATATTTTCACTGATACACTCATATCATGTTAATACAATTATACACGCTTTTATGTTTAATGATGCTTTCACAGTTATTAATTAATACGATAAATGATTTACACATTTATGTTGGCTAAATCAGTTATGCGCTTGCATATTCGCTCTTATAAACACAGCCTTACGTGTTCTCGATGCAATCACATTATTTATTCATCCAACCATGTACACACCTAAATATACATTGTACACACCTAAATATACACTGCTACAGCCGTGCATTTTTACAAGCTGAGGATAGCCACCTGAAAATGTATTATATTAAAATACAGTACCATGGTTTATTGTTATTAGATCTGATTGGTTGCTTAAGTAGGATTGCTTATTGATTTGTTTGGGTTTCTTTATGCCTTGTTTTTGATTTTTTTTTTACTTTTAGAAAAAAGAATGTTGTTCACTTATTCATTGTTCTCTGCCGTCTGTAGGCTCTATCTTTGTCTTACTTCACAACCTGTGATTTACTGTTGAAGATAAACATCCTGGCGATAAGGAGTAACTGCCTAGACTATAGCATGTAGTTCGTTTCCCAACGCTTCATTTATCTCGAGAGGCCCCAATTCCAGTCTGCAGATGCAGAGTTATCTGTTCTTTTTTTGTTGTTGTTTTTGCTTTTTTTTATTTTTAATTTATATCTTTTGTATTTTTGTAATCTCAGAACTCTGGGCATATTTTGATTTTATATATTTTTATTTCAGCACTTGATAGTAAAAACTTCAGATAATGACGTATGCAAACAGAACGCAATGCTATGCTTTACTGAGGCCGCTCGCTCTTTGCCTGAGGTACTGAGGCTGTGATGGCTTCCTCTTGCTGAGTGGCACTACGTAATCAATACTAAGGATGTCCGCGTTGACCGCTTGTTCTCTTCGTGGTCCCTTTAAACCACGGATTAAAGCGAGCTCCAGAAATAACTTACTCCAAGATTACCTTCGCCCGAAGCAGCAGATCGGGCTAACGAAATCTTATTTCTAGTGTGGATGTCCTTTATTTCACATTGTCCCCACCACTTTTTGGTGTGCCTTGCGCCTCCATCGCGAAATCTCCTAATGTGTGTTTAATAACAGTAGGCACTGTGTCACTACGGGATGTATTGTGTCTTCATTACTGACTTGTTTTCTGCTCAGGATACTTTGCTTGCTTGCTTGCTTGCTTTTCAATGCTTTAAGTTACTGTCCATGGCTTATCTTTCTTGACCATGTTATTCATTTTTTTCATTTCTTTTTTCTTTCTTTCTTTCTCATATATACAGAGATTATCTTTTCTTTCTTCCCCTCGTTTAAATTGCTTTTCATTAATTTGGTGTTATTGTTTTATGGACCCCTCACCTTTGCCTTACCTTGCTTTTTCCCTTTCTCATTTCAGCGGAAATGTTCTGTCACTTTGACGAAACATTTTTTTAAAGAAACTATTTTATGAGGTAATTGGAAGGGGGGTTTCTTAACAAGGCATATCTGATATATCATCACGAAGCCTATATGATATTAATTTTTATGTTCAAATCAATACTTTTGTGATCCACGAATGGAAGTGGATATTCATACAAAATGTGTTCGGGTTGGGGTGGAGGCTCGTTCACCTTGTCGGTAGTGTGGAACAAAGAAGATAAGTGTGTGACACGAATGGCTTAATTTGAATAAATGTTGGGTCACGTTTCGTCAGCGGCGGCTCGACTGATGCTTACTGATACTCGAACTTTTGAATAGTGTACGTCGCGCTGAGTCATCAGAAAGCAAGAAGCCTTTGTGGAGTGGACGGATTGTTTGAATGGTAGACAAGAACAGATGGATGGATGGTTGGTTTATAGAGTATTCTTTCATTATTGTTTTGTTGTTGATGGTTTTATGTCTGTTCCGCTTTATTTAGTACAGGGTTTGGGATGCCAATATTTTTTTGTATATTGTTCACCTTTTCTTGTTATATAAAATGCTGAATTAACGTTTTATAACAAATATTTTATTATTAATTCATATTTGGAAGTCAGAGTCGGCGGAAAATGATGTAATAGATTATTGGCGCTATAAATCTAATTGGAAATCAGACGACAAACGTTACCAATCAAGAACGTGTATACTGGAGGGATAGAGTAGGTATGAACCTCATTATGTATCTCATCAGTTAAACATAACGAACTTAATCATCGTTAATGTTTGGAGAACCATCTGTTTGCTACCACATCCTCGTAGAACTTGTCTTCTAGCGCTTTTGTCCTTTAAAAATTATCTCCCTTTTATCACCATCCTGTACAGAGTATGAATAACGTTTTCCCAACTCTTTGGCAGATATTAATGCAACTTTCATTTCCGACAGGATATACTTTTTTTAATTTATGGATTTTAGAGGTAATAGCTGTGTAAAATTTATTGGATTTTACAGGTAATAGATGTGTAAATTTTATTGATTTTTACAGGTACTTGATTTTTTTTTTCAACTTGCTGGTGTTTATCAGGTACTTCCGGTAGGTGTGAAATTTTCACTTTTGTTCAGTAGCTGCAGCCGTGTATGTACTATGCTCATAGTTTGTCAGTTCCTTGTAATGTACGGGACGTCTGTTATGTTTACTTGATATCGAGAAGTTAACAAATTTACAACTAGGTATTGTATTTCAGCTTTGGGATGCATACCTCATCATTTCAGAAAATTAAAGAAATTTATTTCCGTAACAAACAAACAATTTTATTTAGTACATTAACTTAATAATATTAAAAGAAATAATAGTATTTTTATCGGCGATAAAGCGCTGCTTCTGGTCGCAAATAAAAATAAGAATCGTGTACCAAATGCTCGAATGGCATTTCTTTTTTATAAGCACACACACATACACACACACACATACACACACAAACACACACACACACACACACACACACACCACAGACACACACTTTTTATTGTTTGGTTGTTTCTTGCTGTTTACTTCTTTGTGTGTTTTTCGTTACTATGCCTACGTGATTACAGTATAGGTAGTCGCATATATGACATTGTGTCTACATGATTACAGTGTACGTAATCGTATATATATATATGACATTGAACGTCACAATCAGAAATATAGATATTCCCTTTATCACTAAGGGAGAGACGCTTCTGTCCTCCCGCGGGAAAATCGTATTGGAATTATCTGCTCTAAACGAATCACGTCACACCTCGTGCCGTGGTGTCTCAGGAAGGGGTGTTAATACTGTGTCATGAATCACATTCACAATCACACTAGGTGTCAGTATTCATTAAATCGGTATTCACTCTTCGTTATCATTATTTCAGCACTTTGGAGGAGAAGACGATCTAATTTTTAGTTTTAGTCAGTTACCAAGAATAATTAAATGAAATGGTATATGCTGTTAATAGCATTCTGTTTTCAGTATAGCTGTATATAAAGACTTCTTTTTTTTGGTGGGGGGGCGGGGGCTGTTAATGTTTTTTATTAGTATTACGTGATTATTCAAGCTATGAAGGGAAATAACCCCAGGCCTCACAGTGGTCTCCACGTGCCCAATTTCCTTTGTTCCCTTCAGTACAATAGAAGTGACGGGCGATTGTTTGCTGGATTTTTCTTTCCTTTAAATGGGTCGGGGAGAGGGATAAACTGATAGACAAACAAACCACTGTATGAAGAGAGTCAGAATGTAGTTACGTTCAACTGTTAGTGTTTGTTTATTTTATTTGTTATTTTATTTTATTAATTTAATAATTCGGCAAGTTTCCATTAAAAGAAGTGTCACGTATCGTCAAAAGCAAGACACAGCCCTAGCATTCCACAGTCTTGCTCTAAGTCTAATCTGTAACCGAACTAAATTAAAGGTGTCAATGCAACTAGATATATTTATTATTATCCCATGTTTTGCCCCAGGCATGATTGTTTGTAACATGATAGTTTAGTCTTACTAATATGACATTTTGCTATTATTTACCACATAGGTCTGGTGTATTATCCATGACGTTTGATTGCAAGACATATTTTGTGTGATGTCTTTGAAGTTGTTTTCATGACGTATTCTTAAGTGATGTCACTGACGTGTGATTTCACATTATGGTATTGTGTGATGTTATGGAAAGTATTTTTCTTTCCACTCTATAATCTGATGTCAACGAACTATGTTTTTACTTCATTGTCTGGTATTATTTCATCGAAGTTCGACGCCTTGTAACAAAGACTGCACTTGATTTGAATATTTGCAATAATTCGATGTTATTGACACTTAGCGCTGTTGTGTGAAAAATCCGTCACCTGAAAACATTTAGTATTTGTAATAACACTGATGTTGGCGTGTGTGTGTGTGTGTGTGTATTTGTGTGTGTGTTTGTGTGTGTGTGTGTGTGTGTGTGTGTGTGGCATATTTACTCCGGTTTCAAACTTTCAATAGGCATCATGAAGCATCGTGTTCCCCTTGACCCATGAACTTGCACTTAACACAATTCCTGTACTCAACACACGCATGCTTACACATATGAATACACGCACATAACAATCACGCATATATACATACACGTGTGTATGTGTGTGTTATAATATATACATGCACAACTAGTTTTCATTTTTTTCATAAAAATTGCCTAGTTTTAGTTGGTATTTCATGTACAAACTTTTTCTGATTCGCAGGTAATCGCAAAAGTATCCATATGGATTAACTGATTAGCTTAATCCCACTGTGTGGAGTTTTGTAACCTACTTTTTACTGTACGAGATTTTGTAACCATTAAATTGTGCATACTCCGAAAACTTTTCCAAAATGGCGTGAAACATGAGAGAAACGAGACAAGTTGCTCATTGTAATGTTGTCTAATTGACAACTCAACACTGGATTGTTAATCGACAGATTGTTTCCTGTTGTACAGATTTCTCCGAATGGCCAGATAACAGCATCTCAGAGTGAGCTTGAAACTGTTAAACGGAAATGGTGACGATAGCCTTGATAATGTGTACGAGAATTTTGCCCTGTGTAACACATTTGACTGACTGTGGCACTAGTTGCCTATGATGCTCCTGTAGAGTTCTCAGACCATAGACATCCGTGACTTTCCGCTTGTCTTATCCCCATATAGCGTTAACGCTGACTTGAGCGTTTTATTAAGCTCTACCTTAAGTGTGTTTGTGTGTATTTGCGTGCGCGCGTGTATGTGTGTGCATGCGTGCGCGCACTTCGATATGTCAAGATTACATGTGTGTCAGTCTGGCAGATTTTTTTCCCCCACGCAGTACTTTTTTTTTTTTTTTTTGTCCCAGCCTTACGAGCCGCCGCTGACGTCAGCCCAGACGCGAGAGGCGGGGTAAAAAAAAATCTAAATGTACCCTTGCATTGCCGGGTAGCTATGTCTGCAAAGCGGTAGACTCCCTCCCCCCCCCCCCCTCCATACACTATTAATTATAATGGTTGCAAGTCTAGGTCATTTGGTAGTGTCGCGGTACACACGGGAAGGACAAATAATAAACCTCGTCAGCACGCAGTTTGGGTAACGATTTTTTTTCTCTCTCTCTCACTCACTCCTTAACAGGTTGGAGACTATTGTGTATTGTTGATTTTGCTGGCGATATGGTAATGTAGGTTTGTTGTGTCTGCAGAGGTTAGTAATCGATGGTATGTTGGCAGTTTTCTTTCTCCGTTAACGCGACGGTTTTTTTCAATTCTATCTACTTAGTCCGAAGTTCACTTATACTCGTGTGTTACATGGGACGACAAGTCAGTATGTTTCTCTCTCGCTTACTCGTGCGTTACACGGGACGACAAGTTAGTATATTTCTCTCTTGCTTACTCGTGTGTTACATGAGACGACAAGTCAGTATATTTCTCTCTCGCTTACTCTGTGTGTTATATGAGACGACAAGTCAGTATATTTCTCTCTCGCTTACTCGTATGTTACATGAGACGACAAGTCAGTATATTTCTCTCTCGCTTACTCGTGTGTTACATAAGAGGACAAGTCGGTATATTTCTCTCTCGCTTACTCGTGTGTTATATATCTCCTCTCTCACTCTCTGCTCACACGTCTCGTTTCTGTTCAAATCGTTCACTTTCTATTCGTTCATCGCTCGCTTACACACAAATCATCTAAATCTAGCATTAAGTTCACCTTGACCCATCCATTTATTTTGATTAGCTATTTGCGTATTATGACGTATTACTTTGTTTATGGTAGAAATACGGTATGTGTATGTGTGCCTTTGCCAGTATAAGTTCACTGACCCACAATTACATGTAATCTTTTGTTCTGTCCTTAACTGTGTTATTATTATATTGACTGGGTACATTAGGGATAATTATATTGCTCGGTTCTTCTCATTTTGGGACGTATCAAAGTGTTTCATGTGAAATTCTCTTCCTTTTTTTTTTTTAAATTGTATTACTAAGCAGAAGTTTGTTGTGCGCGTCTTCTGGATGTGCCGTGTTGCGTGACAGTATGTGAACGAACTGCTGACATATAAATATTTTCTTCCACTCTGGACTGTTCGTGTGTTCATTTTGTCGTTGTTTAAATTAATTTTGCTCTGGACTGCAGTGTTTGGGGTAATTGTTTATATTAATTTTGCTCTGGAATGCAGTGTTTGGGGTAATTGTTTCTTATCTTGCTTGTGACAAATAATTGCTGATAAGTGTCTGTATGACAACCCACCCACCCCCTCTGTCCATATCCTTCTCTCTACCACTCTCTATCTCTTCTAACTGTCGATCCTCCCCTTTCCTCGCTCTCTTAAAAATCTGTCAAATCATAAATATACATTCCTATTTCTTAACCATTTCTGTTGTTGGCATATTTGAACACGCTAAATGTCTGTGTACTGAAATGTAATAAAATTTAGTTTTCAGAGAATTACTGTTATTATTGTCAAGTTTGAAATAAAGTTACAGTCAGTCAGTATTTTACTAATTAATTACAATCATTTAATTCTTTCGATGCATTTTTAAAAACAAAAATCAGTAAACTTTCCAACCTAATATTATAGTAATAATCGCTTTGGATTATATTCCTTTTAAGTAAAATACATTTCTTAAAAAATAGTTTAAGCTCGAATGTTAGACTTTTTTTTCTTCATATTTTAAAAATCGATTTTCATAAAGAACATCTCAATATTTATTATACAATTGTTTGTTGTTCTATTTTCGTTTGGTTGGTTGTATTTTGTTGTTGTTATTGATCCACTCCGTGTAACTCTGTAATCAAAAGTTTATAGACTTTATCTGTTTGTCTTGGCACAGGCAGGCAGCCTGCTACCCGGGATGGATACGATGATGTACAGCGCTAGGAAGTCGTCTGGTGATTATTATCAGTGTCGTCGCCTTCATCGTCTTGTTCGGCGGTGCACATTACGTCATCCTTCATGTGTGCCCAGTGAGACTGTGGGACGTGTACAGACCACTTTTCCACTTGTGCACAGGATGGCGGTACGAGAGCTCTGTCGTAGGAAAACCAGGAAAGGAAAGTAGTGCGTCAGCTGACGTCATCAGACCCAAAATATGTTCGATTTCATTTTGTTTCATAATTTGTTTGTTTTTACCTAAGCTATGAACTAATTTAATTTGTATTATTATTCTCCTCCTCCATACGCCGGCACGAGTGTTTATTTTATTGGTCATTATTCTTTCACTTGTATGTTGAACTGACACTGTCCTATTTAGTTGTTTTTTTGTTGTTTTTTTTTTGCACAAAAACACCATGGCATAAATCCAAATTACCATCCACGCTACTGTTGAACGTCACATCGCTAGCGGGTTTTTATGTTTGTATATATAATTCTGATTGCCAACCTCTTTCTTCGTTAACTGTCCTCGCCTCGTTCCTCTTTGCAATGATGCCTTCCCCTCCCAGTGCCACGGTAGGCCTACTGTGTCTGTTCGTCCATCCATCCGTTGTCTTTCAAACCTGCTGTGCGAGAGGTGATACCAGCCAAGCTAGGACCTCGCCCAGAAGTTGTCATTGTGCTTCATCTGCCCATTAGTTTCCATGAGTTGCAGCCCGTCACTAGAGAGGACAGGAAGAACTTCCTCCCCCTCTCTCCTCTCCCCGGCACGTGGTAGCTAAATGAGTGGTGTTAGATTCATTTGGTCTTTTTTGTCAGAGACGTTGTCCAAGATTCGGAATCCGTTTGTTGTTCTGGGCTATTGCAGCTTCAGCCAGTTCTGCCACGCCAGCAAATGCTCCCGAATTCGTCACGTGGTACGTACACAGGAACTTTTTACTTTCTCTTTTTTTTTTTTTTTTTTTAGCTTGTAATATTACGCACTCGCTTTAAAGAAATCTTCGATTACTGTTAATAAAGAGATTTCATTTGTATAGTATACACCCATCCAAATTAAACGAGAAACTGTTTAGGAATAATGCTAGAGTTATCTATCCCTTATTGATGGCTTGAATAGGCATCAACAGAGAACCTCGCCGGCGTTCAGTAAAATAAAGTTTGGTGGAGCCTGCAAAAATCACATAAGAAATTAAATTCGCCATCTTCCAAAGTATGTCATATTTTATGTCTGTGCAGCACCCCACCCCTCTTCAGACTCAAGTCACCCTAGACATCTGTTCACAGTAATAAATGTATTGTGTGTATAAAGTCATCGATGAAGTTGACATGATCACCATGTAGATGTGCTCACCATTTGTACTTACCATGGCAGCTGATATGCTCACCAACTGTACTTTACATGCTCACCCTGTGGTTATTGATGTGCTCACCCTGTGGTTATTCATGTGCTCGCAACCAAAAGAAATAAAGAAATTTGTATCGTTTTCGTATGTCTGAAATATCAGTAACAGTCAAAACTCAGAATTGCAAGACCACTTTTGTTTTCTCTAGATGATTATCACTGACCTCTCATTGAAACGCTTTTAGTCTTACTCTGCGAGGTAAACCCCCTTTTTCATGGACTGCTTCTATAGGACAGTCGGCTAAGCCTGCATAGTAAATCTCTTTTCTTGGACTGGTGCTATAGGACAGTCAGCTAAACCATCATAGTATACATCTCCTCATTAATCACTGTAGGGTAGTCACCTGAATCAGCATAGTAAACCTCTTCTCATTAACCAGTGTTATAGCATAGCTAAACCTGCATAGTATACCTCCTCTCATAACCAGTGCTAAACCTCTTACCCTGGTGTTATTGGGCATCATTTCTTCCTGCAAGCACTGATTCAGCTCTTCCAGTCTATTCGCACCTCCATTGACGTGCGCAAGTTCATTGCCGTGTCGCGTTCAGGGGAGTGCACTCTTCATAGCTTCGATATTACCAAGCCCATCCTGCTGTACACAATTAATGCTTATTGTTGATAGGCGCCCGGTGAATTCTTATCAGTGATGACAGGTGCGTGACAAAGCTGTGGTTGTAGTCGACGTGGCCGTTCATTGGGGGGTGGGGGGGTAGTGTTGTGCCCGGACGAGAGCCGAAGACAGCGACGACAGGCTTTGCCGATCAGCCCAGCGACTTCAACCCGTAGGCTTCCGAACTTGTGCTCTGCCCAGTCGCAAGTCAGTTGCTATGGGTGAACGTCGCTGGTGTCTCTTCTTCCGTTCTTCACCTCACCAGTGCCAGAGCTGTCGTTTCTTACTGAGCTTATGGTCTATCAGCAGGGAATACCAGATTGGGGATGGGGTGCCTTATTATTTAACTGCCACACTTTTGCTGTTTTTTTTTTTATAATTTCATTTTTAGGTGCAAGTTTGAAGTCTTGGGAGATCTATATATAACTTTTGTCAGGCGTGCACACTGTTAGTGTCTTAGGTTTTTCATGGTTTCCGAAGGAATTTGTAATGAATTTCCATTTTTCTGTCATGTGATGCAGTGATTTCTGTCTTTAGAATGCGGTCACGTTGGAAAGTCGGATTGTCTGGGCAGGGGCCATATTACTGGTGGTGGTACATTTGCTCGATATATATTTATCGTTTATTGTAGGTGTAATTTGGGCTCAGTGTAATTATCTTTTCACTCCAGGTGTAGTTGTGGGCTCAGTGTGATTTACTACAGGTGTAGTTCTAGTATAATTTATCACAGATGCAGTTTAGGCTCTAGTTAAATTTTTACTATCAGAGTAGCTTGGTCTCGTGTGAATTGTCTGATATAGTACAAGCTTATTGTAATTTGTCTTTTATACTGCTGATATAGTATGAGTGTTTTTTATTCTTTAATTGTTGTTGGGGGTTGTTAAGGGGTGTGGAAGGGAGAGAATTTGTTGTGTTTTGTTTTTAACACTTCTCGATTGCAGTTCATTATTGTGGTGTGTATATATTTTTAACGAAAATTCCAAACATTCTGATTATTATATAGCTCATTATCTGTGGTCCGTAAGGGAGCTTTCATTATCTGTGGTCCGTAAGGGACCTTTCATTATCTGTGGTCCGTAAGGGACCTTTCATTATCTGTGGTCCGTAAGGGAGCTTTCATTATCTGTGGTCCGTAAGGGACCTTTCATTATCTATGGTCTTGCTTGCTTGCTAATGTAGGGGGCGCTTTCGGCTTCCACCGCTTTCGCGCCATCTATGGTCTGTAAGGGAGCTTGCATTATCTATGGTCCGTAAGGGAGCTTGCATTATCTATGGTCTTTAAGGGAACTTGTATTATCTGTATTCTGTAAGGGAGTTTGCATTATCTGTGGTCTTTAAGGGAACTTGTATTATTTGTATTCTGTAAGGGAGTTTGCATTATTTGTGGTATTTAAGGGAACTTGTATTATCTGTATTCTGTAAGGGAGTTTGCATTATTTGTGGTATTTAAGGGAACTTGTATTATCTGTATTCTGTAAGGGAGTTTGCATTATTTGTGGTCTTAAGGGAACTTGTATTATCTGTATTCTGTAAGGGAGTTTGCATTATTTGTGGTCTTAAGGGAACTTGTATTATCTGTATTCTGTAAGGGAGTTTGCATTATTTGTGGTATTTAAGGGAACTTGTATTATCTGTATTCTGTAAGGGAGTTTGCATTATTTGTGGTCGTTAAGGGAGGTTGCCTTCGATGCTCGTAGTCCTCAGTATTGCAGTTAGTATCAAATTTGGGATAACGCTATTGTTGTGTCAGGGTCTACCAATAAGGAAGTTGAACTGTGTCAAGCGATACGCAGAATTGTCACCGATAAGTAGACCACGTGGAAGACAGTCAACTAGGATCCATAAAACCACAGCACTTGAAGGGTACATTGGCGCGCTCGCACGCACAACACAGGTGGACGAACAATAGGGTTGAAGTTGTTTCTGAAGAGTATGATCATCGGAATTTTGATGCAGCCTTTGTTTGTGTTCTGACTCCCGCTAACATCTCTGATTCGTTGTACCTTATTTACCAGTCTGTACAGAATATTTATTATATATATATAAAATGTCATTCTGGGTTGGTGCAGTAAATTGCAAGAAGATATTTTTTATAGAGCATAGACAAAGCTCGAGGCTGGTCAGAGATTGAGAAAACTTTTTCAGATTTTGTTTGAAACCAGACAGGTTTGTTGAAATGTTTGATATGTTAATTTTGTCGTCATTTCTTTTTAAATAACATGCATTAATGGACGTTGTTACTTATCAGTTGTTTTTCACTAATTAGCTTCTTTGGGCGGCAACTTGTTCAGTGACCATGTACACTAATGCATTTTACGATATTTAACCCCACCTCACATGAACCAGACACCCCAAAGTCCTGAACGAGTAGTTTTCATCGTCCACCTAGTCAATTCTGTGACACGTAGTAAAATTGGTATGATACCTAGTCAATTCTGTGACACGTAGTAAAATTGCTATGATACCTAGTCAATTCTGTGACACGTAGTAAAATTAGTATAACACCTAGTCACTTCCTTACCACATAGTAAAATTGCTATAATACCTAGTCAATTCTGTGACACGTAGTAAAATTAGTATAACACCTAGTCACTTCCTTGCCACATAGTAAAATTGCTACATCAGCCACTAGTTGGATCAGAGGCGTAGCTAGGATATTTTGCGCCCGGGGACGAACTATAAAATTGGCGTCCCTCTCCCTGTTTAATCACCCTTTATTACCCTTGTTCACTTATTATAGTGTAACGTTGTAAGCCTCATTTTGGCGCCCCTGTACCTTGGCGCCCGGGGACATATGTACCCCCTTAGCTACGCCTCTGAGTTGGATATATAGTAATATATACAACACCTAGCCACTTGTGACATGTAGTTAAATCACTATGATATCTAGTCACTACTCTGACGTGTAGTAAAATCGCTATATATCAATAAACACCTTGTCATATTATATATATATAATATTTCTGTGTGCGCTTATGCCACATTTGAACGATATGGAGCATTTCAATCTAGTCTGGAGTCACGGGGTCGAACCTAAATGCGTCCTTATCCTGCTAAAGTAAAATAGGTGACACTTTCTTTCTTTCTTTCTTTCTTTCTTTCTCTCTCTCTCTCTCTCTCTCTCTCTCTCTCTCTCTCTCTCTCTCTCTCTCTCTCTCATTTTACCAGAAAGACAACTTTGAATTAGTTATGAACTCAACACCTGTAACTTCGCCTCTTTGTACTAATTATAATTATTAACATTTTACAGGATCCTGTAACTTTCCGGTATATTGCATCAATGACAGAGAAACTGGGGTGGGGTGAGGAGTAGCAGTAGATGAGAAATCTACAGATAAAGTCCAATGACTGGCTGCTAAAATAGTACGTGAAATTTTGAATTTTTCTCTGGTTTGTTTTTTTCTTTCTAAGTGGTTTCTTTGTTCAAACAAAAAGGTAAACACTGTAGTTTGAGTGCAGACAGAATGAGTCGGGTAGGGGAGATTATCTAGTCTGTGACGTACGCGCTACTCTGACAAGTCCGACCTTAGTTTCTTTTTTGTCTATTTTTCTCTCTCTCTTTTTCTTCAAGTGAAGTAAATGAGAATGAGTTGGGGGGCGGGAGGGGTCGGAAGAAATACGTCTTTTGAAACAAGATAAGCGGTTTTCTTGTCTTTTTATTTTAAATCGATACTGTAGCAGACTGGAATTGTCTTTCTTGCAAGTACCTCATTCCGGAGCCTTCCACTGAAAGCAAGAAAACAGTATTCATGAGTTTAAAAAAAGAAAATGATGGCGACCTGTTTGTTTTTCCTTCAAAGCAAATCCTTTTCTTCTTCTTCTTTTTAACCCAGACTGACGGATGTTGGGCTACACAAGCGTGGAATCCAGCGATTTAGCTCGCGGCCTTGTCACTCAAGGTGTCGTCAACAGACTGTCTGAAAATAACTCATTGCGCCCGGACAGTATCGCCTCCGGAAGTAGTATCAATGTTTCAGTGACGTTTTACCATGACCTATCAGAGATGTGTCTGTCAGCGACGACTCGGACATAGTTTGCCTATTTCACTAACGTTTCGGACATATTGTTTTACCATTACCTATCAGAGATGTGTCTGTCAGTGACGATTCGGACGTAGTTTGCCTATTTCACTGACGTTTCGGACATGATGTTTTACCATGACCTATCAGAGGTCTGTCAGTGACGATTCGGACGTAGTTTCCCTATTTCACTAACGTTTCGGACATGTTGTTTTACCATGACCTATCAGAGGTGTGTCTGTCAGTAATGAATCGGACGTAGTTTGTCTATTACACTGACATTTCGGAAGTGTGTAGACAAGGGCAAAATTATTCTGGAAGTTGAAACTCCTTGCATAATTTGAAAACGCCAGTTGTGCGCCGTGCTGCACACCTTTTATTTCCTTTGTATATGTTGTATTTCATTTCTTGTTTGTTTGTTTTTTTATAGTTTTATGTATGAGAGAGAAAAATAACAAATTAATAGCTGCCATTTCACTTCAGAAATGGAATAAGTTAGATTTTAATATCTGTGACATTAACTCTCAGCACATGTTCTTTGTTTCGTTTAACCTCCAGACTTGAAGGAAGCCATTCCCAGAGTTGTATTATTCATCTGATTTCATATCAACCACCTGGTATTTTACAAAAAGAGGAAGACTTCCTCTTCTCAGGAAACAGATCTTTGTTTACTCGCCGTTTCAAATTTTTCTTACTATTCACAAGAACGTTACTTTTCATAGGCTTTGAGAAGTTTACCTGCCATTCAGATTCATATGTACTGAGATCAAAATGAAATATGCATTCAGATTTATTTATTTTTCTTTTAGTGCTCCTTATCGAGATTAATTCATGAATTTAAAATTGTGAAAAAATCTTTCTGCTTCAGTATAATAACATTTATAAAACTTTGTGTATTCCCAAAAGTGCCTAGTGATTTTCTTGTCCTGTGTACTGTCTATTAAAGAGATTCTTGTTTACTTCTAGCTGGCCATTGTAATGCCTAAAAAAGAGATGCTAGTTTACATAGATCCTGCTGTCTATTGTAATGCCTAATAAAGAGATGCTACGTTTACAAATAACCTGCTGTCTATTGTAATGCCTAATGAAGGGATGCTAGTTTATATCCTGCTGTCCATTGTAAAGGGGTGCTGGGTTACAAATATTCGGCTCTCCTTTGTTCCAATATGAAATGGATTATTGTTGTTGAATAGTCAAGGGTAAACGCTCAGCAAAATCCACATTAGTGTTGCTTTGCACTTGAAGGTAGCCATTTTGGTTCGTACTCTAATCCGTCAGGAATAGTGGTGCTAGGATGACACTGTATGTTGTCAGTGGCTGTTCGAAATCATATGACGTCATTGATTTGTTGGAAAGCTTGTAGTGCCAGTAACTTTTAGAAAACGCGTTACTTCATTTACTTTCTGCTTGAGGTTTGTACTATCCGAGTGCATTGCAAAACTTTTTGTTTTCAGTTAACATCCCAGTCTACCTGCTGCTTCCCTCCGGCCTCCTGTTCCCAAAAGTAGCTGCGGGGAGGGGGAGGAATTAAATTTAAAAAGATCCGCTCTGGAGTCAGGAGAATCCTTGTAAATCCGTTAAGAATCCTCAGGAAGTGACTATCCTTCTGTAACCCTGTTTCTTGAGTAGCGACATGACCGCTGACTGTTATGATCGGCTGCGTTCACTAAAGGTGTTGCCCCTTTCTTAGGACTCAACTGTACCATTGTCGGAGGAGTGTTCACTTAGCCGCCCACGACTTTCGCGGGCAACGACGTTTTGTCACTGTCTTGTCTTCGATGATTTCTGGTGTTTTGACGTCATGTGTGCGTGATGTTGGGATGAGGTAGTCGGTTGTATAGTTGAGCAATACACCACTGTCGGGAGAAACTGTACAACCTGCTAGCTTTCCCCAACACGCGACTTATCGGCAAGGACTTCTGCAGATTGGCCGTCGACTTCCAGCTTATCTTCAGGCGGGCGGATTGATGTATCTGTTTCGAAAAGGGTGTTGGGTGTCGTTTGAGTCGTTAAAGTCATCAGTGGAAATACTTCTTTATGGTGTCCAGGGCTGTCAACAAGCCCGGGGACCTAGAAAGTAGAATGGCGAGAAACTAGCAAGCATCGGGAAGGTTAACTTCCTGTGTCGCTAGACGCTGAGTTCGCGTTCACGTGTTGTTTATTTCATACCCATTTCATACCTTCTGGTTCAGTAGTTTTTGTTATCTAGATTCGCTGGGGATTTTTGTCGTGTAGATTTTCTAATTGATTTTTTTTTTTTGCTCATTAACTGGATTCTCTGGTGATTTTCGTTGTCTAGATTTTCTAATTGATTTTTTGCTCATTAACTAGATTCTCTGGTGATTTTCATTGTCTAGATTTTCTAACTGATTTTTTGCCCATTAACTTGATTCTCTGGTGATTTTCGTTCTATAGATTTTCTAATTGATTTTTTGCCCCGTTAATTTGATTTTCTGGTGATTTTCCTTATCTAGATTGCACTCTGGTAAATTTTCGTTACTTGAATTTAAATTGTTCTTAGCAACAATGATTACTTTAATTCATGTTGTGATTGTATTAACATACACTTTCTTTGTTAATTGTCATTTATTACTTTGATCTGTGCAGTGATTGTTATGTGATGTCCACACTCAGACAGATGATTTTATTTCATAGATGTGCTTGATGGTTTTTATTATTTAGATTATTTTTTCCAATGAACTTTGATTTATGAAGTGACTTTCGTTATCTACAATCACATTTTGGTACCGCTCATTACCTAAATCGAAGCCCCGTGTATGTGAATTGTCAATGTGTTCTCTTGGATAGGTAATTATTTAAATGTGTCCGGATTTTATGCTACATTTCGTCTAGTTGAGTCTTTTTCTAAATTCCTTCATTCAAAAGCTTATTTAGTCATAGTTCGTAAAGGTTAATTTCTAAATTCCTTCATTCAAAAGCTTATTAGTCATAGTTCGTAAAGGTTAATTTCTAAATTCCTTCATTCAAAAGCTTATTTAGTCATAGTTCGTAAAGGTTAATTGCTGACATTAACAGCCAATCATTTTGCTTACCTCTCTTTCTCTACTTGGTCCTACTTCGTACTCGTTCTCTCTGCTTGGTTCTACTTCTGTTCAGTTTCTCTCTGCTTGGTCCTACTTCTGTTCAGTTTCTCTCTGCTTGGTCCTACTTCTGTTCAGTTTCTCTCTGCTTGGTCCTACTTCTGTTCATTTTCTCTCTGCTTGGTCCTACTTCTGTTCAGTTTCTCTCTACTTGGTCATACTTCTGTTCATTTTCTCTCTACTTGGTCATACTTCTTATCCCGAATTAGCAGTCATACAACTTGTTCACTTTTTTCTCCACTTGGTTATAGTCTTTATTCTATAAAATAATAACTTCGTGACCTGTAAACGGTCACAGTTTGTTCATCTCTTCCTCCACTTGGTTATAGTCTTTATTCTATAATAATAACTTCGTGACCTGTAAACGGTCACAGCTTGTTCATCTCTGTTGTCTCATTCTACCTTTTTCTTCACGGTCATCTCCATACTGTGTAAAAGTAAACTGCCCTTACCGACCTAAATTTGCCACCACTGCCTCTGTAAATTGCTGTTTGCACTGGCCATTGGATTGTCCTACACACAATCTTTCAAGACGAAGGCCGTTTAAAATCGTCTGACGTTGCCGATTTTATCCAATGGATCTTGTTAGCGTAAACTAGGCACAAATCATCTTTGTGAGTTTCTCTTTCTCTCTAAAACAATATTGCTCAGTTGAAAGCACCTTTATAATCTTCTGTCTAATGAGGTTCGCTAAAATCCCTAGGGTCGAATTGAACTTAGATTAGGTAAATTTTCTATAGAAAAAATACGTCATTGGAGTGCAACTCATCCAGTGAGTTGTATGAATAGCCGTAGTGTGGACGAGGCATAAACTACCTTGTGGGCCTCTATCTAAACCAATATACCCTCTCTTCACCTTAAACCACCTTGTGGGCCTCTGTCTAAACGAATATACCCTCTCTTCACCTTAAACTACCTTATCAGCCTATTTGTTTAAACCAACATTGCCTTCTCTTCATCTTAAACTACCTTGTCGGCCTCTGTCTAAAGTCTAGACCAGCATTGCCATCTCTTCACCTTAAACCACTTTTTAAAAATTTTGTAGGCTTCTTTGCCTTCCAATGCCTTCTCTTTATCTTAAATCATCTTTGTTGGATTCAGTCCAAACTGTCATATTCGTCTGATCTGTTAGTCTGTGTTTTCAAATTGAGGGTCTGGATCTGTGTTATATCGGGAACGTGCTTTTGAATACTTTAGTATTAGTACTAGTGCCATTCATAGTACCGGGACATCATTGCAGTGTGCGTAAAGCAGTTGTGTTGTCAGTCTGCTTTGTTAGGACGTAATTTTATGATGAAGCGTGTAGAGCAGTATACGTTTTCTCAAGCAGTACTGACCCGTTGTGTTCTCGTGTGTAGTACTCTACCGTTTCGTGACAAATCAAGCTTGCTGGGGGTTGTTTGTTGTTTTTTTTGTATCACTCACTTAACCGAGCATGCTCTGTTTCTGAGCCATTGAAAGCCATGGTATTGAATCCAGTCAGAGTAAGGTCAGAGAGAAAACTAATGTACACCTATTGATTAGAAACTTAACTTTTGAGGATGATAATTATCATATAGTATTATAATATTATTACACTATTTAATGGTTAGGAATAATATGTTAATGCCATACAGACAGATAGAGAGAGATTATTCTCCTAGTTTATCAATTAATAATATAATGCTCCTTAGAATTAAACTTAATCTTGTAAACAGGACTGTTATTGTCTTACAGGTGTATTTTTGGTGACTGTTATTGTCTTACAGGTGTATTTTTGGTGACTGTTATTGTCTTACAGGAGTATTTTTGGTGACTGTTATTGTCTTACAGGTGTATTTTTGGTGACTGTTATTGTCTTACAGGTGTATTTTTGGTGACTGTTATTGTCTTACAGGTGTATTTTTGGTGATTATCAGAAAAGTACAGTAATAAGAGTGGTCATTTTCTCCCTGTAATCATCATAATTTATGCTTTACCCAAGTCAACAGCACACAAATGTATCAGACATGGCATTAATACACTATTAACATTGATGGACTGGTCTGTCTGTATCATGTGATGATTAAGACTATACTTCAAATGGCATTCTTCAATATATCAAAGCTGTTTGCTTCACTTCCTAATTCCAAATGGTCATAGTTTCCATTAATGTCAGTATTTCTTCGTTTTGATGAGTTCTGGACTGTAATTGATTTCTTTTTAACTAATAAAATTATTCAAAAATGTTACATCGGTTTGTTTTGTTCCTGATATGTTCAAGATATCCGTTTTGCTATCTATCTGTACTGTGCAATTATGCTTATGTTTTTGTGCAGGAGGAGATAATATTTCCAACTGTTCATTGCAAAGTATCACCACAAGTTTCTAAAGTCCTTTCCTTTCTGTTGTGTTTTATTACTTGTTCTTTTTTTTTTTTTGTCATTGTTTTACCTTGATGCTGTTTCGATAGAAGAAATAAGATTGAATTTGAAATTTTATTCCTTTTTTTTTTTTTACAGGATTTGTTAGCTTAAAGTTATTTATTTAAATTTTTTGTATTATTCATCAAGAACATTATACATGATTTTATTGTTTATGTTATTTATTATCATTATTATTATTATTATTCATAAAGCGGTATTTGGGGAGAGAGAAAATGTCACTGAAATGTCTGCCTGCAGCATCTTGTTACTAAAGGATTGAAATACTTGAAATCATGAACCATATCAATACAATTCCTCTTCAGTATGCCATTGTGCAGATAGTGTGCCTTTACGTTTGGTAGTATCCCCCCCCTCTCCCTCACCTTTTCTTTTTTTTTTCTCTTTTGTCTCCTGGCTATTCATTCACAGTGAACAGTTCTGGTAATGGCGTGTTTAATCAAGTAATGGCAGTGTTCTCCGTGCCGTGACCTGATTATTTTCCCATAACGCAGATTTGTTCCAGTCACGACTGTTTAGCCGATACAGTCTTTGGAATGACACTTTTCCTGTCATGCGGTCGATACCGATAAATGGCGATGTGTATGCTGACGTGTTCCGTCTGCTGTTGCTTAGTACTGACTGTGATTCCAAATGCTGCTTGTCTGCTTGCCTTCTAGGTCACTGTGCAGTATGACTTGAAGTTAAGGACGTTAACCCATCTTTATAGGAATCGATCCCCGTCTGTTACAAGTGTGTTGGGGCGGTTGTTCGGTGTTGATAGCTAAAACCGCTAAACGACCGATTAAATTCAGTCATTCCGATACTTCAGTAGGCAGAAGTAGATAATATCACGTGGATGGGTTGAATGGTTGTGAGGGGAACTAGGTTTCAGTATTCCGGGAGGGAATGTCTCAGTCTTGAAACTAAATCTGTGGAGTTCAAATCTTGGCAGACGGCGGGCTTTTATACATATAGATAGATAATCTTCCTGAGGCCTAGATTTTATTTTTTATACATAGAGATAGATAATCTTCCTGAGGCCTAGATTTTATTTTTTATACATAGAGATAGATAATCTTCCTGAGGCCTAGATTTTATTTTTTATACATAGAGATAGATAATCTTCCTGAGGCCTAGATTTTATACATATAGATAGATAATCTTCCTGAGGCCTAGATTTTATTTTTTATACATAGAGATAGATAATCTTCCTGAGGCCTAGATTTTATTTTTTATACATAGAGATAGATAATCTTCCTGAGGCCTAGATTTTATACATATAGATAGATAATCTTCCTGAGGCCTAGATTTTATACATAGAGATAGATAATCTTCCTGAGGCCTAGATTTTATACATATAGATAGATAATCTTCCTGAGGCCTAGATTTTATTTTTTATACATAGAGATAGATAATCTTCCTGAGGCCTAGATTTTATACATACAGATAGATAATCTTCCTGAGGCCTAGATTTTATACATAGAGATAGATAATCTTCCTGAGGCCTAGATTTTATACATATAGATAGATAATCTTCCTGAGGCCTAGATTTTATACATATAGATAGATAATCTTCCTGAGGCCTAGATTTTATACATAGAGATAGATAATCTTCCTGAGGCCTAGATTTTATACATATAGATAGATAATCTTCCTGAGGCCTAGATTTTATTTTATATACATAGAGATAGATAATCTTCCTGAGGCCTAGATTTTATTTTTTATACATATAGATAGATAATCTTCCTGAGGCCTAGATTTTTTTTTTAATAAAGTTAGTCTAATGTTATGAATTTGATCGTTCTTAACGTTTCGTAATGCTTAAAATATCTAGCGGAAATTTTGCATAAATGAATTGTTTTTAAATAATTTTTGTAAGTTTTTGCACAAATGTTTCCTACTTAGAAACAGATATATAAGATACGTGTTGGTATATACTGAGACTATTTCACGCTTGAAAACAGTTATATAAGATAAACTAATATACTGAGACTGCTTCACACTTGAAATCAGTTATTTAAGATAAACTAATATACTGGGACTGCTTCACATTGAAATCAGGTATTGATAAATAAAGGAGTATATTGAGACTGTTTCAGACTTAAAATCAGTTATATATAAAGAAGGGAATATACTGAGACAGTTTCAGACTGGAAATCAGTTATATATAAATAAGGGAATATACTGAGACAGTTTTAGGACTAGAAATCAGTTATATATAAATAAGGGAATATATTGAGACAGTTTCAGTTTCAGTGTTATAAGTGAATAAGATGGCGTCTTTAATTCGCTGCAATGTTACGGCTATCACATCCTGCCAGAAAATTAAACTGTGTAAGTGTGCTTGCGTTTTGCATCCTACTCATATATCCTTTTAACAAGATGACGAGTACTCAGGTATCAGAACAAAAGTTCATTTGCAACAAAGTACGAGGTTTCTTACAGTTTATATATGCTAAAGTTAAGAAATTGATCACTACTGAGTTCAATAAATTAATCATTTAACGACGTCATTTTTTTTTCTTTTTAATTTACACCACAGAAAATCCATTTTTAAAAGTCATTTTGTATTATTTTTTTCTTTTCGAGATTTATTGATGTATGTGTTGAAAGGTTAAACAGTATGCAGCGGCGTCTCGTGTTGGTGTGTAACAGAAATATAGGATTTCATTTGTATAGAACAGAATTGGCAGTTAGCGATCTATCAGTGATTATCATGTGTGATATCCGATCACAAGAACCTTTAGTTGGTATTTCTGTCTCGTCATAGTCGTTACAGACTGTGGGAAGGGAAGCGAGGTGTGGAGCCCTCTTTGAGATTGCTTAATTTGTAGGACTACAAACCACTCCCAAGGGAGCTAAAACCAGACACATATTTTGTGCCTGTAAAACACACCATTGCTCAGCTAAATGGGACGGGGTGGGGGTAGGGCGGGGTGGTTACTTTTGTGAAAGCTCGGCATACTTCTTGGAGTTTGCTCAGTTAAGGTCAAGGACAGAATAAACTGAATCTTTAGTATGCAGCAGCTACTCAATCGTGGGTAACCCTTGTAGGTAAACTGTGTGCGGATTGAAGGTGGGTGTTTCTATAAATCCAGTATTCACATATGTAAATTTGTATTAAACAATGTAATTTACTCGTGAGTTTCCATAGATTTCATGCTGAGTATATTTTATTGAAAGTATCAGTCGTGATAAAACAAGAGCAATTAATTAAAATAATAATGATGAACAAATATTTTGACACATGCAGAAATGCATATTCTAATATTCATAACGATTTCAATATTCATTTGAATTATCATTATAATTGTCATTAAGTTTTTGCTACAACTGCCCTCTTAATATTTAGTATTATTTTCGTTTGTATTCAGAATAATTTTCGTTGTTTTGCAAAATAACCAGTCTGTTTTAATGGGCAGTGACTATTCTTGGACTAATGAGTCCATAGTAGGATGTATGTACCATATTCACAACTAAAACATTGATTATGTCCCCTTTACTAAGACTTCATTGGTATAGTATAGTGATACTCTCCATGGGTTGGTTTGTGTCTTGTACATTTTTCCCAACGTGTTACAGTCAAGGGGAACAGAGGGTGAAAGGTCACAAATAGCATTTGAAGAACAGAGAGGAACTAACACCACTTGTTCTCACATTTTATGTAGACGAGGGAAACTCAGTCTTTCCAGTGTCTAACCCGCTCAGGAACCGAACATAGAAGAGATGATTAGATCACAAAACACTAAAATGATCATTTGCGGTATTCAGAAAACTGTTGTGACATTTCCATGTTGATGTGCTTGTAGGACACAGCGACACGTATTGGGCGAGTTTGCATTTTGGAGCGCATCCGCCTGCGAAATCAGCGAACACTGGAAGCGGATTGTTTTCAAACCCAACCCAGCCAGCCATTTAGAACCCAGTAGCATGAAGGTCATCGTGCATCACAGAGTAGCCGGACTGGCGCAAACATGTAAGGCAAACATGTCTTTTTCAGTCTGACTTTTCCCGCGCCCCTGTCTGTGTGGACACATCAGCAGATTTGCTTTTAGTTTGACTTTAGCTTCCTTGCCCATGGGTTCCATTTCAGGTTAGGAGTCGTCTCCCTTTAGTGTGAATGCTTTCTAAATTTCTCTGGAGAGTGATCCGAAAGGAGACGGAGAGGAAGTTGTGGGATCCTTTACTCAATTTACTGATATGAACTAAAGCTGCAAGCCTTTGAGGGGCAGTGAAAGAATAAACTGTAGAATTTATTTGCAAACACTCTTCCTTCACGTATGTTTTATTTTAATCATTAAAAAAAAACATAGGCAAAATTGACTGAACAGAGAAACAAATAATATAGGGAACACACAGTTTATTGTGTTGGTGCATTATCACGTGGTCGTTAAGCACTGCTAGACCTACGATTAATTCATTTTAAAATTGACGTCAGAACTGTATGACGTCTGAATAATTTAAACTGACGTCAGAACTATACGATCTTATCCTCTCCGGGCTTTCCTTCTTACGTATATAATTATTTCAAAGTACCGAACGCTTTCTCAGGAAGTAAATAATTGGACGCGTCCAAGTACGCCATAGGAAAACGGGTTTTCGGAACGATATCAACAGTGTCTTTCTATGTAGCAGGGACCGGGAGTGAAAAGGCACACAGGGCCTGAACCCTAGCCCCCACGAAACACAAAGAATACTAGTGCCAGACGGTGAGTGTAGTGCTCAAGCTGGACTCTAGTATGAAGATTTGTGAGATCAGACGGTATTCCGAGCTAGTGCCTTTCTCCAGAGAGCAACGAAAAAGAAGAGGATTTTGTGCTTTACTGTGGACTGGCGGTTGTCATACATGGTGGGGAAACATGATCGGATCCTGAGGATCAGAAAATAATCCAAGCCATATTGTTCTAGACTTTCAGCAACCGACAGCAAGCCAGAGAGACGAGCTTTACAGTAATCAAGTCTGGAGAGTACCAGACAACTCGAGTTTTAGTGACGTCAACATCAACTAGAACATCACAGTAATCAAGTCTGGAGAGTACCAGACAACTCGAGTTTTAGTGACGTCAACATCAACTAGAACATCACAGTAATCAGGTCTGCAACACATGTTTCAGTGCTGTCAATAGCCACAAGAACATCATACTAATCAAGTCTGAAGAGTACCAGACAACACCGGTTTTAGTGATGAGAATTGGCACAAGAACGTCAGAATACTTAAGTCTGGAGAGTATTTTTAGTGGCGTCATCAAAAAAGGGGTGATGAGCAAGTCCTAATGTGTCTCAGCTACGTGCTGTTGAATTGTGAGGGAACTGTTTAACATGTCACTGATATTTCATAAATGGATGCCTGAAATTCACAGCTAGTAATTGACTTCCATAAGGACCAGCTAGAACTTTGGTGGGTTTTTTTTTTTTATAAATAGATAAGTTTGGTCTCGTCTCACATGTTCACCATTCGTCTGCAATATATGTATACGACTGCCTTGTCTTAAACCACTTTCCCTGGCTTTAGATTTTAGAATTTTAGATGGTTGAAGAAGCCCAATTTTTGCAGGTAGGTAGATCAAATTTGATGGGAGGAGAAAACAGGGTTGACAATATTTAACAATTGACAGTCTCTCTATGTATAAAATTTGTTGGCTGTTGGTTGGTTGATTGGCTGTTTTTGACACGGTTAGAAAACATAACAATGAAGAAAGCTCATACATTAGACCTTTGATTTTTTTTTTCCATTGGATAAAAAAAATTTGGATTTTTTTCATTTAAATATGCTTTGAACCATGACGAACAATACCATAAATACTAAATGGTTAAATGTTTTTTTTAATCTTTTATCGATTGTGCCGAAGGTACCCGCTAAACAGTGTAAAAAAAAAAAACTGAACAGTTCAGTTCTGCGTAAGTAATTAAGTAAGCAACAGATGCATCTTTCGCTTAATATAACTTCATTTATATTTAACATGCTTCTTTTTTATTTTAATAGATCAGCAGGTTAGATCGATATATTAGTTCACTCACAATCAGGCAACGAGTCGTATTTCTATCAGGACATTCAAATAATGGAGTTAAGTTACATATATGTCGTATTTCTATCAGTACATTTAAATAATGGAGTTAAGTTACATATATGTCGTATTTCTATCAGGACATTCAAATAATGGAGTTAAGTTACATATATGTCGTATTTCTATCAGTACATTTAAATAATGGAGTTAAGTTACATATATGTCGTATTTCTATCAGTACATTCAAATAATGGAGTTAAGTTACATATATGTCGTATTTCTATCAGTACATTCAAATAATGGAGTTAAGTTACATATATGTCGTATTTCTATCAGTACATTCAAATAATGGAGTTAAGTTACATATATGTCGTATTTCTATCAGGACATTCAAATAATGGAGTTAAGTTACATATATGCCGGTGTAGCAATGAAACTCCCAACGAATGAAAGGTTTTCTAAAGTTTGGCCAACTGTTATCCACCAAAGCTAGAATTGCGTTAAATAAATATCTTTTAAAATAAATACCCATTTTAAACTGTTTTGATAACCCTTTCAAATTCTTCGTTAACTGCACTTTACTGTATTTCTCAGTTCATTGTGCATGCCCACTTGTAATTTTGCCAGCTTCCCCAGATCTGTGAACACACCCAATGCTACGTTTTGTCAGTTTTTTTCAAATCTTTGAACACGCCATTTGTTAAATTTTGCAATTTTCCAAGATCCGTAAACGCGTCCAGTAATTGAGTAATTCAATCTTTCTTTCAGTAGTCTCCGTGGATAGGTATCATTGTAATCAGTCTATCTTTTCGATGACTTTTTGTGAACACAGCATTTCTTTACTCAACACATTATTGCCTTAGCCAGTCTTTTCTGTGGATTTATGTGAACACATTATTGCTTTAGTTTAGCTGTTCTATGGGTTACTGTGAACATAATATTACTTTAGTCTCAATCTTTTCTGTAAGCTTCTGTAAACACATTATTGCTTTAGTTTAGCTGTTCTATGGGTTACTGTGAACATAATATTACTTTAGTCTCAATCTTTTCTGTAAGCTTCTGTAAACACATTATTGCTTTAGTTTAGCTGTTCTATGGGTTATGTGAACATATTGCATTAATCTATTTTTTCTATGGACGATTTCTGTAAACACATTATTGCTTTATATATTTTTTCTATTGGTTTTGTGAACACAATGGTTTTAGTCGGTCTTTTTTTCTAGGACATATTTAATCTATCATTTCTTTGGCTTAGTGATCACACACTGTCTCAGTGATTTTTCTCGGGCTTTGTGAGCAAAGTGTGTTAGTTTATCTTTTCATCAGGCTTTGATTACACAGTGTGATTGTCTTTTTTTTCTTCTTACTTTTGAGAAATGCCCAGTGTGTGTCCGTTTTTTTTTTAATAATTCTTATGTCTAAGAACGTAGTGTATCCGTGTTTTAATAATAACTCTTACGTCTAAGAACCCATTGTCAGTCTTGTTCTCTTGCCACTGAGAACCCTGCATGTCACTTTATTTTGTTTCTCTTATTCTCTATGACGACACAGTACGCATATTAAGAACTGCAACTACTGACCAGATACACTTTTAAAGAGAACTGCAAAGTCAGATCTTTTGTGAATTCATTCTTTATATTCATTAACTTCTACCGGAAGCGTATAATGTTTGTCTCTTTTTTAAATTAACCACTTCTATTTTCCTTCTTCAATGCAAATAGTTTATAACTAGAGTTTGATAATGACGTCACGGGTATACTCAACAATAGGATGTATGACAGACACGCCACTTACTTAACGAAAGTGATTATTATTAATTAATCTTTCATAACTAATTACAAGTGATGAGAATCTTAATTTATTTTATTAATGATCCTCCAACAGACCACACTCGTCCCTCACTTGGCGGATATGCGGGCGTTGTAAATGCTTTCTCTCTTCTATAAACAATGTTTACAGTCACATAATCTTTCCGTAGGTAAAAATCTCCTATCTAAAGGAGAAGACAAATCCTACTTTTAATCTATATTGAGCGAGCCCCCATCCACCAACATAAGATTATCAATAAATGTATTAACTCATCAATCAAATATACATATGAAATTACAATAAAATAGATTACTTGACATCGATATTCCATAAAGTCACGTTTGGATAATTTCTACACTCTCTCTCTCTCTCTCTCTCTCTCTCTCTCTCTCTCTCTCTCTCTCTCTCTCTCTCTCTCTCTCTCTCTCTCTCTCTCTCAAAATATAATTACAGTTCATCAATAGAGTCAATACAAATTGCAGGTTAGTCCTATAAGAGAATAGAAATTAGAGGTAAGATATTTTAATTTTTTACATGACCTAGACTGCTTCGACAGTCCTTTGCAAAATATCACAATGTACATTAACACGTCTCCTGCCATACGTGTGAAAACCACTGAGGCACTGTTCTGTTCTCGATGAACTTGAGCACTCTTCTCACCGCGTCTGTTCCTTCAAGCAGAACATGATGATTACAGTAATTGTAGCAACTTCAGTACACTTGAATTCTCCCAATGTGTCCAGCATATATGTCAAGGGTGTGTAGCATACTCCTTATACTTACACACACCACAACAGATGCAGATGTTGCTGCTCCTTCCCAGTCATACAGATAAGGGTAACTGGGAACTTGAAACTCAAACTCAAAGCTTGAAACCCAAAGTCAAAAGGCCACTTGTTCACTGCAAAATATTAAGGAGCAAACCTAAGTTTCCCATTTATCACAATATAACTCCATTCTATCTTACAATCCATTTTCAACTTACAATCTCCTGCAATAGTATTTAATAGCCCAATACACACACATGGAAAAATAAATACAGCACATCAAACAATGTCAAGTGTGCAGCTTAGTTAAAACATTTGTAGAAATTTATAGAAGTCAATTCACATAGTACATCTCTACATATATACAAGTATAACATATCAATAGTAAAATTGTATAAAATATTTCTAAGTCCATTTTCTCACAACCAGTCAGTATAACTCACCATCAAGCTAACAACTGCCTTTCAAAGCCGGACTTTCTTCCTCCACACCAAATTCAAAAGTGATTAGAGAGCAGAATTTTCTACAGCAAGAGAACTCCTTAAACTCAGTCCATTGGCTAGTCTCGTTCTCGTAAATCATGATCATTGGATAATAGAAAAATACTCACTCAGTTTGCTTTACGTCAGCAATCTAGAATGCTCTTGCCTGGAGCTGTTTACTTCAATTCAGACGCTTTCAGAAATAACAACATAAGGAATGCCCAAAGTCCGGTTACTCTGACAATTTAGCAATTTATGTAACAATTTAAATTTAAAATAGGGAGGGGCACATTTACTCTGTCACAGGATGATTATATTTCACTCTCCCTCCTTCCCCGTTTCGTCAGTCTAAGCCAACTAAAAGCATATCTCATGTATATTTAAAATATGTATATGTGCGCGCGCGCTTGTGTGTGCAAGTGGATACACATTTTTAACATGTCTTTCTACCATATTAATCGCCTGGTTTTCAAACACATCATTTTCAGTTTTATTTTGGTACCAACACGTTCGATTTAACAGGTTTCGTTTCATTTCATTTCTAACGTAGTATTTTGTAAGCTACATGTATTTAACCTTTTTTGTGATTTTATAGTCTGTTACATTGTTAATCTGTTGGTATTTTGTAACTACATGTATTTAACCTTTTTGTGATTTTATAGTCTGTTACATTGTTAATCTGTTGCTGTTTTTAAACTTCTAATGTTTATTTAGTCAAAGCAAGTCTACACTTAGAAGTAAGTATCTCTTCGGGGAAACGCCGAAGGCACATCCTCTTTAAAGTTACACGATTTTGACACAAGGATAGTAAATGAAGCTAAATCATCTTTGTAGTGATCGAGACATTTCTTATAACAACAGAATCAGTTTTGGATTTTTTTGTTCATCTGACACTATTCTTTTCTTACTCTTTTCTCTTCGTGTTGCATTTGTCACTGAAAACCGAGCGATCACGTCTACATCAGGAGCGAAAACATATTTAAATTTTCTTATTGTCTATTTTCTTTCTGATGGTTAATGGCGCCCTTAATGACAGAGATGGCACCTTTAACTTGGGATAATATGGCATCGCTGTAATATATTTTTGAAATCAAGTATTAATAGATGTCCAGATTAACTTGAGATAATATGGCATCGCTGCAACATGTCTTTGAAATCGAGTATTAATAGTTGCCCAGATTAACTAGCAAATGTCCGGGCGGAGTTTATGTTTCTCATGCCAACATAACATGTCTGTGCAGCATTGTCTCTGGGTGAGATGGCTGTAAGTTGACAGTTATGTACTCATTTTCCTTGCAAATGTCATCAGTCTGTGTATCTTTGTGAGAATGTAAGATGACTGAAAGTTGACAGATGTGTAAGCTTAATTTCCTTGCAAATGTCATCAGTGTACTGTGTCCGGAAATTGATAGCTTTACGCCTTGTTTTCCCTTCGTAAACTTTACTAGTTTGTGCAGCCTTTGTCTGGGTACTGTGGCTGAAAATGGATAACTTTATAGCTTGTTTCCTTTCCAGACTTAATCCCTCCGTGCAGCATTTTGTCTGGGGACTGTGCCTGGACATTTGTTCTTGAATCCCGCTCAGTCGTGACCAATCTCTGCAGCATTGTGTCTGGGTCCATAGAAACAAGAAAACTTTGTGAGTTCTTCCTATTGCAGACGTAATATATGTAACATTGTCTAAACACTCCGATATTGATTTAGTTGTTCGTTTTCTATAATTTTCTTTGTTAAATTAACTCACGTAATCTGTTTCTATATTATCGATTACGTGAGTTCTTTCCCTTGCAATCGTAACTAATATACATTATTGTCCCGATACTATAGTAAGTGATTATGTGAGCTATTCCCCTAGAACACGAGATCAACCTGCAGACCGTGTCTCTATGTGGATACTTAGGACAATGATTTCGTGAGTTTTTTCCCCTGGAACAAATTGTACACGGTGTCTCTATGTCAGAGAAACCGATTGTGTGAATTTTTTCCCTGGAACACGTATCAATCAGAATACAGTATCTGTATGTCGATACTAGAGAAATTGATTATTTGAGTTCTTTCCCATGGAACACGTATCAACCAGAATACAGTATCTGTATGTCGATACTAGAGAAATTGATTATTTGAGTTCTTTCCCATGGAATACGTAATCAACCCGTACACGACGACTGTATATCGATACTAGAGGAGAACTGCGAGTGCAGATCAGTTATTTCGATAGCATCTTACTGTATTTGGGGTTTTATTAATAATTTGTATTTATTTCTAAATCGTTCCTCTCTTAATTAAACCGCAATTATAAAACAGGCTGTAGACAGCATCTTGTCACTAACCAAAAATGTTTCACACTGTTTAAACTCGGAGCGTTGGTAGCTAGCTCTACAGCAACAGTTTTCTGCTTTAAATGCATATATTAAAACTGAATAATGTTAACAAGTGTCGCTTGTAATAATTACCAGATAAAGCCGTCTGGTTTATGAAATTTGCATGTGTATGAGCGCTTCCAGGCCACGATGCGCATATTGCTTATACATCAGTGAAACTGTATCTATTCGGATTGCAAGATGCTGTCTGGACGAGTGCGTCTGTGTTCGCACGGCAGAGAGTACTTGAGCGGAATTTAGCAGAGTTAATGGCTTGTGCAATCCGTCCTTTGGGATAGTTTTGGAAACCATATGAAATCATCACTTTGGCCAAATGGGAATTGGTATAAATTTCGCTGAAGTCATTTGCTACAATGCGCATAACCACCACCACCATCCCCCAAAAAAATTAAAATAAATTTAAAAAATAATGATAATAATAATAATAATAAATTGTTTTTGAGTCGTCGAGCTTTTCTTCCCGTCTTGTACATTTTCATAGTCAAGTCTGAAAAGTTAGTTCAGCTGCTAGCATTGAGATATGAGCGACCGACTCTTCGGAGAAGATTTTTTTTTTTTTTAATTTGACGTGCTAATCAATGTGCAGCCAGGCCTAACATTTGTATGTTCCTCAAGTCCTAGTAAGATCGTGTGAAAATAAGTTATATCCATACTGTCAGAAATTCTGATATTGCAGTGTGAATTTTACATTAGTGACCCCAGTGGTAAGTTTAAAGATACATTGTATAAACACTTGCAACAGCTGTGTTTCCATGAAGTGCTTAATGCTATTTGTATACTCCTAGAGTCAATTAATCAATAAGGATTGATTTATCAAGCATTCATTAATTACTGGAAGGTATGGACGTGACGGTCACAAATCGCCGATTACACTATTATCACTTGCTTAGCGGCCTTTGGCTGTGCGTGAAAATGCAAATACATGAATGTCTTTATTAATGTTTCATCGGGAATTGGGTCCCGACCTTTCCTCCCCTGAGATGGCATTATTCTCTGGGTTGCCTTGTGTGTTCCTAGAAGTGGTGAACCCGTAGTTTAATTACTGATTCAGTGCTCGACTAGAGAGCAGATTAACATCACTTGCAAAGAAATAAACTTTAAAAAAAAAATATATATATATATATTCTTTAGTTTGGCGTCGATTTTATGCTTCTTATATATTAAATATTAATATAAATCAATTTATGAAGTTTTGTATAGAAATAATGCAATTAAAACCGAACCCAAGGTTTAATAATTAGTCTTTGATTCTTTTTTAATTGAACGCTGAGAACACATTTCAATCCTAAATCTCGATCCCAATTTTGAAACGTTCTGTGTGTGTGTGTGTGTGTGTGTGTGTGTGTGTTCGCCATCGAATCGTCCTAGCCCGCTCGGCTCTACCGATTGTCTCAGTGCCGTTGTCAGCCGTGGGCGAGGATTGTATGTAATTTTTCTTGAGAGTCAAGACAAGCTCAAACCGCCATGTGTGGAATATCAACTATGGGTTCTTTTTAACTGTTGGAAGCACTGCAGTTTACGACCTAGTCCGCGGATGATCAAAGCCGATGGATTCAGCTCCGGAGTCTACACATTGACTAGCTTTTAATGTTGAGCGCAAATAAAATGTGCCGCATCTCACAGGCCTGGACTGTCGTCACCCGGCGTATAGTCACTCTAGGCACTCAGCTTAGCGTCAACGACTTAATGATGAATAATTGCAACCCAGGACAAAAAAAAACAAACAACATAGTTACATTAGAATGTTGCCAAAGAGAATCTTACTGCAGAGCAGTAGTTGAGTGTAGGTGTAATAGCAACAACTTTATAACTACAGACGGCTATGCAACAACCCAAAATTATTTACAAAGGCTAATTAAAAGATATTTTAAATTTATTCGACAATACTAGTGATATCATCAACGCTTTATCAACGCTTTTAATGTCACAAACAAATCTTGTGATATTAGCAATACTCCTTTTATGTCATAAGCGAAACTTGAGATGTGCAATGTCATAAGCATTATTTGTGACGTCATTAGTAACACTGGTGTTGTCAGTGAAGCTTGTGATTTCTTCAACAATATTTATTGTGTCATGTATAATATTTGTTATGTCATTAACAATGTGTGATGACTTCAGCAATACTTTAGACGTTCATTGCTTAAGACAACTATTGTCTTAAGCAGTCCCGCCAAAATGTTCAAACTATGCTTGAGAGGTCATCAGCAGTATATTAATATCTTGAGTAACATTTGTACATGCGATATTATCAGCAGTATATTAATATCCTGAGTAATATTTGTACATGCTATGTTATCAGCAGCATATTTATATCTTGAGTAACATTCGTACATGCGATGTTATCAGCAGCATATTAATATCTTGAGTAACATTCGTACATGCGATGTTATCAGCAGCATATTAATATCTTCAGCAAAATGTGTACATGTGATGTTTTAACAGTAGGTGAGATTAGTAATAGAAACAAAACAAACTTGATTTGAGGTCAGTTTGATGAAGTAACTTTATGTTTATTATCAATGTGCACTCTGTACTTACATTAATTTGTGGGTTTTGCAAAAGGCGTGTTTGTGATGTAGCTATTTTAGTGACGTCAGTTTATGTGTTTAGTAGTCTACTCCATTGTACTGTTAGCAATTTGCAACATGTATATTTTATTGTCTGTGGTTTTGCATATAATGTATATTTCCATTTCGCTAACTTTAATTTTCGTAAAAATGTAATATGTTTCATGTAATGATGTCGAGTTTATATGCATTATAATGCAATACACTAATTCTCGGTTGAAAAATTCCCCTCTTGATTTGTAGTTTTACTTCAGTCAGTCGCCTCCCTTTGAAAGCGTATCGGAAAGGGCGACCGTTGGGCGTGGCGCCCGACAAATAACATATCTTCGCTCTTCTAAAGACAAAGTTAGAAAACCACAAACAGAAATAGTTTACAGGGTCCTACTCACCTCCCTCCTTCCCCTCTCACTCCCTCCCCATCCCCACGAAAGCTATTACTGAGCGGTTTGCTCCTCGACATAACACCGAGCCAACGAGATCTATAAGTATAACATACATATTATGTAGACTGTTCACGTGTCAGCCAGTAACTCGGAAGGTCTGTCTGTCTGTAAGCACGGTAAATGTGGAGACTCGGGCGATGTGCGCAACGCGATGCCCCGTGCACGGCGGCATGGACCGCTGCCGACAAAACGCTATTACCACAGACTGATATTACCACTAATATAGCCGTGGGCATCACCAGATTGTGTAGTGCGTCTGAAGCCGTGCGGTAATCCTGTCTGCTTTGTAAGTCTGCCCCTTCTTTTCTGCACGTCTGCGTCTACTTCAGTCCAGACCTTTTGCTAGGAATTGTCTCATTTACTTTTTCAAGTCTCTCTCCCCCCCTCTCTCTCTCTCATACACACAAACACAACACACACACACACACACACACACACACACACACATACACCCTACACGCCTTTCCTCGTGCCTGTCTCGCTTTTTGATTCTTGCTTGGTTGTAGTGGAGTGGGTTTTTTCGCTCGCCTAGTTTCGTCGCCTCACTCTTGTAGCAAGCTAATCAGTCAGCGGACCTTGTTGAGACTTTAGTCACTGTTTTCTATGGAAGCAATTCATCAAATCAAGTACTTCCTCTTAAAGGTCCATTTTCGGGGGGTGGGGGTGGGTCCCGCGCCTCTTCACCCCAGATCTGAACTTTCTCAAGAATATTTCGTACTTATTTCCATATATTAATTCTGTTTAGTCACATGATCGATTAGCTTCGTTAGAGACATTAAATGATTGATTAAGTTCTGGTAGAACCAGTGATTGATTAGATTCTTGTAGAGACAGAAAAGTGGTTGGTTAGTTTCTAGGAGAGATACACAACTGATAATTTAGGTTCTGGTAGAGACAGATAAGTTATTGGTGATGTTCTGGTTGAGACAAAGGTGTGATTGGTTAGGTTCTGGTTAAGGCAAATTAATGATTGGTGAGGTTATCGTTAAGGCAAATAAGCGATTGCTTAGGTTCTGGTGGAGACATTAATCGATAAGTCAGATTCAAGAGAGACATGTGATAGGTTTGGTTCTAGTAGTAATAGATATATGATTGGTTAGGTTCTGGTAGTGACAGATAAGTGATTGTTTACACTTTAGAATGTGAAAGAATGAGGTGCCTTAGGATCTGCAATTCATCATGTGTCATGAAGTCCTTTTTAAAAGGGTTAAACTTACAAATATCCTTTTGTAACAGTTTAGAAAGAACTATTTGGCAAGGATTTGTTTGTAAAATAATACTACTTAAAGATTTTAGAATGCTTGTGTTTGTTAAATTTCTTCAAAGTATGTTTATTTTAGCATTGTTTGTTTGTCAACATGATGCAGTTTAAAAAGTCTTTCTGACAACAGGATATTTGAAAGGGCCTAGTTTAACAATAGGATGTTGTTTTTAAAAGTCTTACAGTAGGGTATGTTTTACAAGAGTCTTTTGACTTTTGTCCTTCTTAATTATAGAGTGCAGTTAAATTTAAAAGGGCTTGCTTTTACAGTAGGTTGTTGTTTAAACGGGCCTGTTTGGAATAGGATCTGTTTAAAATGGCCTGATTGACAGAAGGATTTAGTTTAAAAGGACCTGATTGGCAGTAGGTCACCTTAAACCTAGCAAACGAATGCTTAATTCAATTTCTCCATCATTGATCAGTTCAAATCGATGTCTAGCGGAAAATTAGTGTTCTTGGCCTTGGTCAATGAAAACTATAGTTGTGTTTAGTGTAAAACTATAGTTGTTTAGTGTTACACTTTGTTTGGTCAGTGAAAACTATAGTTTTTAGTGTTACACTTTGTTTGGTCAATGAAAACAATAGTTGTTTAGTGTTAGGCTTTGTTTGGTCAAATGCATAGTTGTATATTTTAAATCTTTTTGTTGTTGTTAAATGTCTATTTTCATCTCATGTTATCTGCAAGTGTTTGGTTTTAATCTACATCCTTCGTATCTGTATTCACAGTTGTGTAATTATAGCCTGGGTGTGTTTTTTTTCAAATGTGCAGTTGTGTGTAGAAATTTTTGTCCACTTTGTAAGTGGTCCTATAATTCCATTGCTCAAATGATTGTTTATTGTACGGTTTAAATGTATGTTTATTTTATGTGTTTTGAACCGGTATTCATGGTTGGAGGGGAACAGCCGTTTAGCATGATCTCAATAACAGGTGCAGAGATAAAAAAGACTGTTACGTTGTGACACTGAATAGCTTCTCTCTCTCTCTCTCTCTCTCTCTCTCTCTCTCTCTCTCTCTCTCTCTCTCTCTCGCTCTCCCCTGGAGGCTGCAGATGACTAAAATAAATTTTAATGGAAAAAATAATAAAACAGATTTTATGCAGACATAACGATCGCCGCTCAGACGGCCATATTCACAGGTAGTGTTTCCTTCCACTAAGGTTCATCACCAGTATCAAAAGTATTTTTATCCGGTGAAATGTGTCTTAGACAAACGTGTGGGTGTTCGTGACAGTTGACTTTCATTTACAATGGCGATCTCTGTTTACATACAAAGTTTTAGATATAAAGCTTCAGACATAATTATAACGTCTGTTTAGATATAAAATTTCAGACATGACGGTAAATCTGCTCATATATATAGCTTCAGACATAACGGTAACGTCTGTTTAGATATGAAGCTTCTAACTTACCGATAACGACAGTTTAGATATAAAGTTTCAGACATAAAGATAACGTCTATTTAAATATATAGCTTCAGACATAACGGTAACGTCTGTTTAGATGTAACGTTTCGAACATAACGGTAACGTTTGTTAAATAGAAAGTTTCATATTTAATAATAACATTCTATTATACATTTCAGTTAATAGTGGGACAATTTACAATGTCGTGCAGTTTACTTGATTTTGTATTTCACCTGCAATTATAGTTAGATAATATCTTTTTTCCTCCTTTTTGTCCTCTTTCTCTCTACCCCACCCATCCCTGCATCAAAATCAGCTCAGTCCGGAAAGTTTGTATTTGAGATAGGATTGTTAGCAAATTGAAAAAGGAAAACTTCTGAGTCCAGAATTTACTGCCTGAAACCTAAGTGTAGCCAGTACCAGTTCGAAACGCTTCTCTGCCGCTCAGAGTCAATCCCACTGTCGGTCTAGCATTGGATACAGAAGTAGCTTTTGGCACCCAATGCTGTGTACACGATTGTGCGGACAGTCACAACCCGACCATAGAGACTTACACAACCCGACCATAGAGACAGCCAAACTCGGGGGGGGGGGGGGGGGCGAAAAAGATCGGTGGTATTGCTGAAGTATGGTATTGCTGCTCGTAGTGGTTCGTCATTGTCGCAGTGCCTATAATAGTATAGAAGCATATATAATTCTGTTTAAGAATCATTTTCTTTGCCAGTATGATAGAGCCAAGCGCATAGACGTTTATTTGAATGATCTTTTGCTTTGGAGGCAATAACAGTAGAGTCAGGATTTGTTTCTAAATAATCGTTTGCATATAATCACTTGACCAGTTGTAGTCTGCTAGTAATAATTCCTTTGCTTCTAATGTAAGAGTAGAACCAATATTAGTTTGCTTTTAACAATCCTTTGTTTAAATGTAGAACCAGAATTAGTTTGCTTTTAACAATCCTTTGTTTAAATGTAGAACCAGAATTAGTTTGCTTTTAATAATCCTTTGTTTAGTATTTAAAAAACCAGCAATACATGTTAAAAATAATTATTTGCTTTGCGAGAGTCAAATGAAAGTTTATGTTGATATATTTCCTTTGTTTTTAAGAATAGGGCAAGTCTGTTTAGTTGTTTACAGGTAATGATGATTCTTTGTTTTGCTTATAATAATAGAAGTAGTTGGTTAATCATTTATTTGGGGTGTAATAATTTGTAGTTCGTGGTGATGGTTGTATTAAATGATTTTTTTGATCTCGTACACCTGTAAATATGAAATATATGATGGACTGTGGTAAAACTAGCATTCGATGCTTTACGATTACCCAGCTGATCAAGATAAGCATGTTCTTAGTACAACCTTGATTGATCATTCTTTTTGTTGTTTTTGATACATTTAAAAAAGTATTTCCAGCTAAAATATGGCCTATCTCACATCTACTTCAATATTTTTTTTTCAGTTTAACATCTGTTCATGAATTTATCTCCGTGAAGTGTACAGTGTCTGTGAAACTGTTAGCCGCAACCTAATATCGATATAAATTCATCTTCTATAGTCGATTGAACTTAGAAAGAACTCACAGACAAATCTATTTGCTAGTGAGAGTGTAATGTGTCCTTTTCTTTTGGCTAATGTAATGGCAAGTTGACTGTTGATATGTATGTCTCTCTTTTGGCTAATGGCAAGTTGACTGTTAATATATATGTTTCTCTTTTGGCTAATGGCAAGTTGACTAAAACATGTGCCTTTTTTAGCTAATGGAAAGTTGACCAAAATATTTATGTGTTTCTTTTGGCTAATGGCAAGTTGACTGTCAATGTCTCTGTTTCTCTTTTGGCTAATGGCAAGGTGACTGAAATATGAAAGTGTTTCTTTAGGCTAAAGGCAAGGTGACTGTTAATATGTATATGTCTCTTTGGGCTAATGACAATTTGACTGTTAATATATATTTGTTTCTTTTTTGGCTAATGGCAAGGTGACTGTTAATATATATTTGTTTCTTTTTTGGCTAATGGCAATGTGACTGTTAATATATATTTGTTTCTTTTTTGGCTAATGGTAAGGTGACTGTTAATATATATTTGTTTCTTTTGGCTAATGGCAATTTGACTGTTAATATATATTTGTTTCTTTTGGCTAATGGCAAGTTGACTGAAATATATATGTGTCTCTTCGCCTAATGGCAAGTTTACAGTTAATATAATGCACATTTAATTATGAAAATTGACTGTCCACACATAAAAACAATTAATAAATGTAATAATGGTCTTAAAACAAAGTAACAGTTAACATATTTTGTGATCCTGGCTATAGACACAAGGTAACAGTTAATGTAAGATTGTGAGCCTGGCTTTAGACACAAGGCGACAGTTAATATAAGATTGTGGTCATGACTGTAGACAAATTAATAGTTATATATGTTGACTGCTGGCTAAGACAAGTTAACAGTTGTGTGTTTGAGATCCTGGCTATAGAAAAGAATGAATGCGTGATGGGGTTTTCCCAGAGAAATTAACAGTTAATATGGGCTAGACAACTTAAGATTTAATATGTATTAAGGATAAATTTATAAATGTATTCCAAATTCCTTATAGATGGTGACCTTACGAAATTGCTGATTCTTACTTTATAGTACAGAGAGGCAGTTATCTGTAAAAGATTTTTAAGTGAAATCTTTTATTAAAGCATTTCGATTAATAAAGATTTTTGTCGTGGTGTTAAAATTTTTGTAATACTATATTCACGTTTTATCCATGAAATTAATATACAGTTGTCAGTGAGTGCACTGAAATGTGATTGATTGAAGTTTGATTATTATTTGTATGTTGTCAGTTTTATTTTTGTCGCTTTTATTGTTTAATCGTTATTTACAATGTATGGATTTTGAAGTATCAGTCTAGTATTTAGTCATACTTTTATTGTTTAATCGTTATTTACAGTGTATGGATTTTGAAGTATCAGTCTAGTATTTAGTCATACTTTGAGCAACGAGAGTGTGTGGGGGGGGGGGATAGGTTCATTTTTATCTCTGTGTGTGTGTGTACTGTTTAAGTGTTCTAGTGCAATGAAATATTTATATTACATGAAGTACTTACTTTTTAAAATTCTTCACCATTACAACAAAAAAATGTCTTGACATAAAAAAAGAAACATGCATTTGTTGTATGGTTGTGTTTGGGGGGGGGGGGTTTGTTTTTTTTTTTTAAATGTACGTGTAGTTTGTACTCGAAAATCCTAGATGCAACTTTCTAACTAAAAGTTACAAAGATACAAGTTATTTTGGGGTTGTTGATAATTAATTATACATAATGCCTGTAATATTGTTTGTCAGTTTGTTATACAAATAGTAATTTGTACTTGGTTGTGTGTGTGGGTGCGCGCGTGCATGTGTGGTCAGATCGGTGTAACTATAAAAGTCAAATTAAAATAGAAGTCAGCTAAAAATAAAAATAAATTAATACCATCATCATACTTGTACTTTTGAAATCATCACTGTGATAAAAGTAGAGATCTATCTTAAATAAAACTCTTTGATATGTTTACTTTTAATTTCTCTTTCTCTCTCCGCCCTCTATATATATGTCTGCCTCTCTGTGTCTGTTTCTTTCTATCTATCTATCTGTCTATCTATCTATCTATCTGTCTATCTATCTATCTATCTGTCTATCTATCTATCTATCTATCTATCTGTCTGTCTATCTATCATAACTGGGTCACTGAACATAGTTCATTGGGACTAGGGTGTAAGGAATAAATGATCAAACCATTTGCAAAGAGTAAAGCGTTGCATTAAGTGACTGGGATGGGAAGGGGTCTAATTTCATTACTTACTACGCAATTGAATCTGTTTATCTTACTACAGTGAATGTCATTATTGTTGTGAGTACAACTGTTTATCTTACAGTGACTGTCGTTATTGTTGTGAGTACAACTGTTTATCTTACTACAGTGACTGTCGTTATTGTTGTAAGTACAACTGTTTATCTTACTACAGTGACTGTCGTTATTGTTATTGAGTACAACTGTTTATCTTACAGTGACTGTCGTTATTGTTATTGAGTACAACTGTGCATATACGAAGCGCAAGCATCTGTTCACCGTTGTTGCCAAGCTTTTATAGTCAAGGAATAAAATGTGCAACACTTGTACACGACAGTCCTGCTTTATTTCATGTGATATTTAAATCATGTACGAAAAATATCGGTAACATTTTATTTCACATGATATTTAAATCATGTACGAGAAATATCGGTAGCATTTTATCTCTCACACACAATTATCTTCGTCAGGAAAATAGTTCCGCAGTGTGGCCTCAAGTCCTATAACAGATGGATGGATAGATAGATAGATAGATAGATAGATAGATAGATAGATAGATAGATAGATAGATAGATAGATAGATAGATAGATAGATAGATTACTGAATGTATGGATATGCATGTTGTAGGTAAACACAGATTTTTAAAAAATATTATTTTTGTTGTTATTCCTGGATCTCCTGTCTTCAGTCTGCACCTCACTACAAATCGAGTTCTACCATTGTGCGTAATATGCAGTGGTGATTCCCAAATGTGCAAATCTTCAGACCCCATTGTGCATAACGTGACTGGTGACTCTCAAAAATGCAGATCTTCAGTCATAGGACCCCTTTGTGCATAACGTGTACTGGTGACTCAAAAATGCAGATCTTCAGTCATGATAGGACCCCTTTGTGCATAACGTGTACTGGTGACTCTCAAAAATGCAGATCTTCAGTCATAGGACCCCTTTGTGCATAACGTGTACTGGTGACTCTCAAATATGCAAATCTTCAGTCATAGGACCCCATTTTCCAACATAGAATTTACTATGTCTATTAACTCAGAACGAGGCTTTTTTCCCCCAACCACAACTGACTCAACGGCAGAGTGAAGCCATACTGCTCAGTGTACTTTACATTTCTTTCTTTTCGTCACTAACAGGGGCGATTCTGGCATTAGAGTTCAAAAGCCAGATCGTATTCTCGGTGTTGGAATTTGGTTCTTAAATTTGGTAGAATGTGGAGGGGGGGGGGGTCGCTTCAAAATTTCCTGATTTAATTCTAGGGCCATTACGATAAGAGGAAAGGATATAGATGACATTAGGGTGGTACATTTTTACTTCCCTTTTTTTTTTTCCTCGCTGTTATTAGGCGGTAGACGCCACTGCTAAGGAAGTTCGGGAACAGCTAAAAGTGAGCTTTCTAATCATCCTCTTTCTTTCCACCGCTCGTTATGTAATCAAACAAAAACTCTTTGGCTTAATCTAGTACCACTCTAATAAGTGCCGTCCTAACCTCACTAATAACACAGTCCTAAATTCATTAATAACACAGTCCTAAATTCACTAATAACACAGTCCTAAATTCATTAATAACACAGTCCTAACCTCACTAATAACACAGTCCTAAACTCATTAATAACAAAGTCCTTAACGCACTCATACAATCCTAAAATCTTTAATAACAATCCTAAACTCATCTACATCACAATCCTAAACTCATCTACATCACAATCCTAAACTCATCTACATCACAATCCTAAACTCATCTACATCACAATCCTAAACTCATCTACATCACAATCCTAAACTCATCTACATCACAATCCTAAACTCATCTACATCACAATCCTAAACTCACTAACATCACAAGTCCTAAACTCACTAACATCACAAGTCCTAAACTCATTAATAACAGAGCCCTAAACTCACCTACATCACAATCGTAAACTCACTAACACCATAGTCCTAAACTCATTAATAACACAGCCCTAACCCCACTAACATCATTGTCCTAAACTCACTAATAACATAGCCCTAACCTCATTTATGCGCCCTGTCTTAATTTCACTAATAAGTAAGCCCTAACCTCTACCTCCATCAGTTCCATGTGCACTGTACACACCTAATATGTATATACATATATATGCCTCTTCTTGTTGGATAACTGAAAAACATCACAAAGCTGACTTTCAAAATTTCCATCCATCCAAGTGTAGAAATTAACGCTTAAGTGTGTAAAACGTCGAGATAATCTCACCACATATAGAAATGAGTAGAATTGTAAGAACATAGTTATTTTATTCTCTCTAGTAGTGTGTTTGGCTGTTTGTTTACACAAGTTGACAACTTATAACAGTCTAGTGTTTCTATCCGTATAACGGATCTGCAGATTCCCCCCCCCCCCACTTTTGTAGATTTGTTGACATAAAATGCTGGTAGTATGTAATGGTCCGTATCAGTTTTCTCGTGAGACGTTATATTTATAAGTTTCCATAATTGCATAAATTATTCTAGTATCATTACTGATATTTAAGCAACATATCTAAACGACAGCCAGCACAATTCCTTTTTTATATGTTGCTATATGCCCTACAATTTCAGGAGTACAAATTTATTGACACGTGTTTGCCTACTGATAGTATGTTTAGGCGTGTTTGCTGTCATGTTGTGTAATTGGTCCCGTATTGCTAAACTTGTTTTTGTCCTGCTTGTTCAAGTCGCTAGGAACTTGGGCGATTGATGTCTTGATGCGTCCGTAGTGGTCGTCCGTAGTGGTCGTCTTTATATTCCACACGACCGTCTCATTTATCTTAGATTATGTCCAGTCTTGTAGTAACAGCAGTTTGGACTCATGTTTACTTCTGATACAATTTTTTTAATTAGCACACACAGTGTATGATGGACAAATAGATATTATCAGAAAATGACTATTTTTAAGATCAGTGCCAAATTGTGCGTGTAGTCAAGCGTTAATAGTGATGTCCGTTAAGGCGTCTGTAGCAGCCTTATTTATTAGTTTGTCAGTATTTTTACCCAACTTCAGACTTATATTCATTACGACAATAGTCAAGTCAGTTTAACTGTTTATCTATCGGTAACATCGTGCTTAGATGTCTATTAATGCGTCATTGTTGTTTGTCTGAGTGTATAAATTTGTCATTGTTGTGTTACTTTAGATTAAGTGTATAAATACGTCAGTGTTGTTTTACTTTGGTTTGGAGTGTATTACTACGTCAGTGTTGCTTTACTTTGGTTTGAGTGTTTAAATACGTTAGTATCGTCATGCAAATATGTTTATAAATACGTCAGTAGCATCTGCTAAAAATATGTTTATAAATACGTGAGTATCATTATACTAATAGGTGTATAAATACGTTAGTAGCATCATGCTAATAAGTGTGTAAATACGTCAGTAGCATCATGCTAATAAGTGTATAAATAAGTCAGTAGCATCATGCTAATAAGTGTATAAATACGTCAGTAGCATCAAGCTAATAAGTGTATAAATACGTCAGTAGCATCAAGCTAATAAGTGTATAATACGTCAGTAGCATCATGCTAATAAGTGTATAAATACGTCAGTAGCATCAAGCTAATAAGTGTATAAATACGTCAGTAGCATCATGCTAATAAGTGTATAAATACATTAGTAGCATCATGCTAATAAGTGTATAAATACGTCAGTAGCATCATGCTAATAAGTGTATTAATGCATCAGCGATAATCTTGCTTCTATCTGTATTCGTCAATGAATGGCATACATCTCTCTTGTATGCTTATAATTTATGCATGTTAATATGTTTATTCATGTATTTATATTAACTTTTTAATGTAAAATACATTGTATTGGTATTGATCGTTTATTTGCATTTATAATAGTTGAAGCATAAGATTTATAGTATTTCGGACGGTCTTTCATACATTAAAATTTTCAACATTCTCACTCTCCTCTCAATCTCTCTCTCTCTCTCTCTCTCTCTCTCTCTCACACACACACACACACACACACACACACACACACACGCTCACACACACAAAACAACAGCACGTTATTCTCCGTCATTTTGCCAGTGTCTGGACTAGTAGATAAGGTTGTTGAGTTGTTTTTTTTAATATATTACTCAGCACACACCATTACCACCATCACCTCAAAAAAAAACAAAAAAAAAAGTGAAGGAGGGGGGTTGAAAAAGCTGGCTGTATATCCTGTCCAGACTGAAAAAGTACATCTTGTGTTGTCGTCTGTGCCATTTCCTCCTCCCTGTACATCTTAGGAGGTGTAATATAGGTCTGTGTGTAATGAAGGTTCGGGAGCCATTGCGACTAATTACGAGACATTAAACAAAATTTTTCATCCTAACACATTACACTCTACTGATTATATTATTGGGAAGGGGGTGGGTTAGGTTGTGTTTTTCAAGACTGTTTCTCTTTAAGTGCTGTCTTGATAAACATTTAAAGTTCGTCTCTAGTTTTACAGCGGAGTTAGCAATCCTAATTTCTCAGGATGGATTTAAAATGAAGCCATTAAGATGGGTGGGTTTTGTTTCCATAAATGTTGCCATACTTGTTGCTAGGTATACGAAAATTAATTGCAAGCACATCATTGAAATGACTGTGAAGTATTCTTTGTTATAGTGAGACACTTCATTTCAACTGCTTGCATAATATTGTACAGATTGTTTGTCATGTTGAGTTTGGAATTCCCTCCAAATGGAGTTGACAACATCCTGGCAGTCGAAAATCCAACACATCCTAGCGGCAAATTTTGACAGAAAAATCTAATGCCACTGTACTGAATCTGAGGCAAACACAAAACACAAGTAAAATGTAAATTGTACTTGGAATGATGTCAGAGACCCAGGCCTGTCTGGGGAGTATCATTAATGCACTGATGTCTAGCCTGGTTATTTAATACCAGTGCGATTATTTCTCTTCTGGGTTTTTTTCCTTGATTGAATGCATTTTTGCTATCGATGTTTGTTATATCTGTCACTATGGTTCATTGTTAATGGTCAGGACTGTTGCTGATAGAAGGAGGGAGGTTGTATCCAATCATTAGTTACGGTTAGATGTGTTTTGTTTTCTTGGGAAATTTTGATTCATATTTTTAGTTGAGGTTTAGTAGTTACTTGTTTTATGAGGTGTGACGTTGCTGCTTTCTTTTTTTTTTTTTTTTTTGTAATTGAATTATATTTTTAAGATATGTTTTAATGTTAAGAGAGAGAATTAACTTGCCTACTTTGATTTGCCACTGTTATTTATGTCATTCAATCATTATTATCATTTTTTACCAATTTGGTGTTCATTTTCAGCATTCATAATTATTTGCATGGATTTTCACTCATATTAATGTTAGAGTATTGAATTATGTATGTTAGCATTATTTTGATTTTATGTTGCATGAGTATTATGTTAGGGCTCTGTGCGCATAGTTTAAGATTTAATTTTAGTGATTTTTGTCCGTATTATTTATTTTTTGTGTGTAAAACATATCAGTTTTGTGTTTTATATTGTCTTTATTATTTAAAGTATGTGTAAATAGCTATCTCTTCAGGATTTTTAATATGTTTTTTTAAATTTGTGAATTATAATCTTTCTCTGTGCCATTGTTTAGTTTGATTTGTTATTATTTATATCACTTGTTATAGATATTTGCCTTGGATTTTTTTTTAATGTTGTGTGTTAATTAATCATAGGTAAAAGTGTTTAGTTTAATTGTCCTGAGTTATTTATGTTATATATTGCTTTATTTGTCTACATTATTTACAGCTTGTTTATTTAATTATTTGTTTGGATTATTCATTTTTTAATGTTTTATTATATGTCTTTATTTAATTCAGCATATATATTTGTTTGTGATTTTTTATATTTTGCATTTTTATCCCATCCCTCCACCCCCACTTCTAGTATTATTAAATGTCACTGTGTATAGAGATTTATCTGGGATTTTTATTTTATTATTATTAGTTAAAGTCATTGATGTATAATTAATTGTCTTTCTGGGTTATTTATTTGTATGTGTACTAGTGTGAAGTGTCATTTGTCAGTATGTTTTAAAATCTTAGTCTATATTTATCAGCGTGGGTAATTTGGGGTATATGTACAATTTTATTCGCTTATATTATTCAAAATCAGTGTAAATAATAATAATCAGTCGGGGGGGGGGGTTGTATGTGTATAGCATTATTTGTTTATATATTAATTAATTAATCAGTGTCTTGTGTATAATAATCAATTTGTTTTATTTTTTATTTTGCTTTCTGTACGTTGTAATTTGGCTGTATAGCAATCAACGTCTTGTGTATAAAAATCAGTCTGTTTATTTTTTTTGTTTTCTTTACGTTGTAGTTTGGCTGTATAGTAGTCAACCTCTTGTGTATAATAATCAAATTTTGTTTTCTTTTCATTGTAATTTGTCTATACTATTTCTAATTATTGCCTGTATTTATGAGTCAGCTTGTTTGGTTGGTTGATTGGTTTTATGATTCTTCTTTGGTTTAATGTTATTTGTCAGTAATATCTAAAGTGACTATGTACTTTGTATGTAATGGATTATTTGATATAGTATTATTTCTCTACGTTATTGAAAATCACTGTCTGGTTGTGTTGGGGTTCAGGATCTTTATAGCATATGTACTGGGGACGATATAGCTAGCATGCCTACTGGACACAAGTTAATTGTACGTAACCATAGTTACTGGAGACAAGTTAATTGTATGTAACCATAGTTACTGGAGACAAGTTAATTGTACGTAACCATAGTTACTGGAGACAAGTTAATTGTATGTAACCATAGTTACTGAAGACAAGTTAATTGCACGTAGCCTTAGTTACTGGAGACAAGTGAGATGTACGTAACCATAGTTACTGGAGACAAGTTAATTGTACCTAACGAGTCAGTTCCTGTAGTTAATGTAATTACAGGATTATGTGTATATGGCAGCCAGTTTAGCATATACAGAGACAAGGTATGTTAAATATGTCAAATTATTTACTATAGCCAAGATAATTACAGGAGATACGTTGTAATGGAGTCAGTTACCCTACTTACTTGAGACAAGTGGGTGTAAGTAAATTACTGGGCAGATTTTCTCATTTAAGGAAACTTGTCAATCCTAAAGTACAATTCTTGTAATGTACACGCTCACAAACACACACACAAACGCGCGCAGCACAAGCTGTTTGACAAATGCGGGGCGACACGCTTTTTGAAGAATTTGGACTGATACTTCCTTGGTTAGAGACAGCCATTATTGTGGCTTTTATGTATACCTCAAGAAAACGTTTTCTCTTGCAATTTTTCTTTTCTAAATACCGGACTTGACGGCAGAGAATTCAGGTCGGGTGTTTTTCATAAATTTGATTTTTAAATTTATTTTTCACTTATCGAATATTCATGAGTTGGTCGGGTATTTTTAATTAATTTTTATAAATCTACTGGGCTGAGATAAGTAAACTGGTTTTATGAACATTTAGTTGTCAACTGTTGCCTTTTACGATCAATAAAGCCTTTTATTAAGTATTTATTGTTCTTGTGTAAACATTTGGTCACTTTGCTCTTTCGGCAATTTGTAATGTTTGTGTTTTGATTTTTTGTTTGACATTTCTAGTTTGTTTTTTGTTTTGATTTGTTCTATTGACATTTCGGTTCTGTTTTCTTTGCTTTTGGTCCAGTGAACAGTTTGAAATGTTTTTGTTTTGATTTGTTGTATGACGTTTCGGGGGTGGGGTCTTTTTGTTTTTGTTTTTTGTCCAGTGAACAGTAAACCAATTGACGTTTTGCTTTGTTTTGATATTTTGGGGTGGTAGGTAGATGTCATTTTATATGAACTAGTGTTCTTTTTTATGTGCATAGAAGGTGTTTATTTATTGGTTAGTATGTTGTTGGGGTTTTCTTTTTCTTTTTGTTCTTTTCTAATTCATGATATTTTGGGGTAGGAGGTAGATGTTAGTCATTTTATATGAACTAGTGTTCTTTTTTATGTGCATAGAAGGTGTTTATTTATTGGTTAGTATGTTGTTGGGGTTTTCTTTTTCTTTTTGTTCTTTTCTAATTCTTTTCCACTGTTTTACTTTTGGGAGAGATAGAGGAATGCTTGTTTTATGAACAGTATTTTTTTTTGGGGGGGTTGTTGTTTTTTTCTGGGGGTAAGAGAATTTCACTTATAAGCTTATCATTTTTTTCTTTGAGAAATAAGTTGTTTTTATTTTTATTCTTTGAGCAGTTACCTACATTTCTTTTGTAAAAAATGGTAGATTTTGTCCCTTTTTTCCCTCGTGAGCAGAAGTTGTATTCTGTTAGCAGTGGGTTTCTTTTCCAGTTAGAATGGAGTTGTCTTTATTTTTAATACTTTTTCTCCTAACCTCAGTTGTATTTTTATTTTAGGAGTGTTAAGTCTATCTTTGATTTTCATAAGGCTATGGACCTTTCTGGATAGCCTCACAGTGGTAAGTCTTTTTTAAAACAATCATTTCTGTAGCTTCAAACTACAGGTACATCGAAAACTATTGGTGATCGTATGGCATGATGGCTGGCCGTGCCCCTCCCTTAACCCTGAGACCATAAACTGTGCGCGTGCTTGCGTCCAGTCTGTGGCCTTGGGAAACAAGGTGGGTGTGCACAGATCATCTATAGCCCCGCCTAGTGGCCAGCCGTCTGCCAGTCACGCACCACTGACCAGGCATGCCTGCTTTCGGTAATAACGACCTACCAATGGAGTGGAGCTGACCACAGGACGCTACCGACTGCAAATGCTTTTGTGTTCACTCTAAATAGGCTTCCCGTGAGTCAACATATTTTTACTTTATTTATAAAATAATAATGATATATTGAATCAATAGTTTCAATTACATTGTGAAAAAACATATATCTTCTAATACATTGCTTTGTATATATGTATTAAAACAAAATTTTAGCCATTCTCCACTGGTGCAAAAACAATTTCAAATACTTGAAGAGGTAATTAATTTTAAAGATGCAAACAAAGTATCACATTAAAGGTTATACAAAGCAGAACAGCCGTACCAAAGTATTTTAGAAAAGATATAATCAAACCCCCACTGTCAAACTGCATTACTAACCTTGAAACCGAATTGTTTCACAATTATAATTTTACACACTGGCTTGCAATGCTTATTGACGTCCTAAATTTTAAAGCAACCACTACGATCCTATTAGAACGATGATTATATATTAGAAGTATGGTTTTACTAGAACGACGATTATATTAGAAGTATGGTTTTACTAGAACGACGATTATATTAGAAGTATGGTTTTACTAGAATGACGATTATATTAGAAGTATGGTTTTACTAGAACGACGATTATATTAGAAGTATGGTTTTACTAGAACTGATTTTATAAGTATAGTTTTACTATAACTTTGATTCTATAAATATAGTTTACTAAAATTGTGATTCTATAAATACAATTCTATAAGTATGATTCTAGTAGAACTATGATTGTACATGTATGGTTTTACTAGAACTATGATTCTATAAGATTGGTACTAAAAGAACTATGATTCTACTTTCAATTTAAAGAGATGGGTGAGAAATGCAAAACTGATAATATTATTTTTTTAAATTCAAATAATACTGACGACTCGTATCGCCAGAGTTGGCGCCTGCACATTTCGTTGTATTACAAGCTAGCTGAGTACACAATTAATATGTTTTATACACTCTCAGTAAGCACAGATAGTATCAGTCTTTTATAAATCTTGAAAATATTTCCCTAAACTACTGTGATAAAAGGCGTGCATTCCTTTTAGCACTTTGATTCTGTTAACGGAGTATACATACTCTTTCTATTCAACGGTTAATTTCTCTCCTCCCCTCCTTTCTACATTAGACGAGCTAGTTCCACGTAAGGATATAACTTATCTGTATCATGGGTGGACCTTGATTTCTCCTGCTCGCTCGCGTGTTTTGCGGCTTGCCCTTTACCTTCTTGTGCTGTCTCGCGTTAAATCCTAGACGTAATCAATCTCCACTAATTCACTTTTCAACATCATATTTCAACTTAGGAAAAAACTCTTTCTTGCCAGGCGTTGAATAAATTGTCTCGAGATGTCAAACCTATACGACCTACATGCAACTGAAACACTTGTCTCGAGATGTCAAACCTATACGACCTACATGCAACTGAAACACTTGTCTCGAGATGCCAAACCCAAGTCTGCACGACCTACATGCAACTGAAACACTTGCCTCGAGATGTCAAACCCAAGTCCGCACGACCTCCAGCGCAGAATGGCTTTGGTATTAAACACTCCTCGCTGAGCTTTGGTTCAAAACAATCACTTTATTGTTTCATTTCCTTCTCAAAGTTAATGTTTATGTTTTAAAATAAACATTCCAACACTTCTTTCTTTGACTGTTTTACTGATAATATAAAAAAAATCAGGTCATATGAATCAATTCTGTTTCTTATCACAACCAAAATTAAAGCGACACTTACTTTGCCAAAGTTTACATCACTCTACACGAGATGTCTGTCATGCCCCTAATTTCTCATGCCTCACTTCTGTCATATCCTTTTTTCTCACATGAGACTGCTGTCGTACTCATACCCCTTATTTTTCTCACAAGACTGCTGTCATGGATCCATTATTTCTCACACGAGGCTTCTATCATGGATCCCTTATTCCCCTATTTTTCACACGAGACTTCTGCTATGGATCCCTTTAATGAGTTTAATCCCTTTATTTCTCACGCCTGAGTTATGTCGTGCACTTTATTTCTCACTGAGATTCTGTCATTTCCCCTATTTTTCATTGTGACTTCTGTCATGTCCCCTATTTCTCACACGAGACTTCTGTCATGTCCTCTGCTTTTGGCACGAGACTTGTCATGCCCTTATTTCTCACACAAGACTTCTGCCATGCCCCTTATTCAAACAAGAGACTTCTGTCAAGCGCCTTATACTTTGGCGAATTACTTTCACCCATTTGTTCAATGTACAAGTTATTCATCCTAGCCTAGCAAACTTTACAACCTAGCAGACGTTCTAACCTAGGAGATGTAATTATTCCCCCAGTCCAGAGATCTTATTCTCACACCTCTGCAGCAGTCGTTTTGTTTATCTTTTACTGGTCAGTCCATTGATTCTACTTTTGGAATCACTTTGTCAAAATTGTTAACTTTTATTGGAATTTATTCGAAACTAAGGGTAAAGTGTACGGTTGTATATACCTTAGGTAGGACTTAATTTTATCTTTCACTCTCCCTGCTTATGTATCTAGACTGTCATAAATTAAATCACTTCGTAAGTACAATTCTTTCTCTTTACCAATTCAAAAAGCACAATAGTCATGATTTTAATCATTTATTGATAGTCCAACAACAGCTTCGAAAATATTCTTTACTTTGCTGAAGAGAGAGAGAGAGAGAGAGTGTGTGTGTGTGTGTGTGAACATTAATTCTGCACCATTTACTTATTCTGCACAATTTTAAACAAAAACAGTTACATATCATGAAAAATAAAAAAATAAAAAGACGGGAAATAGAAAGAGGTTAGGTGAATGCAAGTGTTCATGCACTGATTACGGCTCACAAAATCGATGTTAACTCTTAGCAGATTGTCTCCCTTCACGTGCACGACTGATACTCACAGAGTTCTTACTTCCTGTAATATACCACTCTGACATACACCAATACCTCTCTTATTGACTTATAAATCTGACGACATCTCCAAATAGCGACCACACCACCAACCGAAGAATTGATTTCCAAACTACTGTACAATCATAGATTGCGAAGTATGGAAAAGAATCTGGGAGTAAAAGTGGCAAATGAAAGAACTTCAGTTCATACTGTAATAGATCCATCCACGCGAGCTAATCATTCTCATGTTCGTCTATGTATAAATTACCTTATTTAAGTCACAATAGTGTCTATTTATATATTTACTATTAAGTCACAATAGTGCATAAATCTTTGGTTAATCATTTCTCGTGATTAACTATCTATTTATATATTTGAGTCACAATAATGCAGTTTGCTGAGCAGCAGAGAGTTAGTATTTAGCGCTCATTTACAAAGTTTTAAACACTTCCCTTGTGCACAATTTTATGACATACATTATGACACAAGAACTATTTCAACACATCAGACGCCCCAAGAAAAAGAATACAAGTCTTGCTTTCTCGTCACTCTTAGATTTAACGTCCAGTGTACTTAAGAATTAGTGATGAATTCCCATCAAATCAACTTTTACTCTAAAAGTGCCAAAATGAGCCTCTAACTCTAAAAGTTAGGTTATTTCTTCATTTCTTCCTTATATTATCAGTAATTTACTCTTACGATTTTAGTTAACTTTGACAAAGTTAGGTTTCTTTACTATATTATCAGTAATTTACTCTGACGATTTTAGTTAACTTTGACAAAAGTTAGCAACTAAGCAAGAGCCTGATCTCGCCTCCATGAGGAAGGTTTAATATTTCATATCAGCCTCGGAGGAAGGTTTAATATTTTATATCAGCCTCGGAGGAAGGTTTAATATTTCATATCAGCCTCGGAGGAAGGTTTAATATTTCATATCAGCCTCGGAAGACTACAGAACATAAGTTTGGCCCGTTTTTTGTTTTTTCTGATTTTAAAAGCTAGACTTCTTAAGCTCTGATAGAACCTGGTTTAATATGACTTGCAACATCAAAAACTACTTTCTGGTAGTTCCTATACCTTAAAACCCTTATTACGCCTGGTTCTGATGTCACACGACAAACAATTATCGGACTTGGACAATCCCTTCAGCTTGGCGTACATCAGATTCGCCTTGTCCATAAGATCCTGGTCTTGTCCATACCTCGAGTGCCCTTGACTTTGATATGAACTCCTGTCAATCACTACTCCTTCTAGTGGCAATTCTTTTCATGCATTCAAAAACACGTACGTCACCACTCGGTCTGTAGTATAACGGTAAATTCTCTTTTCCTAAATATATGTCGTCATTTTAACTGATTCTTGCAGTTATATAGAATACACCCATTATTTTTACTGGTTTTTTTTAATTTTTTTTTTTAAAAGTCTGATTATAAGATCAAATTTATTTTAAAATATAATTTTGAAACAATATTAAAACTAAAATTATATTAGCATGAATCATTTACTGCAGTTACATTAGGGTCTGTTCTTTCTCTCTCTCTCTCTCACTTTCTCTTTAATATATATATATATATTACATGCACACAACATTAGTTATAATGATATGCACTGAAAATTTATTCAATATCATGCAGTTAGTCTACAAACAACAATGTTATTCTCTGATGTAATTCAACATCGCTAGTTCTCTTACATAGAGTAAATGTGATTAATCTTAAAAGCACTGCACCCACAAACAGATTGTGTGGATGTAGCAGCTGTTGTGAAAAGAATAATGTATTTACGACAACTATTGCCTTCTAATTTTGGGTTTCTTGTTATTATCATCCATATGGCAAACTGGCGCTACCCGTACGACCAGTCAATCGTTCTGACACACAATGACACTTGACATCTATTTCCGTTTTTAATGTTTATTATTAGTGCCTGGATTTGAATGGAATCAAAGGGACGCAACTCTCTATTAAGTAAGTTTTAATAATATCTGATGAGAACGTGAGTTGTTTTTGTTTGTGAATGTATATTTAATCACGTGGCCGATGTTAAGCATTGCGATTTTAATAATAAACATTTAATACGGGAAATACTAGTTATACAATGCAAATCTACCTCATTAGTAGGAATTGATTCAATGTATGCATATATGTGATTTAGATAAAAGATTAAACCGACTCAGCAATGATATCAAATATCAGTAATCGCATGCAGGAATAATTCTTTCCCCTTTTTGTTAGGCAAGCGATAATACCGAATAACATCTTAACTTTAAAAATAAAAAAAACCTCCACCTGAGAGTTAGTCTCCAATTCTTCGCACTTTGGTGGTGGTGGTGGTGGGACAAGAAATTATTTTAATAACCTGTCTTCTTTAGCACTTCGGGTGGGGTGGGGGACAAGAAATTATTTTAATAACTTGTCTTCTTTAGCCCTTTTGTCGTCAGTCATTCTGCTGTCTCGTCTTTTTTCCCCTGTACGTTCGTGCGCTCAAAGGCACTTTTGTTCTTTCTATCACACACACACACACACACACACACACACACACACGCACACGCACACGCACACACAGTATTATTTTTTTCCCCACTGGGTTAGTCTTGTTTATGCTTACACCAACTCTCCAAGCACTGAAACCATTTTGTGAGAAGTAAACTCAGTGCCACACATGCTAAGCCTGCAAACTGGGGAATTTTGCCGGTTAGTTGTCTCTACGCTTCCAGCGGTCATCTATGGCTGAGAGCCAGAAGGTCCAGCCTTGAAATTATCCGATCACAATAGCTTAGTGTGCGCAAAGCACGATGGGAATGCGCTACACAAGCCCTAGTCTTCTCTTCCCCTACTCCCCATTTCTTAAACGGACTTAACTTTTCCCATGCTGGCATTTTTTTTTTCTTTTTCTTCTTTAGAGTAATAACAAGTCGTCTGTAGAGGTGAAGGAGGGGGGGGGTCTGCATACGAGAAAGAACAAAGATTAGTCCATTGTTAAGCCGCTCTCCTATATACCTGTAAATGCTGCTCAAAAGTCCCATTTTTACAGAGGTGTTGGCTTTTGAGTACTGGTCAGATTTTTAATACTCCGTCTTCAAACTCATATTCAAAGCTTACGAAATAAGGTCCTAGTAGGTGTGCGCACTTGTGCCGAGATTGTGTAGTGGTCAATTAAGTTTTCAAACTACAAGATTACATTGGCCATATTATGTCTGTGTCGAGATTGTGTAGTGGTCATATTAAGTTTTCAAACTACAAGATTACATTGGCCATATTATGTCTGTGTCGAGATTGTGTAGTGGTCATATTAAGTTTTCAAACTACAAGATTACATTGGCCATATTATGTCTGTGTCGAGATTGTGTAGTGGTCATATTAAGTTTTCAAACTACAAGATTACATTGGCCATATTATGTCTGTGTCGAGATTGTGTAGTGGTCATATTAAGTTTTCAAACTACAAGATCACATTGGCCATATTATGGCAGTGCCGAGTTTGTTGGTCATATTGGTCGTTTTGCATTTCCAAATTACAGGAGCACACTTAATGACATATTTAAGGCTGTGCCGAGTTTGTGTATTGGTCAATGTGTGTTTCCAAATTACTGGATCATGCTGATGACATATTAAGTCTGTACTGGGTTACTGGTGTATGTTTAGTGGCCATTTTGTATACCAAAGCTTCAGAACGAGACTCAAAGTCTTTTACTGGAAACCATGAGTCAGACGAGTACTTGTAAGTTGATTCTGAGTAAGTGCTTAAATACAAGTAAGGACATTCTTGTCATTCGATATGCTGTGTTTATCATTTAAAAAATCTGTTTTGTGTCATATCACAACGTCACTTTTGAAACTCTTTTGACTTATTCTTTACGATGTTCATTTAATGAAACTCTTTTGACTTATTCTTTATACGATGTTCATTTAATGAAACTCTTTTGACTTATTCTTTACGATGTTTATTTAATGAAACTCTTTTGACTTATTCTTTACGATGTTTATTTAATGAAACTCTTTTGACTTATTCTTTATACGATGTTCATTTAATGAAACTCTTTTGACTTATTCTTTATACGATGTTCATTTAATGAAACTCTTTTGACTTATTCTTTATACGATGTTCATTTAATGAAACTCTTTTGACTTATTCTTTACGATGTTTATTTAATGAAACTCTTTTGACTTATTCTTTACGATGTTTATTTAATGAAACTCTTTTGACTTATTCTTTACGATGTTCATTTAATGAAACTCTTTTGACTTATTCTTTACGATGTTCATTTAATGAAACTCTTTTGACTTAACCTGTTATTTGGAAATACTCTAATTTACAAAGACAATTTGTCATATGACCCATACTTCATCCCTTCCTCTTGTTTCTAACGGTGAGGACTGACTTCGATTTTCCTGTTATTCATTGATCCACAAGCATGCATACTGTGATTAGGTGGGTTTAAACGATTAGCCTCCTAATCCTTAATCTATCTAATCTCCACCCGTATGGGTCTTCGTCACTTGCAGTCAGAGAAACTTGGTCAAACCTCAGAGACAATAGTCATTGAATACTTTATTCTATCCATCCTCGAGTGTTACCCGTTCCGAATTCCAAATGTTCCTTGCGAGTTCAAACACTTTTAGAAAACATAAGGATTCTGGCCCTCACATATTCTCCCTCCACTTAGGAGGACACTTCCCAAGATATGCTATTGAATGACTTAGTTACAAAATAAAATCTAGTCCCTCCCACCCCCTAAGCATGCGTATCTCCTTCCTTAATTAAAATACTAAAGTGGAAGTGTAAACAACAATAACAAATTTATTCAACGCAATGAATAGAAATAAAATAATTAGTAATTTATATATATAAACAAAAGATAGTAATCACAAGAAAGGCAACATGACAACAAAAAAAACTAGTTTCTTCAATCTAAAAATCTTAAAAGATCTGCTACTAGAATTATTTTACTAAATGCTAAATTGTTTGTGAGTTCTTTTATTTCAATATCGAGGTCGATATATATAGTCTTTAGAGTCTTTGCTCTTCAAGAAGTACCAAAGTTACTTGTGATATTTGGTTGAACTACTAAAGTTTATGATTGTGAAAAAGAGTAGGAAATCATGGAAGAAGACAAACAGTTATAGATTTTGGAAACCGAGTCACTTTGATAACAAGTTGAGTAGACGGAGTTATCGCCCCTTGACGTGTTGCCGTGTATGAATCGAGACAGCTTTCCATGCACTGATGCATGACCACTGAAAAGAAGTGTTTCATCAGGAAAATTACTGTCACTAACTGGTGACAAGATTATGACTCTGGTTTAAGTCTCTAAGGAAGTTTTTTTCTTTGACACAACTGTCCAACTGCAGAAAATACATTGCAGTGAGTCAAAGTACACCAGAAGAATAGATGACAGTTCAGTTAAGTTGAGATAACTGAAATTTTGTTCTTGTAGAACCAGGCTGGAATAAAGACACAGGATGACTCCAGTTGCAGAGCCAATGAATAAAATGATCAGCTGGATGAGTCATCGAAGGCTTGAAGCATCTGGGGTATTTTTTAGAATAATTAACACAGGTGTCAGTCCATGTGTAAGAAATTATTCGTCTTTCCACCCTCTCTCTCTCTCTCTCTCTCTCTCTCTCTCTCTCTCTCTCTCTCTCTCTCTCTCTCTCTCTCATACATCCACGCACATCATATCCATAAACTAATACATTTTTCCGACCACAAACAAATAGGCAAAAATATATCATTGCTATCTTACTCAAAATGAAAAACAATATAAATGCAGTTAAAAACCTCCACATTTAGCAGAAGACAAAACGTCTATACACAAGTTGTAGGGAGAAGTTTCTCCTAAATTTACAGTTTCCTGGAAAATGGAAAATGCAATTATACAACTTAGCAAATTTAAATTACAGAAAATCTTTAGAGCATCAAGAAAATATTTAGTTCATTAGAATTCTAATTATAAAATATTAACTGTTCCAAACATATCCAAAATGTGCCTTTAACCGAATCAAACCTAAATTCGGGACATGTATACACAGAAAAGTGTCTATTCACAAATTTAGCTTGGTTTATATACCAGTGCATTCTAACTTCTATTGTCAAGAACAAAAGGGTTAATTATCTTGACTGGCCGACGTGAGGCTCTTGAGACAAGTTTCTGTTATTTTTAGTCCTAAGCGGGGAGACATCTGTTCTCTTAAAGGGATAATCTTTCCAATTAACAGTCTTAGGAATCCTCGTAACAAGGTCAGTTAGCACTGACTTGTGTTCTACAAGTCAGATAGTTATGAGAGTTTACTTCTATTTGCGAAAGCTGAGCAACATGACTGCAGGCACTCTGTGTGTGCTCATGCATGACTAAGGCACACATCTGGTGACTTGTGAAAAGAATATGATTACACAATCACCTAGATGCTACTTGACTGGACCATTCAACCTTTTATCGATAATTTTTATTTTTATTTTGTGCTCACATTTACAAGATAAGTTTCCAAGCAAGAGTAGTACATAGAAATTAAATAAATTTAAGAAAAATAAAATAATTAATTATCGCTTATGCTTATTGCATTTCAAGTGTTATGCATACTTTTCCACTGTGACCATAGCAAGACGCGCAATGACTAATTTCTAGACTCCAGGTAGCCATTCCATTTCTCAAAATTGTTTAGTGACCATGGTTGAAGATTATTATCTACTGTCCAGTTTGCTAACAATAGCGATATCAAAAGCTACGCTCCTTCTAAGTCAGTTATCACCTCCCTTTTCAAGTCAGTTATCATCTCCCTTTTCAAGTCAGTCATGTAATCAATCCGTTTGTCAAGTGACTTTGCTGATGAAGAAAAGGAAATCACCAACAAATTCAGAAGTACCATTTCCATTTATTTAGCCTACATTCTTTCTACTACATCTGACCATATATTGATAGGTACGGGCTAAATTAAATATTGCAATGATGCAGGTCATTGCATGGTCATTGCATGGTCATTGCAGGTCATTGCAGGTTATTGCGTGGTTTATTATCTTCAAATGTGTTCTCTTCCTTTTCTGCCTCTAGAGAGATTATCCATATCAACAATACTTATGGTATTGATGATAATAATAATATTAAGTAACAAAAATAATACATTTTCACTTTACCCCAAATTCAAATAAATTCATGGATAAAAAATTGTCACAAGGTGAAATTATCATCGCAAACATAGGTTGATGAGTGCGGGACCGCATCATGACACATTTGTCACATACTCCACCCACCCACCCGTGAACCACTAATGTGCATTTAGCAATGGGATGCCAGTTCAAACTTGTCACCATGGGGGTGAACCAAAGTTAAGTAGGTTACACTTCTACTGCCCCTCAAAAGTATATAACTTCAATCTGGCACTAGATAACACCAGCGCCCCACAGGAATCCACCAAAACCGAGAACATCTAACAGATGAAAAGTTTTCCTGTGGGGCAAAGAAGTGAACGTGAAGAAGAAGTAGACACACCAGAAACAGAGCAAAACCACACTGTTCTCCCGAGCAAACAAGGGCCGTTAATTTGCTGACATGGTCGTCATAAGAGGTTATATGCATTTAGAGCATAACCTTGCCAACTGAGGTGAGTCCAAATTGGTCTAATTATATATGTTAACATTTGTTTGTTGTTATATCTTGTTTTTATATAGTATGTAGTGATTGGGTTAAACTGTATATATGTATAGATGATCAGAGTGCATCGCTTGAACCCATGATGACTGGACACTATTCTGTTACTGGTATTATTATGTTAGGTTTAATTATTTAACCTACTCTTATTAAGTCTATGACTTAGTAAAACAACTCTTGTGGACAGAAACCTATATTTCAATTAATACTGTCATATCTGAAGGTAAGCCAGTTGAGTTCTCTGTGTGAAGACGTTTTAGCTTTGTACTGAACAATGGATAACTGTGACGATGTGTGACAAATTCTGTGTCATGGCCTCGTGACCCAATTGCTCGTTTCAAAATTAAATTTTTGAACGGACCTTTGTTGAAATTCACCCGTGATACATCAGTATCTAGAAGCTTCTAGCAAGGTCGGATTGTTGCATAACTTTAGGCCAGTGTCCAGCACCTTCGAGATCAAACATACCACGTGAACGGTCACGTGATGCGTTCAATGCAGTTTCATAAATACGATTCATAGGCGCCAAAACACTCACTCACTTCCAGACCGGCAGACACACCAGGCAGCTTTAATATTAGCTCGTCCCGCCGCCATACCAGAGTCGTAAGAGAGTCGAAGATGAACCCGCGCTAGAGCAGTAAATCTACTTTTAAGAGGTAACAATAACACGTCTACTTCTTACAGTATCTATTGCATTTATTGATTGTATTTTGTAATTGAATTGATGTATGTATTTTGTGCAGCTTAGCGCTATTTTAGCCAACGCACGTGTTTCGATGTAAAGGGACAAATCTAAAAGTTATTGTATATAAATTATTGTAACCTTTTCTTATCTTTAATTTATATAATCTTAAATTCCCTAGTGCCGCCAGTATGTCTGTGCACGTGGCGAATTCTTCTTTGTAATTCAAATTGTTCTTGCATATAATTTTTCGTGTAAAATTGTAAAGCATTCATGCTTCATTTTGAATTAATCCTTTGTGTGAATTCTAATTTTTAATGCTGTAAATATTTGAGAATTCATACGTTCGTGTAACGTTATATGTAACACACACGTGGACCACAATGTATATTTAAATATAACTATATTTGAATTGTAAACGACACGATAGTCAAAGATTCTAAATTCAGAACCTTAAACAAAGAAACATGTGCTTGGGTTTTGCGAATATAGACGCAAATAGTTACAGAGCCCAAAATCCTTTGTTTCAGCCGGGTTCTTCTTATGTTATTCCTCTCTACCTTCGTACTTCTTGAGTCGTACACCGACTCGGGCGTCTTCATGACCCATACGTAAAAGTACCTCGTGTTAACCACGTGTTAACGATTCGTCGCAAGTACATTAGCGATGCAGTAATTGAGTGGACGATTGACTGTTGTGCTATGCAGTACTGACGATGAGCCAAAGTGATGTGGACCAGTTCTAACCAGTTGAACCCCACGTGCGACCAAGAGTATAGTTAAGTATATCTACTAGGGTCCAGAATCAAGTGACTATTTGGCAATAACAGAAAAGCAAATTCTCGTTAGAACTTTTAACCAGGACGGTAAATGAGAGAACAACGCTGTGTAGAATTAAGACGTCGTGTCGTAATTAATCGTTGCTGTTAATTGTTAAACTTATTAAATCTATTTCATTTTGTTAAGAACCTCTTTTTGTAGTAAATTGTATGCATATAGACCAAATGGGATTGGATGGGGGCTGTCTGAGCTAAACGAATGACGTAATGAATGCATATGAATCTAAGAGAGTTTTTAACGATTTCCAATCTAGCTAATGTACGCAAATTATCAGTTTCGTAAATCTGTGATCTAGACTACAAAGATGCATTTTTAATTTAGTCGAATGATGATTTGAGCAACCAGTCTGTTTAGGTTAAACGAAAGGGAATTAATTTAAATAGTAAATTAAAGTTCTATAATTTCCTAAGCAGGGTCTTTAAATAAATACTGGAAACGTAACAAGTGGTGCCTCGTCATGGGATTGATATGTATTAAATTGTAACATTTTTTATACATAGGGCGCATCATATCTTTAGGAAACGAACAACTGAGAATTGCCAATATTCTATTGATTCAGGATCGTTGAAATATTTATCTTGCTTTTGTTGTGACATGTGCATGTATTCTTTTGCAGAGTAGCGTGCATGTTAGTTAATATATGTTTAAGCGTAGTTAAGCATTATGTTAGCTATTGATGATTTATTTAGTATTGTGTTACTGGATACTTCATTGTAAGAGGTCGACGTGTTATACCGCCAGCTAGGAGAGTTATCGGTAGTAACAGACTTCGGACTATTATATTTAGGGTGCTAAGTATAATGTGTAATGTTGTATGGTTGGAGCCGTGACATTACGAAAGCCTTGGAGACAACAGATTGTAGCCAAGCAGGTGAACGTGTAACCAACGCGTAATTTATTTCGGAAGGTGTTCTGAATAAATCCGATAATTTTTGTAAGGTCGTAGCCTAAAAGTTATTGTGGGATAAAAGCGGAGTTTTATCGCCTACGGTTAGATACACAATCACGAGAGATATTTATTGTAGCCAGACGCGCTAAATAAATAAGATGGATCTCGAACAGACTATTGCGAGTCTGAGAGAGATAGGTTCCTTAATCGGATACCGAACGGAAGACGAGGTAATGAACTTCGTGAGAACTGAACTAGACAGGGAAGAGAGAGAGAGAAAGAGGAGAGAGGAACACGCGAAAGAGTTAGAACGAATAAAACTCGATGGCGCGTTAGCGATGGAACGGATAGAGATAGAAGATGATCACCTTACGACTTTGATAGATCTAAGGGTCGATGAACGGATGGGGAGCTTACAGCTCATGGAGATTCTAAAACGCGAACAGAAGATAGGCATATCACTAGAATATAGAGGTGAACAGCTACGTATTTTCGTCTTGCTAGCACTCAATGAAAAGGAAATAGAACACAGGGAAGAAATTAGATCTTCAATAAGCTCACGAGCAAAACAGTTGTGTGATAAAGATTTCCAATTCAAAGGGGAAGGGAAGGCTGAAATACGAGATCTAACGTTCGAAATTAGAAAGTTGAAGAAAGAGAGGCTAAGGCTTATAGAAAGGAAAGAAAGTCTAGAATTAGAATGGTTGTGGACAGAAATCAAAACAGAGTCTAAAATTGTTGGGAAAGGTGAGGGTACTGTTGACAAATTACGACAGGAAGGTCAGGCCGTGAACTTTGACTTGCCGAGGTCAAACACCGCGAGCGTGGAGACTGACACACAGAAATTAGTCGCACTACCAAGCACAGCAGACGAATTAGACAGTTTGATTGAAAACAAAAACAAATGTTTTGACAAAACCATTACAGTTCAACTTGCTAACCAGTTTACAGAAACAGTTAGCGCACCAAAGCTTGATCTTGAAACAGAGACAAGAAAAGACACTGTTGTTAAGGACTTAATAACACGTGTAGAATTTGGACAAACACATACACCGCCGTGTACGTGTGACACCTTGTTTGACGGACTGAATGCGCATGATAAGATAGAGACAGATTCTATCGGTTGTGTACCGTTAAGGTGTGATGAAACTTCTAGCAACACAGTGACTGATTTTTCTGACAGGACAAATATGCATGAGAAGATAGAAACGGATTCTATCAGTTGTGTATCGTCGAAGGGCAGTGACACATCGACTGAGTCTACTGACCTAACTGTTAGTTTAAGAGAGGGTCATGAGAATGTGCTCGCTAGGAAGACTGAGACTGACGTCGGTAGATCTCGATCTCCGATGATTGACGTGAGTCATGACGTAATTTTAGAACACAAGATTATTGCGTTATGCGAGGTTTCGAGTGCTAACACATTGATAGCCAGGGAAACAGAAGTATTTGATCCAGATGACAGCATAGGTAGCATTACAGACAAAGGCAATGTGCCTATGATAAGTTCATTTACTTCGGATGACATGACAGTTGTCAGAGCTGAGACAGAGTTCTTTTCCAAACGTGACATGGAAGAAGATATAGTCGAAAACTGTACAGGGACGGTCGACGATAACAATGCATGTGTACTGACGTGTATGCACGCAGTTGTCAGAGACATGGCAGAACCGTCTGCAGATAAATCACTTAACGGAATTAGTGACGTAGACAGAAGCCACGGTACAGGGACTACCTTTATTGACTCACCTGTTGAGATAAAGGAATGTCGTGAGTACGTACCAAAAACTGAGACAAGTGGAAGTAAGGAGGAGGGGGTTTCATTAACTGATAGGTTCCTTGGTTCACTGATGAAAAGTACGGAGTGTAATCCCGAATTGATCAAAGACACAGTACAAATGAGTGACAGAACTAGATTGATAGATAATGAAAACCGGAGTGACGGACTGATAACCAGAGTAGGTGGGGCATCAGGACTGTTACTGACATCAGATGCAGAAACTTATGATAGAGGAAACAGTGGGAGTGTAGCCTACAACACACAGAGAATAGACATGGTGATGTTATTCAGTGTAATAGAGACAGGTAACATTCACTGCCAGTTGGTGACTGAAACTGACAGAATTTCCATCATAGATTCTGACGACCTGATGAGAAGACATATTGAATTAACTGAGTCAGTGGAGACAGATTACGTTAGTTCAATAAACGGTATGGTCCAGGGGAGACAATCGATAACTCTTGGAGAGTTTAAAACAGAACCCTTGTTCATACAACCACAGGAGTCCGACTTGCTAGCGAGTGAGTCTGACCACACAGTGACTAGGGAATACTCGAGTGGGGAGTTAGACAATTCTAGAGTCACAAAAGAGACACAGACTTATGTTGTCAAGGAGAGAGACAAATTGACAGACATAACAGTCGAACACCTAGTTGTGAATGGGTTAAAACAGAAAACAACTAGTGGGATGAGGTATTTCACTTCAGTCTATGATAAGATCAGGAGAACGGAACCTCCAGATTTAGCGGGGAAGCTAATGTTGCAATTCAGGTACTTCAGAGAGACTGGTAGCCACGACAGAGCACATTTGCGAACCTATGACGTTAGACTTGATGCGAAATGGACCCATAGTAGATCTGACGCCATTCCGACAAAAGACGTTGAGTGCATGCGAACTAGAGACGTTCAATGTGTAGAAAATGACGTAACTACAGATGCACGAAACACCAAGAGAGCAAATTTCCATTTGCGTGAGTTCAGTGACAAGGCTAAGAGCGATAGATTTGAAATTCAGACTTCGCATAGTCAAGGCCACAGTGACACTGACATGATACGAAACGTATCGAGAAGTTTGAAACTGTTAGACAGGGTAGAGACCAGTCATACAGAAACTGACACTACCAGAAACATTTTAAACTTGACAAGTACTTTGGAGAGTTATGAAAGAGATCATGACGATAAAACACTTCAAGGACGTACTTACCGGACGAGAAATGAAAAGTCTAAACTTGACATGCAATATATTGCACCTCACAGTGACATTCTGACGAACAGAGTAAGAAAGAAAGAATACAGTTGTCATGCCGTAGACATGTTGACACACATGGACGATGACGTGTATTGGGGTTGGGATAGAACTACAAAGGTTGTGCAGCAGTAGAAATAATGATTTGATACCTTCTCTTTGAATTTTCATTATTTTCTTGTTGTACCGTAGTTGGTGGTTGTTATTGTAAAAATGTTGGACATTTCATAAAAACTTGGGACAAGCTATAACACTGATTGAATTGTGTTAGTGTTGTAACTCTGAATATGACAGGTGGACTGATAGATAGTTCATGAGAGTTGGTAATTCACAAACTCTGATATTTGGTTGATACAGGAAATCAATATCTGGAACTTTTCATAACCTGCATATTGATAGTGTTGTTCATTGGAAGTCAATTTTTTTGATCACACTATTGTTGGATACGTATTCAGTGGAATTAGTTGATGTTGGATTTCTATTCTGAATAATCTGGTTAGATCAAACTAGGTTGTGTGTGAACTATTGATTATTGGGACAGATAGTGAAATTTTCAGAACATGTTATTCCGTTGGATGGATGTCTATTAAATTAGACTGGACCTTTTCTTAAATCATTTTATTTGATTTTTTTCTTAAATCATCTTTCTTTGATTTCTGAGGAGAGAAATATTGTATGAGTGTGCCGTTAATCTAGGGTTGATTTCCCTGCCGCGTTACATTATTTCTGGTTATGTTGAAATTTTTTAATTGTAAATTTTTTCTTCATTTTTGCACTTCTACATTTTATAACACATAATTTGTAGGAGGCATTTATCTTTTGGTAAGATAAACGCCTCAAAAGCAAGGGGGTGTGACGATGTGTGACAAATTCTGTGTCATGGCCTCGTGACCCAATTGCTCGTTTCAAAATTAAATTTTTGAACGGACCTTTGTTGAAATTCACCCGTGATACATCAGTATCTAGAAGCTTCTAGCAAGGTCGGATTGTTGCATAACTTTAGGCCAGTGTCCAGCACCTTCGAGATCAAACATACCACGTGAACGGTCACGTGATGCGTTCAATGCAGTTTCATAAATACGATTCATAGGCGCCAAAACACTCACTCACTTCCAGACCGGCAGACACACCAGGCAGCTTTAATATTAGCTCGTCCCGCCGCCATACCAGAGTCGTAAGAGAGTCGAAGATGAACCCGCGCTAGAGCAGTAAATCTACTTTTAAGAGGTAACAATAACACGTCTACTTCTTACAGTATCTATTGCATTTATTGATTGTATTTTGTAATTGAATTGATGTATGTATTTTGTGCAGCTTAGCGCTATTTTAGCCAAAGCACGTGTTTCGATGTAAAGGGACAAATCTAAAAGTTATTGTATATAAATTATTGTAACCTTTTCTTATCTTTAATTTATATAATCTTAAATTCCCTAGTGCCGCCAGTATGTCTGTGCACGTGGCGAATTCTTCTTTGTAATTCAAATTGTTCTTGCATATAATTTTTCGTGTAAAATTGTAAAGCATTCATGCTTCATTTTGAATTAATCCTTTGTGTGAATTCTAATTTTTAATGCTGTAAATATTTGAGAATTCATACGTTCGTGTAACGTTATATGTAACACACACGTGGACCACAATGTATATTTAAATATAACTATATTTGAATTGTAAACGACACGATAGTCAAAGATTCTAAATTCAGAACCTTAAACAAAGAAACATGTGCTTGGGTTTTGCGAATATAGACGCAAATAGTTACAGAGCCCAAAATCCTTTGTTTCAGCCGGGTTCTTCTTATGTTATTCCTCTCTACCTTCGTACTTCTTGAGTCGTACACCGACTCGGGCGTCTTCATGACCCATACGTAAAAGTACCTCGTGTTAACCACGTGTTAACGATTCGTCGCAAGTACATTAGCGATGCAGTAATTGAGTGGACGATTGACTGTTGTGCTATGCAGTACTGACGATGAGCCAAAGTGATGTGGACCAGTTCTAACCAGTTGAACCCCACGTGCGACCAAGAGTATAGTTAAGTATATCTACTAGGGTCCAGAATCAAGTGACTATTTGGCAATAACAGAAAAGCAAATTCTCGTTAGAACTTTTAACCAGGACGGTAAATGAGAGAACAACGCTGTGTAGAATTAAGACGTCGTGTCGTAATTAATCGTTGCTGTTAATTGTTAAACTTATTAAATCTATTTCATTTTGTTAAGAACCTCTTTTTGTAGTAAATTGTATGCATATAGACCAAATGGGATTGGATGGGGGCTGTCTGAGCTAAACGAATGACGTAATGAATGCATATGAATCTAAGAGAGTTTTTAACGATTTCCAATCTAGCTAATGTACGCAAATTATCAGTTTCGTAAATCTGTGATCTAGACTACAAAGATGCATTTTTAATTTAGTCGAATGATGATTTGAGCAACCAGTCTGTTTAGGTTAAACGAAAGGGAATTAATTTAAATAGTAAATTAAAGTTCTATAATTTCCTAAGCAGGGTCTTTAAATAAATACTGGAAACGTAACAATAACTAAAATTCTTACAGATCGGCACCCTGTTTGTTGTGACACCGTGACTGACTTGTGTTGTGAGCAGAAGTGCACATATTCAGGACGAAGGAGGAATGAACTTCAGTGACCTGACAGCCATTACTTTCACACGACTAGCCAAAACCAGGCAGACGTTGTTGTTGTTGCTGGGAATTGTTTGACACAGTCACTCAGAGACACATCACAGTCACCTACTTCAGATAAGTTAGCTACTACCAACTACCAAGACTATCAGACAGCAGATAGATAGATAGCTTTTACCTCCTGATTAAGTAGCAACCTTTTATTTATTTTTTCCCAATTTATTATTTAAATATTACACATTAAATCTATACACATAAACATACCTGCCTGTTCTAGTTAATTTTTATAGTATTGTATGAACGTCAGAGTCATGGGACACAACTCTTGGGGGCTCGTTAATTAGCCATTTTCGTCTTTATTTCTACTTTGTTCTGTCAACTCTGACGATTGATTGTACTTCAAGTGTGAATGAGACTATGTATGTTGCCACATTAGTTGGGCATCCCAATCCATAAGTAACAGACTTATGCAAATGACCCACACACCAAGTCACAAAATAAAAAAAATAAACCCATTAGCTGGTGTATCATGCCATTTACCGATAAGCCTGTTTTCACGCATATCTCTTCTCCCTGCACATCATATTCTAACGCGAAATCGGCATAAGCAGGAAGCGCAGCCCCTCCCTCCCCCCATTTCCTTTTAGTCTTATCCTTAATGTTAGCAGATTTTACTTAGTCACACGTAAATTATTGCCCTTAGCAGCGTTTTCACGAGTTTTACTTTACTCTTAAAACCTTTCACTAGCTATTCACTTTTTTATTCACTTACCTTTTCACTTGACCCTTAACAGCTTCACTTCTCTGCACGCATTCACTCTTTCTAACTCATTTAACTTTACCTTGCCCTTTATGGTGTTCGCTCATCTGAAACTTACATACAGCTGTTCATGTGTTCTGACCTTTGCCCTTAAAGATCTTTTGCTTGCTGGATCTCATTTTGTTGTTGTTTAGTTACTTGAACATCGTTTCCTTTATCAGCGTTCACTTGTTGTCAGTCTTACCTTTATCAGCGTTCACTTGTTGACTCTCTCTTACTTTATCAGCGCTCATATGTTGTCAGTCTTACCTTTATCTGTGTTCACTTGTTGTCAGTCTTACCTTTATCAGCGTTCGCTTATTGTCTCTCGCTTACCTTTATCAGCGTTCACTTATTGTCTCTCTTACCTTTATCAGTGTTCACTTGTTGTCAATTTTACCTTTATCGGTGTTCACCTCTCAGTCTTACCTTTATCAACGCTCACTTGTTGTCATTCTTACCTTTATTAGCATTCACTTGTTGTCAGTCTTACCTTTATCAGCGTTCACTTGTTGTCTCTCTCTTACCTTTATCAGCGTTCACTTGTTGTCTCTCTCTTACCTTCAGCTTTAATGGTGCTCACTTATACCTCTTACCTTTACCCTGAACGATTCTCATTTATTGATTACACAATTATTTCGAATCAAAAGTAGATTCAGAGGGACCTCACATCCAAGCTAATAAACCTGTACCTAGCTTTGAAACTCGCTGCATAAATAATAACCAGGATCTGGTGGAAGATGAAAGATAATTGTTGGTTAAAGAATGAATAGGGCGAGGACGTTTCCTTCACTAGAGAGTACATTGCATACCCCTTACTTAAGGTTCTCATCGTGCTGGTAGGTTGCTTATCATTCTTTTAACACTGTGTGTCTGTAGCTCTGTGTGTGTAGCTCTGTGTGTCTGCAGTTCTGTGTGTGTAGCTCTGTGTTTCTGCAGTTCTGTGTGTCTATAGCTGTGTACGTCTACAGTTCTAATTAAGTCTAACAGCTCTCTGTGTGTCTGTAGCTCTGTGTGTCTGCAGCTCTTATTAAGTCTAACAGCTCTCTGTGTGTCTGTAGCTCTGTGTGTCTGCAGCTCTTATTAAGTCTAACAGCTCTCTGTGTGTCTGTAGCTCTGTGTACGTCTACAGCTCTTATTAAGTCTAACAGCTCTCTGTGTGTCTGTAGCTCTGTGTGTCTGCAGCTCTGTGTGTGTAGCTCTGTGTGTCTGCAGTTCTGTGTGTCTATAGCTGTGTACGTCTACATCTCTCGTTTACGTTATGTTCCATGATCTCGGCGCTGTGAAGAAAAAAGTTTAAAGTATAGTATGGAGGAGGGAAAGTGTTGCGAGAAAAGTTCGACTTGGCACGGTTCAATGGTCAAATTTCTAAATGCCTATACCTTCGTTGATATATTATTACTGTTTTGTTTCAATACAATAATAAGGTTCAGTGTCAGTTCCTTCGTTTGATTTATTATTATTCTTTGTTTCAATACAGTAATAGGGTTCAGTGTCAGTAATTTATTATTATTCTTTGTTTCAATACAGTAATAGGGTTCAGTGTCGGTAATTTATTATTATTCTTTGCTTCAATACAATAATAGAGTTCATAGTCTATTTGTGTAGTTTTATATATTTTCTTGATCACATATCAGCGACAGATAATTTTGCTGGATAAGGCTATAAATAGATTTTTTGACATACAAAGACAGTTTACATAGTTACTCTTATTAATATTATGTTTGGGTTTTTTCTAATTATTATTATTATTATAAGTATTTTTTAACTTTTGTCTTAATAATAAGATACTCCCTTCTTGCGGTGTTATGTGTAAATTTACATAAACTTCCAATTTAACTTTGTAGACGATTTAATTAATTAAGAATCTCACTCAATATATTCTAAGCCAGCCTTTCTCAAACCTTTTACCCTAGAATCGCCTAGATGAACCCTGAAATAATTTTCAGGACTCATGGAACCCCTCAGAGAACCCCTACATAAAAAGTACTATATCTACGATGTTTTTTTTTAAAAACCTCTAGTGACTTTTCAATGAACCCTAGGGTTCCGAAGAACCTCGGTTGAGAAACTGTTCAATGCAATAGTAAATGATTTAGGTTGATACCAAATATTAAATAGTAAGTTATCAACCGTACAAGATTTAAATAGTAACAGTAGTTGTAGTAATAGTAGAAGTAGTGGTATTTTTGCTCGACTTAATTTCATCAAATACTTTATGGTTGAGCTATTTTCAATGGCATTTTTAAAAATTTAGTTCAATTTTGATCTTCGCAAAGTAAATAATTCGTCAAGGGAATTAACTTACAATGCAGCCAGACCTTGTCGCAAATTCAAACGAAACGCATTTGAAGATCCTATATTCATAAAGCACGTCATGAAATCCAATAAAACTAATTTAATAATTCAAGAATAGAAATATACAATTCCGATGTCACGTTTTCGATTAAATCAGAACAAAAATTTATAAGCTGCAGGAACACTTGTCTTATGAGGAACACATTTACATTTTGCAAAGGAACAGTCCTCCATTCTCCAACCTTTCGTTGTTTGTATTCTGAACTGCAGCCTAAACATATTTATGTTTTCTCTAGACTAGAGTGATAAGCTGTTTTGCATAGAACTAAGACCAAGTGAACAGGAATCTACATCAGACAAATATAATGTATTTATAAAAGCCAGATATTCCAATAATGTCAACATTTATAAACGTCCTGGCAAAGTTTGAGCAACCAGCAACTTTTAAAAATTATATTTTCGCATTAAAAGTGAAATAGAAACCAAACTGTGCTTCATGCTCGAGATCGCCTGATGACGACACAAAGTGTATAAATGCTCTGGGGCTACAGTGCGCATAAAGGGAAAGTATGCATTGGCACGAAACATTCGTGCAGATCTCGTTTCCTTTTGTCAAGTGGCGTACCTTCAATATTAAAGTGTGTTTTTATTAGTCAAGTGGCGTACCTTCAATATTAAAGTGTGTTTTTATTAGTCAAGTGGCGTACCTCCAATATTAAAGTGTGTTTTTATTAGTCAAGTGGCGTACCTTCAATATTAAAGTGTGTTTTTATTAGTCAAGTGGCGTACCTTCAATATTAAAGTGTGCTTTTATTAGTCAAGTGGTGTACCTTCAGGATAAAAGAGTGTGTTTGTTTCTTTAGTCAAGTGGCGTACCATCAGTATAAAAGAGTGGGTTTTTTTTACTCAAGTAAAACATCAAGGGGCGTGCCTTCAGTATAAAAGAGTGTTTTTATTAGTCAAGTGGCGTAACTTCAATATAAAAGAGTGTTTCAGTATAAAAGAGTGCCGTAAAAGCTTTATGTGCTGTCAAGCTCCTTCATGTAAATTTGTAACATCGATAACATCGAAAATCTCGCAGAAATACTTTCTTTTGATTTTATATTGCACTATCCATTTGGACTAAGACTTTGAAATTATATTTTATATAGATATTTATATAAATTATATATTATATAGACATTACCAATACGCCTAAATCCATTGAAATTACGTGCACTTTTGATCTTGATAACCGCATACTAAAGGTTAAACCTGGTTAATAAATATTATTCTAAGACAAACAAGCGTTACGTTATAAGATGTGTGTGTGTGTGTGTGTGTGTGTGTGTGTGTGTGTGTGTGTGTGTGTGTGTGTGTGTGTGTGTGTATAGGTTAGGTAGGTGTAAGTAGATATGGCGTTAGATTATTTCGTTCTGTTATAATTTTTTTAATCCCTTGTTCATCGTAATGAATTGTAATAGATAAATGTACTCAGCACTACTTCAGAGAAACAACAAATGCCCCTCAAGATGGTCATAGTAACCATCAGCCCCACCCCCACAAAAAAAAAGAAGAAGAAAAAGGAAATATAATGAAATCATGTCGCCTGCAGGATACATTGACAATGGTAATTGTCGAGAACATGTAATAATCCCAATGAATGATCTTGCAATCATTAACAACATCATAATTATCATTAATATTTCCTTCTAGTCAGCAGGCCGGACTCGCCCTGACTACAGCCCGCCGAGTGTGATATATTGAGTTGATGTTTGTTTATCGTGACTGTCCGCGGAGTGTGATATACTGAGTTGATGTTTTTTTGGTCGTGAATGCCTCAGCTATGATGGCTACGGACTGAAGAATGACACGACTGATATTTGCTTACGTCATTCAGCTGAATCACATCCGCAATGCACTCTCCAAAAGAATGTCCCACTTCATTGAAAGCGAGAAATGTCTCAGTTCATTGAAAGCGAGAAATGTTTTAACGCTAAAGGAACAATACAGTATTACTCATGTTATTGACATTTGCCAAGATCACTGAATTCAATGATGAATCAGTCAACATAAAATATTCATGATCTATATCAACAAAAACATAATATTTTCGATCAACATTACAAAGTCATCTTTCAAATCGCTGTGATCAACATTACACTCAAGGATCAATCAACTCATCTTTAAAAGCACTGTAATCAATATCAAACTCAATAATCGCAATCAACTCATCTTTCAAAGAACTGTGGTCATCACAATACTCAACAATCAATCAACTCATCTTTCAAAGAACTGTGGTCATCACAATACTCAACAATCAATCAACTCATCTTTCAAAGAACTGTGGTCATCACAATACTCAACAATCAATCAACTCATTTTTCAAAGTGCTGTGATCAACACAATACTCAACAATCAATCAACTCATCTTTCAAAGTGCTGTGATCAACACAATACTCAACAATCAATCAACTCATCTTTCAAAGTGCTGTGATCAACATTATTTCTCTGAAGAAACCGTTCGTTTTCGACATCATATTTCTCCTGCTAATGTCTCCACAAAATTTTTCATAAAATGAGCAATTTAACATATTTAAATTTTGCAATTATACATCCAAAATCTTAACTAACTATTCAAAAACAATTTGATTTTGCAGATTTGGAATCTTTTACTAAGATGAATATAGAAATGAAATTAATTGCGAGTAAACGCACTGAAGGTAGAAAGCTATTAGGTATGATTGACAATGCGTGCACGTGTACTGAACAGGAAGTTGACTAAAGTATATGGCTTTGACGTAGATGGAGAGGGATTAGTGTACTCCCACCGAGAGTGACTTTAAAAAAGAAAACTATTGACAATTTGCATTCCTCTCCTATTGTCTTTTCCCTCCGTTTTTCTCTGCCCTGTGAAGGATGCTGATATATTTCACAGGTCCTTATTGCAACATATATGTAAGTAACAATGGATATTTATGGATGTTCCTAAACACAACTAGGCACTTTACTGTGGTTCTGTGTGTGCGCGTGTGTGTGAATATGTGTGTGTGTGTGTGTGTGTGTGTGTGTGTGTGTGTGTGTGTGTGTGTGTGTGTGTGTGTGTCCCCCCTTAGTGTAATTAAATGTCGGTACACAGTGACTGCTGTAGATTCTTCTTAAATACGACAAATCATCACTTGCTACACTTAAATGTGGTCCATCAACGACTATTTGTACATTTGACTAAAATTTGAAATAGTTTTAAACCTACTTTCAATGATTTCTTCCAATTACACAGTAGGCTAATTTAGAGCACAAATTATATCAGTATACAGCGTGTGTGTTTACTTAATTCTGTTAGCAATGAGAGCACCAATTGTATGGTTGTATAACATACAGTGCGAAGGGTTTTGCCACCCGAATGGCAGTTTGATATGATATTCCTGTTTTACAGTTTGACCCTTCATTTTTTCGTTAAACGTTCAACTTTGGTGCCTCTTGGGCCTGTCAACACCCTATTTAAATTTGACCACTACTAAACTGATTACTTCAAACATTGGTCAATTTTAGTTCATTCTCTTCTGTCACTGTTCGGTTCTAACACAGATTAATTGGTCGGAATGAAAAAACTTAAGGTTATACTTGACCGCCTCGAATCCATGTTGGTGGCTTTGTTTTCAAAATCCACCAAGCATCTATTCTATTCCTTCCTTCATTCTCCCTCCCCTTCTCTCCCTCCCATTTTGCCAAGGCACCTTATCTCCTCTTTCCAAAACACACCTCTCATTCTGCCCTTGACACCGTCTACATCAGTGAAGGTTGGGTGCAGACGTGAAACCCCGAGTAAAAGTAACTATTCATTGAAGATTTTAAAGTTCTGTGGGCATCGCGTTGTGTGCAATATGGACCAGTTTTATTTGCCATCTTGTGACGTGTACTGAGAACATCGCGTTGTGTGCTGTATGGATCAGTATTACTTGTGACGTGTATTATCGCGTGTCTTTTATTATAAATGTATATTAGTTTCGGTAGCTGAGCTTTAGTATCCTTATGGATGACACGCTTGACGTGATAAAAAGCAGTCAGGCCAGTTCTGCCAGCACGCTCGGTGGGGTGACATTTGTTAATTTATAAATGGGGTGGGATTCCGAGAAATCAACAAAAGTAAGAGCGGACATTAAGCATAAATAAATCAGGATAGGGTGGTGGACAGATGGAAAGAAAGAAAGAAAACCAAACAAACAAACAGAGAAAAATGGAAAGAGAGAAAGAAAGAAAGAAAGAAAGAAAGAAAGAAAGAAAGAAAGAAAGAAAGAAAGAAAGAAAGAAAGAAAGAAAGAAAGAAAGAAAGAAAGAAAGAAAGAAAGAAAGAGAGAAAGAAAGAAAGAAAGAAAGAAAGAAAGAAAGAAAGAAAGAAAGAAAGAAAACCAACCAACCAAACAGAGAAAAAGGGAAAGGGAGAAAGAAAGAATTTCTTTATTTTTCATCCACATTAATGTTATTAGTTTGTTGTATGGTGAGGGGGGAGAGAAACTTAATTTGTTGCAGAAGACCGGAACCAAAATACACACATACACCTACATCCAAATTAAATAACTTTTTTCCCCCCTATTGGAACCCTTATCTTTAATTTATTTATTTCACTACGGGATGTATTTCTAATGAATATTATCGAAATCTTACATAGCTTATCGAATTAATGTATTTCTAATGAATATTATCGAAATCTTACATAGCTTATCGAATTAATGTATTTCTAATGAATATTATCGAAATCTTACATAGCTTATCGAATTAATGTATTTCTAATGAATATTATCGAAATCTTACATAGCTTATCGAATTAATGTATTTCTAATGAATATTATCGAAATCTTACATAGCTTATCGAATTAATGTATACCTGCAGAATGAAATGGTCCTTACTATCAGATTTCTCTCTTAGTAGCTTTAGATGAAATGGTATTCAGTCAAATAATAACTTTAACAAATATAGGCAACCATTATTTAAATATTAACTTCTTTTTTTCATAGCTAAGCATTTTATAAAATCTTCTGAAATATACGTGGAATGAAACCAGACGAGAGGTTTTGAACGAACGTCAAACCAGAAGAGAGGCTTTGAACATCAAACCAGACGAGAGGTTTTGAACGTCAAACCAGACGAGAGGTTTTGAACGAACATCAAACCAGACGAGAGTTTTTGAACGAACGTCAAACCACAGACGAGAGGTTTTGAACGTCAAACCAGACGAGAGGCTTTGAACGAACGTCAAACCAGACGAGAGGTTTTGAACGAACGTCAAACCAGACGAGAGGTTTTGAACGTCAAACCAGACGAGAGGCTTTGAACGAACGTCAAACCAGACGAGAGGTTTTGAACGAACGTCAAACTAGACGAGAGGTTTAGAACGTCAAACCAGACGAGAGGTTTAGAACGTCAAACCAGACGAGAGGTTTTGAACGTCAAACCCAGACGAGAGGTTTTGAACGTCAAACCTACTCGCTCTTCGCTATGGAATGCTTTGCACAGCGCCGAGTTGAGGCGGTATCAGCCACTGAAAGCTTATTTGTATCAAGTTCTTTGTGTACCGAATGAGCAGAATTGATTGCTGTTCATAGTTAGAGTTTCCCTCTTATATAGAAAGAGCTCCGACAGAGATATGTTCTCCAATCTTTGTCATTAAAACAATATTAAGTGCGGTTGAAAACAGATGATATTCAGAAAACCCGCATACCGATAAACATCGGGAAACAATGCATATTAGAACTTACACAATGATAACTGCTAGTCGGTTGATCTATATCTAAATGACGTAATTTCAACATTTTCTTAAAACTGTGCAAGATCAGAAGTTCGTATTTCTTATTTACTACAAAAAAAAACAACTCTCTGCACTCTAAAACGAGTATTATATTTCTTATTTACTACGAAAAACAATTGTGTGTTGCACAATGTTTATTTTTGCGACCGCGGTCATTCTCAGCACGTCAGGACGACACGTGACGTCAACGCTAGTTGTCTCCGAAGTTTGTATGGAAGAGGTGCGCCAATTTTGTAGAAAACTTCAGTCAGACAGAAGTTAACGTTCCTTGGAGCTCAGCCAGGGCTGATTTATCGACGTCGTCTATTTACAACACTTTATTCGTCATCACTACAGTCAGTTAGTACTTCCGGGTGAAGTAGGCAACCATCCCTCTACAAATTTCTTTTACTAGAAGCCCTCTCGTACATCCGTAAAATATTTTGTTTTACAAACATCCTGTACAAGAAAAATAAAATAATAAATAGGCTTGTTCTTCATACTATAAAGCGTATTTGTAGGAGTGGTTATAGAAAAAAAAGAGCTCTACTCCCACCTGACAGCCTTTGTATGGACACAGCACATGACATATATATATATATTAAGTAACTAACAACAGTATTTCTCTCTTCCTCTCTCATATCTATCTTTCTATCTAACTATCTATCTATGGTGGAGTAAATTTGCCTATCCCTATTTCTAGACCTAATTGTTATATAAATTGTTAAATTGTCGAAGTGACCCAACCTTGGGCACTTATTACGATGGTATTTTTGTGTCAGCATTGGAGTAAACAACTCGAGTTGAAAATATGATGCAATGCAAACCAGTTCCAACTGGATGAGTAGTTTTTATTATCCAATGGTTAAGATTTACGAGAACGAGATCAGCCAATGGGCCAAGATCAAAAATTTATCTGCTGTAGAGAATTCTATTGTCACTTGAATTTGGAGTGGCAAGAAGTCTGATCATGAAAGGCAACCATTAGCTTAATGGTGAGTTGACTGATTGAGAGAGAATGATTTAGAAATATTTCATGCATTTTGTTATTGACATGTTATATTTGTGTTTTATGTAGAGATGTTTTATGCAACAAGACTTTTATTTCTACAAATGTTTTAACTAAGATGCTCGTATATATAGTATGCTAAACAATTGACATAGTTTCTAGTGAATGCACTCATAAAATTGATATGCTGTATTTATTATGCTGTGTGTTTGTATTGGGCTGGAAATACTGTTGCAGGAAACTGTAAGTTGAGACTTGAATGTATGAGAGAATGGAGTTAAAGATGAATAAACTGGAAACTTAGCATTTGTTCCCTGATTATATTTACTAGGGAATAAGCAACCTTTTCCTTGATTTACCCGAATCTCCTGGTTTACTGATTATTAACTGCTACAACCATGGTTGACGCAAGGAGTATCTACTGCAGAGTTAGTGTGTAAGGAAATCACTGCACTCCTTTGATGCATGGTGGCAAAGTATGCTGACTACATTGTGGAATTTCTGGTACAAAGAAGTTCCTAGAAATTGCCTCAATTGTTGTTCTACTTGAGGGAGCTAATACAGGGAAGGAGCCCAGATTAGCCTCAAGAGAATAGCAGCTAATTAGTGCTCTGCAACATGAGAAGGAAAACACGTGGAATTGACAGTAATAATGTGAACAATCAACTTATGACTTTGTTATGAAAAGTGCACAAAAAGACTATTGCGGCTTCGACAATACAAGGTTATGTAGAAGCTATTATTTCTTATCTCTAATAGCGCCATTTTTGTTCTCTGATAAGAACTATCCTGTGATTTGTATTGACACTAACCTGTTGAATTGTATTTTAGGATATAAGATTGAACAGGTATTAAAATTATTCAAATGTGGTTTTGTGGAAATATTGATGTCAAGTAATCTTTATCATTGTATTTGTGATATGTATGTTTGATTGTTGATTTAATAAATTTATTGTTAAATTTATTGACCTTCTTACACATATTGATAACCTTATTTTGGAGAAGAACGTTGGTGGAGGGTGGCTCGCTAAATATAGATTAAGACGGATTTGTCCTCTCCTTTAGTAAGAAGTTTTCCACCTACGGAAATATTGTGATGGTAAATTTTGTGGAAGAGAGAAATCGTTTACAGCATTTGCAAATCCGCCCAGCAAGAGAGACGAGTGGTGTCTGCTGGAGAATTGTTAATAACATAAATTAAGATTCTCATCACTTGTAATTATTTATGGATGATTAAGGAATTATATATAATATAACCAAAACTCGTTAAGTGTCAGGTTAAAAAATCCTGTCAGACAATACTGTATTACAGTACCCAATTAAAAAAATTGTAACAAATTGGCTGCTGAAGTGAAGGCACATGTTTCCTTCACACTGATTGGTTATTTTTAGTGACTAGGTTTGCTGAGACTGAGCGTGTGCATCTATGGGGAGTTATGGTCCCAGTGTCACTCTAAGGGTTAACTAGGTGGCGTTAGCGTCACAGTAGTATTTATCTATGAAAACAATATTCCGGCAACTATACCAGGGGCACTTAACTCCCCTAGTCAACACTATCATGGCTATCTGAGTAAGGTAAATATGGTGATATTTGCACACTGACTGCACAAGAGAATGTAATAAAAATCATTTTTGGACAAAGGAATAGAATCCAATAGAAATCATTGTTAGACAAAGGAATAGAATCCAATAGAAATCATTGTTACACAATGGAATAGAATCCAATAGAAATCAATATTAGACAAAAGACTGGAATCCAATAGAAATCATTGTTAGACAAAAGAATGGAATCCAATAGAAATCATTGTTAGACAAAAGACTGGAATCCAATAGAAATCATTGTTAGACAAAAGACTGGAATCCACTTAAACTAGGCGGTTGCATGCGTATCATTTTACTTTAAACTAAAAGTGAGATCTTTGCTGATTTCGCTTTCTGCAATTTATTGTATTTTAGAAAGCACTATAAAGTCAAGAGAAAATAAAACAGCACAACAATATGTGAAACTAGAAGAGGAAAATTTATTTTAAGATAAAATGTCAACAATATTAATGATAGTAATTGTAACAGAATGGTAATAATAATAATATTAATGATTAGAAAAATAAATAACAATAATTAATAAAGGTAAAAGAAATTATTATAATATTTCACTTCACCTAAAATTAAAATAGATTAATCAATCGATAAAAAATTGAATAAACCCATTAAGTGTAACGTACGGTCAGCCCCTAATTCTACCCCTCACCCAGCCCACAGCACTCCTCCCAACCCCTACGTATTCTGGCGCGAAATCGGCGTAAGCGGAAGTGATCCCATTTAAGGTGAAGAAAAATCTGTCTGTATGTCTGTCTGTCTGTCTGTCTGTCTGTCTGTCTGTCTGAATCAATTCATCTCTGTGTTAAAAATATCCTTAATTGAAGATATAAATGCATGTTGAGCAACTAATAAAAATATAAAGCAATTAATTACACTGAATACGTGCTTAAATATTTGAACGTATGTGCGTATACTTATTGCGAATCACTAGAGTCACTAGCTGATCTCTCCTAGAGTGATAGTTCTAGACCTATGCGAATAACTAGACTCACTAGCTGATCTCTCCTAGAGTGATAGTTCTAGACCTATGCGAATCACTAGACTCACTAGCTGATCTCTCCTAGAGTGATAGTTCTAGACCTATGCAAATAACTAGACTCACTAAGACTAGCTGATCTCTCCTAGAGTGATAGTTCTAGACCTATGCGAATCACTAGACTCACTAGCTGATCTCTCCTAGAGTGATAGTTCTAGACCTATGCGAATAACTAGACTCACTAAGACTAGCTGATCTCTCCTAGAGTGATAGTTCTAGACCTATGCGAATCACTAGACTCACTAGCTGATCTTTCCTAGAGTGATAGTTCTAGACCTATGCGAATAACTAGACTCACTAAGACTAGCTGATCTCTCCTAGAGTGATAGTTCTAGACCTATGCGAATCACTAGACTCACTAGCTGATCTCTCCTAGAGTGATAGTTCTAGACCTATGCGAATAACTAGACTCACTAAGACTAGCTGATCTCTCCTAGAGTGATAGTTCTAGACCTATGCGAATCACTAGACTCACTAGCTGATCTCTCCTAGAGTGATAGTTCTAGACTTATCGAAAACACAAGTTGAAATCGATGCTGGATTAGCCGGATTTCTTTAATAATTCGATTGGTATATTTTCTCTTTCCCTAGAGACTGTGTTTTGCTTACATATATTTAACCGATAAGTCCAAGTGATGTACGATGTGCTCTCGTTAACTCGATTGTCTTTTTAATTTAAAACAAAACATAAATAAAAGAATATTGATAGAACCAGTCCCTATGTGGATTTTTTCCCTGTAGTTTGCATCGCTGAGGTCATCTCTCATGCCATTGGGCTTGTAGTCTGCACTGAAATAGTTCATTCTCACTAAGTTACAATGAATAGAACAAGTGATATGTTCTCTTACACACACACACACACACACACACACACACACACACACACACACACACACACACACACACACGCACTTTTCCATTCCACTATCACCTCACTACAGTAATATTTCATTCCACCATTTGCGTTTACATTTAATGACCACTGTGTTTTGTTTCTGAGAAATGTTTGACGGTTGATATATTGAACATTTCATCGAGTGCACTTGTGTGAGTTTGGAGTTTGGGGGGTTACAATAGATAACATAACGAGTGATAAATCGTCGGTAGTGTTCTTTCTTGTTGTCATGTTGTTACTTTGAATCAGTTGTCATGTTATTTTGAATCAGTTGTTGTCATGTTATTTTGAATCAGTTGTTGTGTTGTTATTTTGAATCAGTTGTTGTGTTGTTATTTTGAATAATTTGTTTTCGTATTGTTTTGAATCAGTTGTGTTGTTATTTTGAATCATTTGTTTTCGTGTTGTTTTGAATCAGTTGTTGTGTTGTTGTTTTGAATCAGTTGTTGTCGTGTTGTTTTGAATCAGTTGTTGTGTTGTTATTTTGAATCATTTGTTGACGTGTTGTTATTTTGAATTATTTGTTGTCGTGTTGTTCTTTTGAATCAGTTGTTGTCTGGCTGTTGTTTGAATCAACCATTGCTGTGTTGTTGCTGATGTAAGCCAATTATTGCGGGTCATTGCTAGTATAAATCAATCGTTATTTTAAGGTTTGAATTTTTAAAAATTAAATCCACTTTTTTACTTTTTTTCATTCTGAGTTGTTGGTGCCGAGAACTTAGGTAAAATGTTTGTATGGTTCTTTTTTTTTTAAAGCCAGTATCAAATGAAAGGTCACGGGTTCAGCAACCAGGTTCAGAATCACTGTTCCAGGCTAATAACTCTCGTACTTTTTGTAAAACTTTGTTCAGGATATGTGACACGGGAACACAGGAGAGAGCACTCGCCTAACCTAGATCGTATGTTTGTATCCGTCGGTTTTCTTTCGCCGAGTCAACACTTGGATTGAGTTTCAGGTTTATGTTGAGAACAATTCTACAGTACAATTTAATTAATTCATTTCGGGGGTATACACGAATGAAGTTGATAAAATTAAGTGAATTGTGTGTTAATCTTTGCGCTTTCAAATGTTCGGTCCATTTATGAGCGAGAGCGAGATATGTGGCGGGATGGGGGCGGGGTGTGGGGACTGCATGATGAAAGAAGAAGCTATTTTCATGCTTTCCTCAAGGATCATTTGCAAGGCCACGCTGTTGTGCTTTCAAAGTGCAATAACTCTGATGATATAAGTTAACCAATCCACGACGTTCCTGAACAGAGATCATGATATTTCATGACGCAATAAGATTCAATATTTTTATTTAAAGGTGTTATTTACAAGAAGTTGTTATGCAAATATTTGCAGCTCTAAATAGGCAATAGTGACACCATTCTATTGATTAATTATTTTTTAAATTTAATGATAGTGATGACACTATTCTATTGATTATTTAAGCTTTTGCAACACTTAATGATATTAATGACACCATTCTATTGACTATTGCGGTTTTTTGTCATTTAATGATATTAATGACACCATCCTATTGACTATTGCGGTTTTTCGACATTTAATGATATTAATGACACCATTCTATTGACTATTGCGGTTTTTCGACATTTAATGATATTAATGACACCATTCTATTGACTATTGCGGTTTTTCGACATTTAATGATAGTGATAACACTATTTTATAGGTTTAGGCAAACATTTAATGATATTAATGATACCATTCTATTAACTATTTAGGCATTTCCAGCACTTAACTATACTGATTACAATATTTGTCATATTCTAACCACCACCTTCTGTATAATTAAATTTTTAAAAATCTAAGTAAAACCTCTTGCATTATGAAATCTATCATCACACTTGGCGTGCATATCCCAAAGTAGGCCATAAATCTCACAATCTGACTTGGGGGTAAATTACACCAGCATATGCGACACACGAACTATCAGTCCAAAATTAGTGACACTCTAAGTCGGTAAAATGCATGGGCAAGTTTAATTAACTCTTGGGCTGGAAGGGATATAACTTTTTCTTCTTTCCATACATTATCAATAGACTGAAATCTATGGTTTTAAGAATAAAATCCTTTTCAGCTTTTCCCAGCACCATTTGAAAACAGTGAGCACACTAAACTCAGCAGATATCTTTTACATCTCCCACATGTCTTCCCTGGCTAAGTAATAATTGCACCAAGGTGAAAAAAGATCCTAATAGATTTATTAACTCTGCCATATCAAGGCGAGAAAATCTATTTCACTATGCTTCAAGATGTAACTGTTCAGTCTAGCCTCTATTTTGCTATCAGACATAGCAGTTCAGTTTGCTTTTGCTGAGTCATATTTTGTATATGTAGTTGTTTAGCTTGGCCTATGTTCTGATGTACCCGATGAAGCTGTTCATTTTGACAAATGTAGTAATTGTTTACTTTAATCTGCTGAGAGTGATATAGTTCTACAGTTTGTCCTGCTGCCAATGTATAGATATTCAGTTTGACAATTTCTCTTTGTGGTTTTAAATATTCACTTTGATATTTGGTCTTTGATATTTTAAATATTCAGTTGGACATTTGGTCTTTGTATCAGATATTGTAAATATTCACTTGGACATTTGGTCTTTGTATCAGATATTGTAAATATTCACTTGGACATTTGGTCTTTGTATCAGATATTGTAAATATTCAGTTTCACAATTTGTCTTTGTGTCAGAAGTATCTACATAGTTTGATATTTGGTATCTGTGTCAGATGTTGTACATATTCACTTTGATTTTGGTTAATTGTTAGATGTTGTTCAGTGAGACCTAAGATAGATTGCAATGTTATATGTCTTTCTTGTGGAATACCTTATTTTAGGTGTTGACCTCGATCTGCCAGGAAAATCTCAAGACTTCGTCATCATCAAGAATCTTCTGTCTTATTGTTTGTACAAATTGAAAATCTCAAGACTTCGTCATCAACAAGAATCTTCTGTCTTAGTGTTTGTACAAATTGAAAATTTCAAGACTTCGTCAGCAAGAATCCACTGTCTTATTGTTTGTACAAATTGAAAATCTGTAGTTTTGTTTCATTTATTTATCTTTTGTAGATGCATTTTTGTTATATATTGTCATTTTGCAATACGATTCATTTTGATATATTATCTTTAATTGTGTTATATGTTTAGTTCGTTACTATAAGGACATTATAGACCTTTATGTGTAATTATTTGCAAAACACTTCCAGTTCTTATTAGTAGATTAGAGCAGTTTTTTTTATAATTTTCTTTCATTATTTTTAAGTGTAACTGAGCAAACTCATGTTTATTAGTTCGCATGCAAACAACTGGCGGAATTGGTTAGTAGGTTAGTGGGTTAGTGGGATCTTTAAACGCAGTGTATGCGATGGCATAAGAGTAAGCAATTAACTTACTTTTAACTAACGGTTAGGTTAACATCGATCTTCAACCAATCTGTTTAGCTGATGCATGGTCTGAAATTTAAAAACAGGTTAGATAATCATAAAAATAGGGCAGATAATCCGAATAACTTTTTTCTAAATCATCCCGTCTTTATCCGCTTGACTTCGCTAATGTTTCTGAACATATTGTAAATTGTGTTTAGCTGGTCATTTACTGTTTAAAGCCGTGACATCATTAGAGATTCTGACTTGGACATGGGAGAGAGATAGAAATCTTTGGTGATGGTGGGGGGAAATAATACAAACTAAGTTGGTTCCGAAGAAATAATAAAATAGACTCGGACGAGTATCTCAGCTTTGCTTCAGTAACAAATCGATCGTCCCTTCCAACGAGTCATTTTCGATTAGCGTTTACGATCCACAGCAGACGCCTGGAATTTCTTTTGCAGACGACGGAAGTTGCTGTGTGTCTGATGGCCGCTTAGGTTTCTCAGTTCGCACTGGCGAGTATCAGCGAGCGGTCCTGCGGAAAATCAGCCAAGCTATGATTGGGGGAAAAAAATCACACACAAACTCGCTCATACACTCACACTCGCACACTCTCTCACATACATTCACTCACACGGCCTCACACACATTCGCTCACGCCTCACGCATTCATTACACATACACGCGCGCGCGCACACACACTCTTACACACAATGACATTTCTATTTCGTCGATGACAAGCTTCAAATGACATCGATCAGAACTGGTTGCGTGTAAGAATGGGGAAGGGAGATTTCTTCAGTAGACGACTGATTTCTCGGGTAGAGTCCTGAGTTCTACACACCTTGAGTTCTCTGGTAGTAATTAATCTGACGGGATTTTAATTCCGCGTTTGTTGTAAATGAATGTTTTCGAAAGTTTCGCGTTATCTGCGGTTTATCTGTTGCTGTCGCCAGCACTGTTTGATTTGCCGTTTCGAATTCAGACTTAACTCAATCCATTGGATGTCACAGGGGAACTTTTCCGATAATTTGTACACTCCATTACTTACAATCAGCTTTGACTCCTCGCTGTGGACCGCTCACCTCAAATCTTGTTATGTTGCGCGGACCGTCTTATATGTTTTCTTCTGTATTTTTTCCTGCCAGCTTTGAGGTGCTTACACTGACCAGTTAAAATTAAGTCACTGGTATAGTATATTCAAACGCCACTTATATAATATTCTAATCTTTGTAAGGCAGTAAATACTTATATAATATTCTAATCTTTGTAAGGCACTAAATACTTATAATATAATATTCTAATCTTTGTAAGGCACTAAATACTTATAATATAATATTCTAATCTTTGTAAGGCACTAAATACTAATATAATATTCTAATCTTTGTAAGGCACTAAATACTTATATAATATTCTAATCTTTGTAAGGCACTAAATACTTATAATATAATATTCTAATCTTTGTAAGGCACTAAATACTTATATAATATTCTAATCTTTGTAAGGCACTAAATACTTATATAATATTCTAATCTTTGTAAAGCAGTAAATACTTATAATATAATATTCTAATCTTTGTAAGGCACTAAATACTTATATAATATTCTAATCTTTGTAAGGCACTAAATACTTATATAATATTCTAATCTTTGTAAGGCACTAAATACTTATATAATATTCTAATCTTTGTAAGGCACTAAATACTTATATAATATTCTAATCTTTGTAAGGCACTAAATACTTATATAATATTCTAATCTTTGTAAGGCACTAAATACTTATATAATATTCTAATCTTTGTAAAGCACTAAATACTCCCATCGCTCGTTACTGGGATGGGGGAGGGGGAAGTAAACGATTCTAAATCACAGTACAGCACTAAAACTTCCATCACACTAGACTGGGGGATAAATATAATTCTAAATCACAGTACAGCACTAAATATTTGCATCACGTGACAATGGGTTAGTACATAATCCTGAAAGCGACTAAAAGTTGCGTGTACTTGAGTACCAGGAAATCATCACTCTTTCGGTGGTATTCAAAAGTCTAATCGCGCAAGGCAAAAATCTCAGGGCAATAAAGGAAAAATATCTGCGTCGCATAAATCTGAACTTTATGCTTATGATTTCTTTACGTAGCATAACGATATTCCGTTGTAATGTTTCCCAGAACCAAAACGAGCTCAGGGTCAGTAGCGTATGTGCAGCCCTCTTTGCTAGCAGATAGGTAGTTGAAATAAACATTACAGGTAGACAGCTCAAATAAACATTACACGTACACAGTTCAATTATACATCAGAAGTAGGCAACTCAAATAAACATTACAAGTAGACAGTTTAAATAAACATTACGGGTAGACAGCTCAAATAAACATTATAGGTAGACAAGTCAAATAAAAATTACAAGTAGACAGTTCAAATGAGCATTACAGGTAGGCAGTTCCAATATCATTACAGGTAGGCAATTAAAGGTAACATTACATGTATGCAGTTCAAATAATCATTACAGGTAGACACCTCAAATAGTATCAGAAGTAGACAGCTCAATAGACTTTAGAAGTATACAGCTCAAATAAAACCTACAGGTGGGAAATTCAAATAAATATTACAGGTAGGCAGTTCAATTAAACATTACAGGTATGTAGTTCAAATAAGCATTACAGGTAGACAGCTTAAATAGACATTTCAGATAGACGTATTCAAATAAACATCACATGGAAGCAATTCACATAAACATTACAGGTAGGCAGCTGAAATAAACATTACAGGTAGACAATTCAAATAAACATTACCGGTAGGCATTTCAAATAAACGTTATTAGATATACAGCTTAAATAAATATTAGGAGTAGACTGCTTAAATAAACTCTATAGGAAGGCAGTTTAAATAAACATTAGACAGTTCAAATAAACATTTAGTGGTAGACAGTTAAATTAAACATTACCGGTATAGAGTTCAAATAACATTATAAGTAGACAGCTCAAGTAAACATTACATGTATTAAATTTTAAAAAGCATTACAGGTAGACAATTCAAATAAATATCAAAAGTAGACAGCTCAAATAAACATTACAGATACACAGTTTAAATAAACATTACCGGAATACAGCTCAAATTAATATTACAGGTAGTCGTTTCAAATGACTATTACAGGCAGACAGTTCAAATAAACATTACAGGTAGGCAATATAAGTTAATATTGCAGGTATGCAGTTCAAATAAGCATTATAGATAGCCGGCTCAAATAAACAATACAGGCACACAGTTCAAATAATCATTACATGTAGACAATTTAAATAAACATTACAGGTAGTCAGCAGAAATAAACATTACAGTTGGGCAGTTCAAATAAACATTACAGTAGGCAGTTCATGTAAACATTACAGGTAGGCGGGTCAAATAAACATTACAGATGGGCAGTTCAAATAACATTACAGTAGGCAGTTCATGTAAACATTACAGGTAGGCGGGTCAAATAAACATTACAGATAGGCTGTTTCGAATTGGTTATAATTTTCAGATTCAAACTAAATACAAATTAAATTATCGGACCGATGGTCAGCGACTTGGCGAGATTCTACAGTGCATGCAGTGTATGGAAACTTTTTCGAAGTGCTGGCGTTTGAGTATCATATAGTGTATACAAACTTGTTCAGAAGTGTTTTCGTTTAAGTGACATACAGTGTATGCTCATTTTGTTAGAAATGTTGTTGTTTGAGTGTCATATAGTGTGTGCAAAATTTTTCAGATGTGTTGTTTGAGTGTCATACAGTTTATTGAGACATTTTCAGAAGTGTTTTCCTTTGAGTGTCATACAGTATATGCAAACTTTTTCAGAAGTGTTGTCGTTTGAGTGTCATTGTTTGAAGTAAAGTTGCCCTCAGACCTTATGAAATGTACAATCCATTCGTTAAAGTGGACTCTGCACGACGTAGACTTATTCAGTCCATAGGACCAATCAGATGACTTCGATAGCAACCATCTACAAGGCTGCACAATACATTCACTACCAGCTCATTTTGCTCTGTTTGTCCAAACCGGAACTAGCTTCAAATATTACGAGGTCATTGATTGGTCCTATATAATATACGTGTTTGGTTTTTGTTTGTTGGCTATTTGATATTTTTTTATTGTTTTTGTTTGATTGTTTTAGCATGATTTTTTTTTTTTGTATTTTGTTTTTGTATTTTGTATGTTTGTTTGTTTTGTTTTGTTTGTTGTTTTCTCTCTTCTTAATTCTCTTTCCTAATGCGGCGTGTTCTCCTCTCACCTGGTACCACCACCCCTTACCTCGAGCCGTCATCGGTTGAGTGTATAGAGAGCATTTACTTCAATAAGCCTGAGTGAACGTTTTTCCGATTATTACTTTCAACTGACTCTCCGACGGCTGAATAGCATGTAACAGACACAGTGTCGCGTTTCAGAGGACGTGAGTAAAGTTTAGTGACGCCTGACAGATTGAATGACGTGTGAGAGACACAGTGATGCGTGGGAGAACTTCGCGACGTGTTACAGACTTAGTGACTTACGATGGACTTAGTAACGTATGAAGGGTTAGTGACGTATAACAGACGTGATGACGTATAAAAATGCTGATTGACATTTGACAGTGGTGTTTGACAGGCTGTATAATTAGAGAAAAGTGGACTGACAGAGTACTTTGGTAGAGTTTGTCTACAACTTGACTAAAGCAATGTAGTTGTGACTTTATATATACATAACATTTAGTATACCTGATGTAGTTGTGACTTTATATATACATAACATTTAGTATACCTGATGTAGTTGTGACTTTATATATACAAAACATTTGTATGCCTGATGTAGTTGTGACTTTATATATACATAACATTTAGTATACCTGATGTAGTTGTGACTTTATATATACATAACATTTAGTATACCTGATGTAGTTGTGACTTTATATATACATAACATTTAGTATACCTGATGTAGTTGTGACTTTATATATACAAAACATTTGTATGCCTGATGTAGTTGTGACTTTATATATACATAACATTTAGTAAACCTGATGTAGTTGTGACTTTATATATACATAACATTTAGTATGCCTGACATGCAGGCTTAAGTCCCAATGAATGTTATTAGCAAATGCTCACGTGGTCTGTTGAACTGGTCCTTGGTGTGTGAGTCATTCTGCTCTGGTGCTGCTTGCAGTGCAAAACTCATCAAAGTCAACATCCAGGATAAAGCGGTTCTGTTCTGGTGTTGTTTCACAGTTCTATGATTATCAAACTCAAATCTCAGATATCATAGATAAAGTCTTCGACAAAGTGCCAGTCTGCCAATAAAATACACATGGGCTAAGAAATTGTCCTCATGTGCTCTCTGACAGAACACTCTTATTTAGATGGCCATCACACATTTAAATATCATAAGTGAAATATAACAATATAAAATAAAGTTACTGTCAAGAGTTAAACATGAATATAATATCAGTTAGGCAAGTAATATATGCAGAGGATGGATTTCTTGTTGTGTTGATAACCAGTGATAAGATTAGTAGTATGATTACACTTTGTTAACACTCGGAGCCAAAATATATGTTGCATCGTCAGTCAGCTGCATTCAACTAACGACTTACAGGTGAGTTTCTGGTACATTCGTTCATGTGGCACTTCGATTAGTTAGTTTCATGAGTTGTCTGGAACAATGAGGTATGTTTCCAACCTGTGGATAAGGGTAAATCTTTTTTACGTGTAGTCTATTTTTTAGAGGGGTGGGGGTGGGCTACATAGACCATTATGTGACAGTGTGTTGAGGGATAGGAGTTTGACACCAGCATTCGCACAGTTTAGTTTTCTTTTCTCTTTAGGGAGTCACGTACTTCTTTGCAAAGGAAGTGAAAACTATTATCACTATAATGACTTGCTTTGAAATTGTATTGATCAAAATTATTTTTCTTTTTTTATATCAACAGTGACCTTTACTATGAACTGTAGCTATCATCAACTGTACTAGTGAGAGCACTAGGTAATGGCTATGTTTGTCCATATACGATTCTGTTCAGTTCTGTTATTTATTTATTTGTTTTAGCTAATGCTTGCTTGTGAACATTGAGAAGTCGCTACGAAGATGAAACTTAAGTGTTCAAAGCTGGAGAGAACAAACGTTTACAGTCGGCGTGCCACTTTCAACGAGTTTACAGAGAGACTTTCAAATTGTACTGTACACATTTACAGAGACTTTAAAATTGTATTGTACACATTTACAGAGACTTTCAAATTGTATTGTACACATTTACGAACTTACACAAGAACTTATCCATTCCGCACTCATGCAAACACACTCAACCACACATACACACACACACACACACACAAATCCTCGCGCGCGCGCACTCACACACTCGCGTATGCACTCATGTTGTGGGTAAAACAATAAGAAAGTGCACGCTGAAGCCTCGTTGTCTGCCTGAGAGAACGCGATAATGATAAAAGCCAACTAATTTGTGATTCAAGCTGGCACAGGGCATGGTACGGACTCTCTTTGCAAGACGTCTTAGTCAGTGCCAGAGGTTTGTAATCTGACCAGACTTATTGGCATCAGCTGCTAGGTTTCCGCTGAGCTTGCTCCTAACGGCAAGACTTGAACCCGTTTGAATTTGGAACAATGTTTAGAAGTATACCAAATATCACATCAGTATCCAGGGAAGTCTGAAGGAAAGCGAAAAATGAGTGACTTCGTACTGCTGGCGATTAAAATTTGAAGGTGAAGGTAAAATAAAAACTGATAGAGAATTTCTTGAAGATGAAAGCAACGAAACGCGATATGAAATTTTTTGTGTAGACTGTAAGCGAGTGCGCTCGCGCGCTCACACACACACACACACACACACACACACATACATACACTCACACATACAACACAATCTCTCACACACACACACACATACAACACAATCTCTCTCAGAAACACACATACAACATAATCTCACACTCACACACACACATACATACACTCACACACACAACACAATCACACACACACACACACACACACACACACACACACACACATACAACACAATCTCTCTCAGAAACACACATACAACATAATCTCACACTCACACACACACATACAACACAATCTCTCACACACACACATACCTTCGGCAGTAATATATACAGAGGATGATTCCCTGCTGTGTTGATAACCAGTGATTAACTTCTTTCTCCCTCCCTCACACACACACACACACACACACACACACACACACACACACACACACACACAGAGACAAATTTTGATATGATTGAAAACATTTTACAGACACAATAAAAACTTATGAAAAGTTTTTCTTTTAGACGGAAGTAATTTTACAAATTAGAAAGCTTGTATGGATGAAAGCACAAAACGTGCATTAATGGAGATCTTTGTTGAAATAAGAATCACAAACTATGGATGGAGACATGCTTAAGTCGAAAAACAAGAAAACGTTATAAATATTGTGTTTAGACCAGAACAAGAAACGTTATAAATATTTTGTTTAGACCAGAACAACAAGAAAATGTTATAAATATTTTAGACCACAACAACAAGAAAACGTTATAAATATTTTGTTTAGACTAAAACAACAAGAAAACGTTATAAATATTTTATTTAGACCAGAACAACAAGAAAACGTTATAAATATTTTATTTAGACCAGAACAACAAGAAAACGTTATAAATATTTTAAGACCAGAACAACAAGAAAACGTTATAAATATTTTATTTAGACCAGAACGAGACATATTAGGAAGAAGTCTAAAATGAAGAAAACTTCACGGTATGTTTGTTTATTTTTTTTTTTTTTTTATAGACTCTAACCAGAAACGTCATGGAGTGCTTCTTGAAGCTGAAAGCAAGAATACGTCGTGGAGATTGTATAGAGATTTAAAGCAATTTTTTTTTTTTTGAAAGCAAAAAAAATAGCATGGGGGTGGGGGGGGGGGAATGTAACGGAGAGTTTCCTGTAGCTGAACAAAAACAAAATGTCATGGAGAGTTTTCTGTAGCTGAAGAAAAAACAAAGTGTCATGGAGAGTTGATAGAGATTTAAAGCAAGGAAACGTCATGTAAAAATTTCTTGAAACTGAAGCAAAACCAAAAGTCATGGAATGTTTCTTGAAAATTAAGAAAATCAAAACGTCATGGAGTGCTTGTAGAGTGAGAGTTCTCTGTGCAAATGATTACACACACATACGTCTGCAAGTCGCGCTTGTGGTGAGAGTTCTCTGTGCAAATGATTACACACACATACGTCTGCAAGTCGCGCTTGTGGTGAGAGTTCTCTGTGCAAATGATTACACACACATACGTCTGCAAGTCGCGCTTGTGGTGAGAGTTCTCTGTGCAAATGATTACACACACATACGTCTGCAAGTCGCGCTTGTGGGGACGGAAAGTTTCTGATAACAAAATGGGACAGAGTTTCTGATGACTAAACGGGACAGAAAGTTTCTAATAACAAAATGGGATGGAGAGTTTCTTTCGAATGTGAGCGCAAGAGATTGTAACATTTGAAGAAAACGAAATTGCGATGGAGACCAAGCACAAGAAAGTGAAAACGAAATGGGAAGAAGAGTTTGGGCAATTGTAAAAGCAAAATATGTACATATAATAAATGAGAAGACAACAACACGATGAGGAGTCTCTATTACATCTAAACGTGAGAGTAGTGAAAGCGAACAAAGAAAACAGGTGTGAGATTCTTTACAAAAAAAAGAGATTTTAACATGTAGAAACACGGTGGAGCTCCCTTAGGACTAAATACACAAACATGAAAGTCTTCTTTTAAAAATAAAATAAAATAATCAGGTAAAAGATTTTCATAATAATGTAAGCAAAAAATTTTGTTAAATGATCAAAATACTACCAAGTATCTGTAGACTAAGCACAGGACGCGAAAATGAAAACAAAACTGGACAGAGAGTTTCTTTTCAATATAAAGTACAAGATATATATTTTTAAGTGGGGTGGGGATGGGAGGAGAAAACGCGATGGAGAGTCTCTAGACTCTAAGCATGAGACATGCAAGCAAAGAAAACATAACTGGACAGAGAGTTTCTTTAAAGTGCAAGCAAAGAAAACATAACTGGACAGAGAGTTTCTTTAAAGTGCAAGCACAAGAGATGTTTGTTGATGGGGGGGGGGTATGGTGTTGTTTTTTGTTTTTGAAAACAGGATGAAGAATGTCTTAACACTTTAAGCACAAAGGACGTAAAAGTGGAGAAAACAAAAGAGGGCGGAAACTTTAGAACGTAAACACAAAAAGTGGTACTAAACAAAAGTGATGAAAAAAATATGGAGAATTTAGACCAAGCGCAAGAAACGTGAAAGTGAAGAAAAATTAAACGAAACAGCATAGTTCTTTAAAATAGAAGACAAGAGAAAAAATTAACATGATAATTAACACGATGGAAACTTTAGACTAGACGTGAAAGTGAAGAAAACAAAACGGGGCGGAAACTTTAGAATGTAACACGCACGCACACACACACACACACACACACACACACACACACACACACAAAAGAAAGCAAAAGGACGAAAACGCGACGGAGTATTGAGACTAAACATAAAGAAGGTGAAAGTGAAGAAAACACAACGAGACGGAAAGTTTAAAAGTAAACACAAAAGATGTACAAACCAAAATGAAAACGCGATAGAGAGTGGACGTAAAAGTGGAGAAAACAAAACAGGGCGATAAGTAATCGCAAGAGACGTGAAAGTGAAGAAAGCACAGCGGGGCGGAGCATTTCTTTAGAATATAAACACAAGAGATGTACAAAATTATATTTAAACAATAACATGAAACATTGACGAAAACGCGATGAAGAGTCACTTCAAACTGTCAACACAAGGCTCGCGAGAGTTCAGGGAGAAATGATTGTAGTTGCCGCTGTGGACGGCAGCTACACGTGAAAGTGGGTGCAATAAAACGCGATAGAGAACGTCTTCTGATAGAAGGCAGCAGAAATATCATTTGCACTCTAATAGTTGACAAACATCTCGCCGTAACAGACGACATCCGCCGCACTTCCCACTTGTTCGCGTCCTGGTTGGCACGAGTTGCACTCCAAATTGGGTCAACCAGTTTGCAGCATGCCCAGAACATAACAGACATTAAAAGCGTAATAGCCTCATATCCACTATTTACAATCAATGTATGGGATGGAGTGGTTCTTTCTGGTGGTTATTATTGTCAAGAAACTATTCTCTAGAAATGTGTGCAGCGCTATATCTCAATTTTTTTATTTCTCTCTTTTCTAAAGGGACGTAAATTGTAGTGCTGCTGTTAAAGATGGTCATAATTTCCATAGAAAGCAAGGGAGATAATTGCTTAGCAATGCTGCCAATTCGAGTTATAATATGCTTACTTAACGATGAAATTGTTTTTTTCTGCCATCAGGTCGTGACGACAATAATCACTAAAAATCATTTGAACAGAAAACCAGTATCACTTAAACATACCATCCAAGTACCTTTCAGAAAACCAGTATCACTTAAACATACCATCCAAGTACCTTTCAGAAAACCAGTATCACTTAAACATACCATCCAAGTCCCTTTGAGATGGGAGCAACATTTCGTTCATATGTAAGGATTAAAGCAACCGAATAACAAATCGTTAAGGGTCCTACAAGTTAGACTTCAGATTTTAGCTCAACTGATTAATGAACTGTTAAGTTTTCCTAAGATTTCCTGCCACTTATTCCTGAGCTATTAATTGTGCAGAGACGAATGCTGCACAGAGCGCCTTTAACTTGAGACTCCTTAATCGGTTTTCTTTCAGCCCGAGACCCTGAGCCAAACATCAAATCGATGACGGGCAAATCCGCTCTGCGATAACAGCGCCTTTCTCAACGGGACGTGGTGCATTCGCCCAAGAAGGGATGGGAGAGGATGCAAATAGCAGAAGCTTTACCGTCGGCGTTGGGATCATTAAATTAAATGTATGAACAGAGTTCTCTTATCAGGACAGTATCGTAAATTACATGTTGTACACAGGACAGAGTTTTCTTATCAGGACAGGATCATAAATTACATACTGGTACACAGGACAGAGTTCTCTTATCAGGACAGGATCATAAATTACATATCGGTACACAGGAATGACAGAGCTCTCTTATCAGGACAGGATCATATATTGCATACTGGTATACAGGACAGAGCTCTCTTATCAGGACAGGATCATAAATTACATACTGGTGCACAGGACAGGATCATAAATTACATACTGGTGCACAGGACAGGATCACATAAATTACATACTGGTGCACAGGACAGGATCATATATTACATATTGGCACACAGTTCTGCTTTTGTTTGACAATGTTGGGATCCTTAAATAATCTCTCTCTATGCACGTTTGACAAGGTTAGGATCCTTACATTATTTTTTTTCTCTGTGCACATTTGATAATGTTAGGATCCTTACATTATTTCTCTCTGTGCACATTTGATAATGTTAGGATCCTTACATTATTTCTCTCTGTGCACATTTGATAATGTTAGGATCCTTACATTATTTCTCTCTATGCACGTTTGACAATGTTAGGATCATTAAATAATTTCTTTTTATGCATGTTTGACAATGATGGGATCATTAAATTAAATATTTGTAAACAGTGGATTTGTTGTTTTCTTGTGTCATGGCATAATCAATCAATTATATCTCTGTATACAGTCGTGTAAGAGTTTGTTTAGCCAGTATTAGGATTATCAAACTGCACACGTGTATCTGTTTACTACTGTGTAACAGTTTGTCTGGCCAATATTAAAATTATTAAATTATACACAGGTATCTGTGTAACAGTTTGGCCACTATTAAAATAATTAAAATTATACATATGTACCCGTGTGACAGTTTGGCCAATATTAAGATTATTACTTTATATATACACATGTAAACTGTTGTGTAACAGTTGCTGACAGTATTAGGATTTTAAAATTTGTATAATTGTATCCGTATAATCTTTGAACACGACAAAATCATTCCTTTGGAAAGATCTCTCTTTATCGTATATTGTCTTGTACAAAGATCTCTTTCTTTACCGTGTATTGTCTTGTGGACAGATCTCTTTCTTTACCGTGTATTGTCTTGTGTACAGATCTCTTTCTTTACCGTGTATTGTCTTGTGGACAGATCTCTTTCTTTACCGTGTATTGTCTTGTGGACAGATCTCTTTCTTTACCGTGCATTGTCTTGTGGACAGATCTCTTTCTTTACCGTGTGTCTTGTACAAAGATCTCTTTCTTTCCCTGTGTTGTCTTGTGGAAAGATCTCTCTTTATCGTATATTGTCTTGTACAAAGATCTCTTTCTTTACCGTGTGTTGTCTTGTACAAAGATCTCTTTCTTTACCGTGTGTTGTCTTGTGGACAGATCTCTGCTGTCGTTCGTACCTCAACGCCCTAAAGATTACGTCACGAGAAGTTGCGCCATCAAACTAGTCCAAAGTCCAATCTTAGCAATCGATTAACGTTATTTGTCTTCATTTACTGCTAGATTTTCGTCTTGTTAACAGCAACGAATTACAAAATTGATTCAAAACACTAATTATAGACAATTCCACAACAATTGTTAAGTCTTAATACATTGATATAATCAAAATAAATTGCTAAAACTATCCACACAGGAAATAATCTTCATAAACCTTTCATGAAAACAAAAGTCAGCAATAAAAGATATAATATGTAAGCAAGATTTTTCAGTAAATCCTTCTGCTGAGGTTGTTTCCAACATTCGATGATTTCATGGCGTGATCTAAGTATCAGGACCACTAACTCTTGATCACTCTACATAAAGTTCGGTCTGTCGCATTGTTGCTGTTCGTCGAGTTTTACCTGTGACTCTTTAGAATTAGTGTGACCACGACAATTACTGTCTGTAAATGATAAACGAGTGCAACACAAATAACTGTTATTGACGGTTACTGTATACAATCACGACAGCTACTAACTATACGGTAAAAATATGTTCTGCAAATGGCAGCACACAGTGACGTCAGCAGCTAAGAAAAGTAACCTACAGGATGCTGTGAGTAATAGTCGTTTATTACATACAAAGGAACTGTCGTTGTCTACAGATACTATACAGAGTAACTGTCGTGGTCTACTGACACTATACAAAAAGAAACTTATCTATCTATCTATCTATCTATCTATCTATCTACCTGTCTGTCTGTTTGTATTAGAGAGAGCAATTTCTTGTTTGTGTTGTATACATTAACATGTAGAGAGTTGCTGTTTGTGTTTTATGCATTAACAACGAAAAGAGTAGTTGATGGTGTTATGATATATATATATTGTATGCAGTATCTATTTACCATATACGGAGTAGATGTTTTATTTATACATGTTATGATGGTATTTTCAAATATATATTAATAAGTATGCATTATCATACTATAATCATTATTATAATTATCATGTAACATCTCTCCATAGCTGTGGACTCAACACAAACACTAACTAACCGTTACGGTTTGAAAATGTTTAACAGTATTACAGTGAATGCTGCGTGGCTCTGTATTACATCGCAAATAATTCGTGACCATTCGTGACGTCATTCTTTCAATCCTTTTACGGATCATCACTCCCCAGCATATTCATACAAACCTTTCAATTAAACAAGTGTAAGAGATGTGAACATTAAAGGCAAAAAAACAAATTTTCTGAGTGTCAGGAAGTGTCAGGAAGTGTCAGGAAGACAAATAAAATTTATTTCCCTTTCAGCATTATATAATTATCATATCACTAATTTTTAAAAAAGTCCTTGTGCACGCTCTTCACAACCAGACATGAAATACACCTTAAGCAACAGTCGTAACGTAATTTGGCATGTCATGTGCCAGTCTCCAACTTCACAAATGTGAACAACCTAATAAGCAATCCTTCACGTTTCACAATTAACATCACTCGTTTCTCTCCTTCTCCAACTTCGCAACATCGTACACCTCTCGTCGTATAATCATGCAACATTCTTTATATAATTGGCACGTCATTCAAAATTCATTATATAATTGGCACGTCATTCAAAATTCATTATATAATTGGCACGTCATTCAAAATTCATTATATAATTGGCATGCCGTCCAACCTCATTATATAATTTGCACGCCATTCAACATTCATTGCATAGTTGGCATGTCGTTCAGCATTCATTATATAATTTGCACGCCATTCAACATTCATTGCATAGTTGGCATGTCGTTCAACATTCATTATATAATTGGCACGCCGTTCAACATTCATTATATAATTGGCACGTGGTGCAACACTCATTTCCTAATTAGCACACCATGCAACATTCATTACATAATTGGCAAGTCAAGCAATATTCTTCAGTTTCACAAATGCATGTATAACAGCTGTTTTCTAATTAACTCCTTGTTTCACCCGTCTATTTTAAATATCACAGTTTCTTAAATCTTTAAATCAGTGGCGCAACTACTGCACCTGCAATCCTCACTTGTGGGCTTTTCGACAGAAGGGGTGCAATATTTGTTCAAGTAAAAAATTTACTTGAAATTTTAAAAAAAACTAATGCACACGATCAAGGTTTTGCATCGTTAACAGTAAGCTTATTCTCTGTGAAGCAAAGAGAAGAATTGTGTGTGTGTGTGTGTGTGTGTGTGTGTGTGTGTGTGTGTGAGAGAGAGAGAGAGAGAGAGAGAGAGAGTACGTGTGTGTGTGTACTCCTTTCCTTCACTAGTTACATGTTAGGGCTGCTACACAGTATACATAAATACTCTCTTTCCCTGGTAGTTACATGTCTGTGCTGGTCTCCTGTCACAACAACTGCCTTGAATATTTGTTTACCACTGGATTTCTCAATGGAAACCAAACGTTTGACCTATCCTTGACAAGAAAACGGTACTCCAGACTGTCCAACAGAAAGTACCAGGAAAATTCTGTTGTACCTGAAAACCCTGCAAGTAAACATTTACAACTTTGAAATAACTTTCTTTTTAAATAAAATACTGATAATATGTGTTTTACACATTCTACTACACTAAATCTGTAAGAGAATAAGTTTATTAAATACATTTTATAAATAACAATATCGTTCAAACTCTTATCACGTGACCTTATCCCCAAGGGTTTCTCATAAAGGATTCCATTATTATTTCTCTTTCTCTTCTTTCCTTTCCTCTTTTTCCTCTTTTTTTTTTTTTTTTTTTTTTTTTAAAAAATTACGCTTTGGCTGTCCTTAAAACTCAAGCTCTTTCGTTAGTTCCTAACGATCTCTTCTTTCTCTAGAATCTAGAATCTCATTGAGCGTGTTCTGGAAACTGATTTGGACAGACCTCTAATTTACAAAGACAACTTCATCACGTGACCTTTCTGGTGGTTGAGAAATGGCGTACGTCATCGTGTCGCTCATACATCCGCGTGCACGTGTTACGTCACAACCTGACGTCCATTCAAAGCATTTCCGTTTTGTTAGCACGATACACATAGCTAATTTTGTGGATTGCACATTGACATTCCACTTTGAAAATTGCTAAGCAATCGTAGATCAACGCTATACTTATTGTCCTGTTTCCTAGTGGTAGCTCCCTCCAAGTTCAGTTATTACCTCCCCTTTCAAGACTGTAATGTGATCAAACTGTCTTGTGAATGATTTTGCTTTATTTATGTAAATTAGAAATCACCTTAGAAAATTTGGAAGAATTATTTCTGATTATTTAGCCTAAAGTTTTTCTAACACAAATAATTTTATTACCTAGGTAAATGGTAAATAAATGAAATGTTACAGTGACCCAAAAGATCATAAAAGAATATCACAACACAGAAACTACTAAATGCAGACAAAATTTTTGGGGGTGTCATACAGTTACCACAGTCGAGAACAATTGTTAGTGTTGCATTTAATGAGAGTAATGACTACTGCATTGCTTGGATAGCTATCTACTGACAGATTTATTTTTTTAAGCTATGTACTGACAGCCTCTGATATATGTTTATGCACAAGTAGTTTCCCTTAGCTAGTACTCATGGGCAACTATTGATGTATTTCTGCTCACAGTTCGTTCTTTCCCCTGGTTTTTATGATCACGTGAAGGTGTGGTGTTTAAAGATGGGCTAATATATACTCCAGAGTACCTCTCCCACTTCTGGACATCATCACTTGACACACAGTGCAGACACACCAAATCAGTAATCCGAATTCAGCTATAAAATTGGCACCTTGTAACAGATATTGTTGCCAATTTTATAAAAACACTTTGAAGGAAGACTGCAAGTAGGCAGCTTTCTGTCAAATCCAAAAGTAGGGTCTATCTTGTTGTCTGACGCACTGTTTAATTAGTGAATATTTCTTTTACTGTTTGGTACACTTCATCCACAAACACACACTAGTGACGAATAGTAATCATTATAAAGTAACAGTTCTTGAAATCTGGAACTCGATTTCCTGTAAGTGTAAACTAAACCCAAAGTGCTCAGAAAACTGGATCCATGTATGCTATTTATAGGCCTATACCAACATCTAATGCTCAGAAACCAGGTTTCACGCATGCTAATTTACACCAACATCTAATGCTCAGAAACCAGGTTTCACGCATTTTAATTTACACCAACAATTGATCCACATTGCTCAAAATCCCTAATTCATTTACGCTCAGAATTCGTAAATCTGGTGCTGACTTAATTTTAAAATGTTATGGCTAATTTCTACCATTTAATATCAGAATCCACGACGTGGGAACGGATTTGTTTACCGCCATTCACTTCCCAAACCCGACCTGCTGGACTGTGGCTGTTGATTTGGGCCGTTTATGCAAAGAATCCACAAGTGAGGCAAGCCAGTTTCATTTAAACAATGTATCCACAAAACCCACATTTAATTTCATTTAGGCCTTTAAGGTCATTTAGGCATTATGCCCAACATCTCAGTGCGAGGTTTTCTGGCTTGGCCAACAACACTGTACATGCAAAACAAAACATACAGGAACTTGATCCCATGCAACCCATTTATCCCTAGAACTTACTTGGAGAGTGGTCTTCCCTAGAACTTACTTGGAGAGTGGTCTTCCTTAGACCGTTTTAGTCAGTGTTTCTGTGCACCTTTACTTGGCTCTCGTGTGCGTATACAATGCAACCCTGTTGCACTCACCTCTCTTGAGAAGGTTCAACTCACATAAAAGGGAAACAACTCAGTGATGCACGATCACAACAATAATTCATTAATGACACTTCTGAGCGTCTTTTAAGGCCCTATTAAAGAATGTTTGTTGGGATCAGAAAGCACGCAGAAACCTCTCTAAAGCCCCGTAATTACAATAATGAAGCAAGTTTTAAATGCGAAAGCACATCAGTTATGGAGACTCTTTAGCTTGTTATTGCTTTTTATTTATTCAAAATTGTTAAAGGGCGCGGTTGCTAAAAAAAATTTTCAGCGGGTCGTTTGTCCTTGAAGCCCGTTAGTCCGTCAACTAGTACTTGTCTTAACATTGCAACAAATGCGATATTTCAGGTCAAACTTTCTACTGCCTACGCATTAATCGACATACAAGCTTCAAGACTATAATAAATCTCAAGGAGTTTTATGGGGTATTCTCCTTGTTGTAAAATATTAAAACATGTGCCTTTGCAATTTAAAATAACAATAGTTTGTAGTAAAGGGACAGAACTGCATACGTAACTACACACTTCCTTCTCTGTATTGACATCTCGTGCAACGGACTCCTACACAGATGATTATTAAGGGAGTGGAGGGACAGTCGATCTATTTTTAGCTTTAATGACTTACTTGTGTAAATGTAGTTAATCATTAGGATTCCGGGGGTTGGTGGGAGAGAAAGATAAAATCTACGAGGTCTTGGGAAGGGAGGGGATGTATTTCTATTCACGACCCATGTGTCGTACGCTGAGTAGTAGGTTTCGTGATCACGTGTCGTACGCTGAGTGGTAGGTTTCGTGATCACGTGTCGTACGTTGAGTGGTAGGTTTCGTGATCACGTGTCGTACGCTGAGTGGTAGGTTTCGTGATCACGTGTCGTACGCTGAGTGGTAGATTACGTGATCACGTGTCGTACGCTGAGTGTTAGGTTACGTGATCACGTGTCGTACGCTGAGTGTGTAGGTTACGTGATCACGGAAATTCCGCTGTAGTCTACTGCCAGCTAAATAGAAAATAGTTATGGATGGTCACTGGTCGGTGGGAGGGGCAAAAGCCCTGTTGTCCGCGAAATCAACGAGTTTTGGAAGTATATTTTCCTAAAGTCAATCTATCAGTCAATCAGCCAGCCAGTCAATCAATCAGTCAATAAGTTAGTCATTCAATCAGTCAAGCTGAACAATTATTCTAGATAGACCACTTTTTACAGGCCAGTTCAATCAATCATTCTTCTAACTAAATCACTTTCTTCCAGACCAGCTTAAGGAATTAATCAGTTCAGTCAATCTGACTAATTCTTCTGACATTACTTTCTTCCAGACCAGCTTAAGAAAATCAATTCAGTCAATCTGACTAATTCTTCTGACTAGATTAATTTCTTTCAGACCAACTTAAGGAAATCAATTGAGTCAATCTGATCAATTCTGGTTCGATCGCTTTCTTCCAAACCAGCCTTTCTCCTCAATATTTGAGCTACAGTAAGGCGATTTTATAAAAGTTACACCTTGCTTCTAGATACTTCCTGCTGATGATTTTCTATCTATATGCGCATATTTAATGAGAACTCCAAAACGAGGCATGACACGAGTGACTCATGCATGAAAACAACAAAGCGGCGAATGCCTAGTGTGTCCAATACGCTGTATTGACGCTAATGGGAAGAGAAGTGAATTATTCCTATAGCGTATTAAGACAGTGTTAGCATCCATGACTGACCGCGAATTATGAGCCATTAAGGTCACTGGACAATCTTTTACCAGGGATTTTTTTTAAAATAAGAATTGTGGGATGTATTACATACAATTTTAGGGCGTATTTAAATAAGAAACTCGACATTCGGAAAATGCTTGTTGCTATTGTTTATGGAAGCCGAAATGAATTTACAACTCTACCATATACTATGCACACGCGTAAATCTTTATTTTAGAATGACTACTCGAACTGCCATCTACAATTTTCATTGTATCAACAGGCGTACTCATTTCACTAATTATCTCTCATATACCATCAATAGGCGTACTCATTTCACTATTTATCTCTCATATACCATCAAAAGGCGTACTCATTTCACTATTTATCTCTCATATACCATCAATAGGCGTACTCATTTCACTATTTATCTCTCATATACCATCAATAGGCGTACTCATTTCACTATTTATCTCTCATATACCATCAAAAGGCGTACTCATTTCACTATTTATCTCTCATATACCATCAATAGGCGTACTCATTTCACTATTTATCTCTCATATACCATCAAAAGGCGTACTCATTTCACTATTTGTCTCTCATATACCATCAAAGGGCGTACTCATTTCACTAATTATCTCTCATATACCATCAATAGGCGTACTCATTTCACTATTTATCTCTCATATACCTTCAAAAGGCGTACTCATTTCACTATTTATGTCATTGTTGCTAATAACTGTATTGTCGCAATAGATTCATTACGTCAAGTCGTGTAGTTACTTTTGTGTCGCATACAAAGAATGTGTTCAATTTTCATGTTGTACTATTTCTGAATTTTACATGAGATTACTTAGAATGCGTTCAATTTTCATGTTGTACTATTTCTGAATTAATGAGATTTTAAATCGCAAAACACTCTATCACAGTCACGTGACTAGCTGAGTGGTGAGCCACCTGATTTACAAAATATCACTCACACACACACACACACACACACACACACACACGCACACGCACACACACACACACTCTAGCAACCTGTGCAACTTAATCTAGCTACTTACGATAAGCACATTATGAACAATCAAATTTCTACACAGTAGTACTGTAAATGCATGTATCAACACAAACAATAATCATCAAGGTCAAAAAAAGGGGTTAATAAAAATTTCAAAAGAGAAAAAGGATGGACAAAGCAAGATAAAGTCCTAGACAGTTCTATACACTGCTTTCTAGAAATATTCATTCTCAATTAATTGTATTTATATTGGGATGTTTAATCTAGAGTTTCCTGTTAGGTTCTAAGCTCAACAAATTTTTCAACAATCATTTTCCACATTTACTCATTTCAACAATATGGCAATTAGATTAACAGTTTTAAACAAATTTGTGCTCATCCCAGAGAGAGCCTACCCACTTTATGTGATACAATGCCACCCTACTTCTTGATTATGATTATTATTATTAATCATCCATAACTAATTACAAGTGATGAGAATTTTAATTTATATTATTAATAATTCTCCAGAAAACACCACTTGTCTCTCAATTGGCGGATATGTGGACACTGTAAACGTTTTCTCTCTTCCACAATATTAAAGACAAACATTTACTATCACACAATATTTCCGTAGGTGGAAAACTTCTTACCAAAAGGAGAAGATAATTCCATCTCATCTATATTTAGTGAGCTTTCATCCGCCCACTATCTCTCGACATATGGTTATCAATATGTGTAAGGAGGTCAATAAATTTATTAAATCAACAATCAAATATACATATAACAAATACAGTAAAAAGATTATTTGACATCATTATTTTTATGAAACCAATATAATTTCAAGGCTTATACAGTCTTATAACCTAACACATAATTCAGCAGATTAGTGTCAATATAAATCACAGGATCATTCTTATCAGGGAACGGAAATGTAGTTATAGAGAGATAAGTGATAATAGTTTGTAGATAACCTTGTCAAGATGATGCCACAATAGTCTTTCGCACGCTTTCACAAGTTTATTGTCACAATAGAAATGTCACTTCTTCACGTGCTCTTCTAGCATGCTATGGAATGTTCCACGAGCACATGTTTTCTCAAGACTAATCTGGGCGCCCCTTTGCCATACCTGTTTTCTCAAGACTAATCTGGGCGCCCCTTTGCCATACCTGTTTTCTCAAGACTAATCTGGGCGCCCCTTTGCCATACCTGTTTTCTCAAGACTAATCTGGGCGCCCCTTTGCCATACCTGTTTTCTCAAGACTAATCTGGGCGCCCCTTTGCTATACCTGTTCTCTCAAGACTAATCTGGGCGCCCCTTTGCCATATTAGTTCTCTCAAGCAGAACAACAATGTAGTAATTTTCAGTAACTTCCTTATACCAGAAATTTTACAATGTAGTCGAGCATTCCTTGTTGTCATACATTTAACAGATGTGCAGTGAATCCTTACACTTACACATGGGCTAGACTTCTCAAATCTACCACGGTCAGTTTATAATCAGTAAACCAGGAAATTATAGGAATTCCAGGAATTCTAGAAAAAGTCTGTAAAAAATAATCAGGGAACAAATGCTAAGTTTTCCAGTTTATTTCAGTTCTTTCTTACATTCAAGTTTCAACTTACAGTTTCCTGCAAAGATATTTATTAGCCCAATACTTACATGCTGCTTAATAAATACAACATAATAATTTATAAATGTATTCACTAGAAACAATGTCATGTGTGTAACATATAAATTACAAGCGTCATAATTCACAATTGTAGAAATAATAGTCTACCCAAATAATACATCTCTACATAAAATACAAATATAATATAGCAATAGTAAAATGCATGAACTATTTCTAAGTTAATCCTCTCTATATCAGTCAGTTAACTCATCATTAAGCTAACAGCCGCCTTTCATGACCAGACTTTCAGCCACGCCAAAGTCAAAGTGATTAGAGAATAGAATTATTTCAGCAAGTAAATTTTGATCTCAGCCCATTGGATAATAAAAACTTCTCATCCACATAAGACCAGTTTAGATTACATCAGCAAGTTCTAGCACATTCTCTACCTGAGTTGTTTACTCCAAAAGTATCATCATAAGCAGTACCCAAAGTCGGGTCACGTTAGCATTGGCATCAAAGATAAAATTATTAAGTATAGAAATATGTATAAGCAAATTTACTCCACCGCACATAGCAAGACCAGAAATAAAAAGAAACGTAAGCACATAAGAAGACCAGAAAGAATGTAACGTAAGTATAAGAAGACCAGAAAGAATGTAACGTAAGTATAACAAGACCAGAAAGAATGTAACGTAAGTATAAGAAGACCAGAAAGAATTTAACATAAGATATAAGAAACCAGAAAGAATGGAACGTAAGTATAACAAGACCAGAAAGAATGTAACATAAGAACATAAGAAACCAGAAAGAATGGAACGTAAGTATAACAAGACCAGAAAGAATGTAACGTAAGTATAAGAAGACCAGAAAGAATGTAACGTAAGTATAACAAGACCAGAAAGAATGTAACATAAGAACATAAGAAGACCAGAAAGAATGTAACGTAAGAACATAACAAGACCAGAAAGAATGTAACGTAAGAACATAACAAGACCAGAAAGAATGTAACGTAAGAACATAACAGTACCAGAAAGAATGTAACGTAAGAACATAACAAGACGAAAAAGAATGTAGCGTAAGCACACATCGGACCAGAATAGAAAAAAAACGTAAGCGCATAACACATTTTTTTCTTTTCTTCGTGCTTCGTATTCTCGTGTTGGCCAGTAACACCCGGTTAATTCTGGGTGACTCTTGTTGGCTTAGATCGGAAGGCTTCTTCTAATCAGTGTACGCCTAACATCACTGCAATCGTGACGAGTCTCCACAAAGATCAAAGAATTGCTAATGGACAACAAATCTGATTATAACACTTTAAGGATATAGCAGTATTTTACCATTTAGGTGCGCACACCAAATCGCCATTTTCCCCCCGAAGCAAAAGCTAATGAAGTACGAAGTGAGTGAGTGGTATTTGGTAGGGTCAGTGGACATTGATGTCGTGCAGGACCAAGATTTATGGACCGTACGGTTAGAGGGTGAATATGACCAGCATGTCTTAAACGTAGAGCGAGCTAGATAATATAAAATCTCTTGATGTCTTAAACGTAGAGCGAGCAAGATAATATAAAAACTCATGTCTTAACTGTAGAACGAGCAAGATAATATAAAATCTCTTGATGTCTTAAACGTAGAGCGAGCAAGATAATATAAAAACTCATGTCTTAAATGTAGAACGAGTTAAATAGGTAATTTAATATAAATATTCATGAAATGAGGGAGGAGAGGGCTATACAGTACATGCATTTGTGACGGCTGAAATGTGAAGCGATATAGATATAAATCAACTCGTGCTGACTTAAATGTGAAAAACTGACGGGTGGTTCTTGCTGTATCAGGACACATACTCTTGGTGCATGGGCACTCGTGCTGACTTAAATGTGAAAAACTGACGGATGGTTCTTGCTGTATCAGGACATGTACTCTTGGGTGCATGGGCACTTGCTGCTGAAGGAAAACTTGCAGCCAGTAACAACACTCATCTTCTTTTAGTCACTATTTAAACACTTTCAACGTTTTTCTCTCTTTGTCGATCTCTCTTTCCATTTTAGAGGTGAGCAGATGAAGACTGCGGCTGAAGTGAGAAAGAAACAAAAGCGTTTTGCGATGTAACGCTGGCTGCACATCATGCACAGCTCAAGTAGTGTTGTTTTAAACACTTTTTTTGCGATGTAACGCAGGCTGCACATCATGCACAACTACAGCAGCCTTGTTTTAAACATATCAGTGTTTTGCGATATAATGCTGGCTGCACACCATGCACAGCTCAAGTAGCGTTGTTTTAAACATGTTTTTTGCGATGTAACGCAGGCTGCACATCATGCACAACTACAGCAGCGTTTTTTTAAACATATCAGTGTTTTGCTATGTAACGCAGGCTGCACATCGTGCACAGCTCCAGAAGCGTTGTTTTAAACATTATCAGTGCAATCAAACGCAGACTACACTTGTTTAATATATCTGTGTTTTGCGAACTAACGCAGGCTGCATGACATGCAAAACTCCAGTAGCGTTGTTTAATATTTCAGTTTTCACTTATTCTCGCTAACATTTTGTAACTAGATTATGTTCTCCAGTTATTCTCTCCAGCATTACATAGGTGCTGTTCTTCAACATTCTATAAGTATTTTACAGTGTTCGCCTTCTTTTCCCTCCAGAATCATATAATGAATTTATAGTCTATCACTGTTTTCTCTAGCAGCTTTCTGTAATGTCGTTTATCATTATTTTCTCCAGCATTCTATAACAAGTTTATAATCTAGTTATTGTCCAGCATTCAGTAACAAGTTTGTAGTCTGGTTATTCTCTCCAGCATTCAGTAACAAGTTTATAATCTGGTTATTCTGTCCAGCATTCAGTAACAAGTTTGTAATCTGGTTAATCTGTCCAGCATTCTGTAACAAGTTTATAATCTGATTATTCTGTCTCTCTAGTTTGTTATTTTTAACAGTAACTTTCTACAATTTTATTTTAGTCAACTGATACAAATTTTTAATTTGTTATTATTCTAGTTCAACTTCGTAACGTTTTCTATCTTTGCAACTGTCCATTTCAATAGTAACACCGTTACATTTCTTACCTCTGCTAAGTTACTGCATTTCTTACTTTTGTTACTGACCACATTAGCAGTACCTACTTTGTAGCTGTTACTTATGTGATTTTTCTTGTTAGCGGAAACTTCGTTAAATATTTATAACTTTATTTGAACTAGGATTCGCTTCTATAAAAAAAAAAAAAAGAAAAGAAGAAGTTTTAGATTTAAATTTCCTTCTTTTTACAGTTGCTATTTATATATTTTTTAAAGTTTATTTTATGTATTTATTTATTGTCGTTACTGCACGAGGTCGCAGTGACATCATTATACAAACCTTCTACATTTCATTTTGTTCACGGTTACAGTCACTCCACTGTTCAGTTGCCACATTTGATTTTGTTCAGGATTGCCAGTGAGTTAAATCTGTTACCAATCTTGGATCTCAGAATATTGAGTGCTAACTTCAAACCCATTCTTATCAGAAATGTCCTTTGGAATCCTATTCAGCAAACATGTTACATGGAATCCCAGTCACCAGATATTTCAAATGAAATCCTAGTCTTCAAAATTGTAAAATAATGTCATGACCACCAGATATTTCAAATGAAATCCTAGTCTTCAAAATTGTAAAATAATGTCATGACCACCAGATATTTCAAATGAAATCCTAGTCTTCAAAATTGTAAAATAATGTCATGACCACCAGATATTTCAAATGAAATCCTAGTCTTCAAAATTGTAAAATAATGTCATGACCACCAGATATTTCAAATGAAATCCTAGTCTTCAAAATTGTAAAATAATGTCATGACCACCAGATATTTTGAATGGAATCTTAGTCATCAAAATTGTAAAATAATGTCAAGACAACCAGACATTTTGAATGGAATCTTGGTCATCAAATGTGCAAAATATTGTCATGACCACCGGAGACTTTGAATAGAGTCAGAATCACCAGGCATACTGAAATGAAATTACAACCACCAAATAAAGGTGTAAAAGGATGAATTTATATCATTAGACATTTTTATTGGAATCCTTGGCCATCATGTGTGTTGAATGGAATTATATCTACCAAGACACATCTAATGGTATCCTAGCCACCAACATGTTGAAGGGAATCATAACCAACAAAGATGTTAACTGTAGTCCTGACCACTAAACGAAGCTAGCCTGCAACTTGTCAAAATCAATCCAGACCACCAAAATCTAAATCAATGCAAGTTCGCAAACATTTTGTAAAATTGAATTTGTATCCTTATCTGTTTCTGTCATTTGAGAGAAACCAGGCCAAAGAATACGAATTTATTTAGCAAGGAAAAGAAAATTGAAGGCAGTAAAAAAGTAAAAAACATTTTTTCTATTCTTTGTAGAGAAATGACGGACTGGAGGCTCATGTGCTTTTCCTAGTCAATAGCCCCAATATATAGTTTCAAAAGTGTTCTTTATTAGATTAATTCAAAAGTGTTCTTTATAAGATTAATTCAAAAGTGTTCTTTATTAGATTAATTCAAAAGTGCTATTAGATTAATTCAAAAGTGTTCTTAATTAGATTAATTCAAAGGTGTTCTTTATTAGATTAATTCAAAAGTGCTATTAGATTAATTCAAAAGTGTTCTTAATTATATTAATTCAAAAGTGTTCTTAATTAGATTAATTCAAAAGTGTTCTTTATTAGATTAATTCAAAAGTGTTCTTAATTAGATTAATTCAAAAGTGTTCTTTATTAGATTAATTCAAAAGTGTTCTTTATTAGATTAAATCAAAAGTGCTATTAGATTAATTCAAAAGTGTTCTTAATTAGATTAATTCAAAAGTGTTCTTTATTAGATTAATTCAAAAGTGCTATTAGATTAATTCAAAAGTGTTCTTTATTAGATTAATCCGAAACTGGTCCGTGATGTGTGTTCACTGAACTCTTCCTTTTGTACCTTTCTTAAATCTGTACGGTGACTGTCAAGGATGGCCTCTAGAAGGATATAAAATCTGGACTGACAGACCTATGGCAGAAGACTGGTGGATGTATGTATGATCATGGCAGGCGCGTTTCCGATATAAATAAAATCAGGACAAATTGTAAGAAGCTTATCAAACCAAGGCACATTGTGAAAAGTGCGGGCAAATTGTGTAATGGACATAAAATCAGAGCAAATCGCGGTGGATATAAAATCAGGGCACATTATGAGACGTGATAATAAATGCGGGCAAGTTGTGTGGTGAGCATAAAATCAAGGCAAACTGTGGTAAGAGACCTAATAAAATCAGGGCACAATGAATGACGTAACATAAAATCAGGGCAAATTGTTTGATGGGTATAAAAAATCAGGGCGCATTAAGTGATGACGGTTAAACAATTAGGGCATATATTGTGATGTGGTTTAGAAATGACATTTATTGTGTGATGGATAAAAACGTTATTTTAAGTTCTTCTGAAGTAATGTGACCATAGATCACATGATCAAACTACTATCTTTCCATGAAAAAAAATAACAAATATACTTGGAGCACAATTAAAATCCAAACACTTTCTTAGGCACAGTATATATGTTTATTTGAGCGTGCGTGTGGGAGAGAGAGAAATGAAACTGGATCCATTCGTCCTCTTGTTTATTCATCCTGTTTCGGAAGTTTCAGGTCGGTATATTTTATTACTTAATGACTGTCCAAGTTATTAAAATGAAATCTGGTTTTACTTATTCTACGTTTCCTAAAGTGTTGTTGAATTTAGTGTAACGACATTGAAAGAGCTGAGTACTTCCTGCTTGCGCAGTTTTGTCACGTGAAGGGGTAAATCTTGAGATAGTTTTCTATAAACCGCATACTCCCTAAGTGTTCATTTATTGTCACGTGACCACAGTGACGTCGAGAGATTGAATCCTTCCTAGATGTTTTTCTATGTCTTGCGTGTGTGTTGGCTTCGAACTATTTAAAAAATAGTAGTTTTTTGCCTCTCAAAATTGTAGGGAGCAAATTAAATCGCATCACTGTAGAAAAAATCCATATTCATCTGATCAGTTTGGGGGAAAATGTATGTCTTATCTCTGTAGAGAGAAATCCAGATTCATATGATTAGCGAGGGAGAAAATTACGTCTTATCACTGTAGAGAGAATTCCAGATTCATATGATTAGCGAGGGAGAAAATTACGTCTTATCACTGTAGAGAGAATTCCAGATTCATATGATTAGAGAGGGAGAAAATTACGTCTTACCACTGTAGAGAGAAATCCAGATTCATGTGGTTAGTAAGGGGGAAAATTATGTCTTATCAGTGTAGAAAGAAATCCAGATTCATATGATTAGAGAGGGAGAAAATTACGCTTATCCCTGTAGAGAGAATTCCAGATTCATGTGATTAAGAGGGAGAAAATTATGTATCACTGTAGAGAGAAATCTAGATTACTTATGATTAGAAAGAAAGTTCAATATCGTTAGTTTAGAGAGGAATCCAAGTCACGGTTAAGTTCAGGACTCATTAATTAGGAAACAATTCAGGTCTCATTAGTTAGTAAACAATTCAGCTCTCATTAGTTAGTAAACAATTCAGGTCTCATTAATTAGTAAACAATTCAGCTCTCATTAGTTAGTAAACAATTCAGGTCTCATTAGTTAGTAAACAATTCAGCTCTCATTAGTTAGTAAACAATTCAGCTCTCATTAATTAGGAAACAATTCAGGTCTCATTAGTTAGGAAACAATTCAGATCTCATTAATTAGGAAACAATTCTGGTCTTATTATTTGAGGAACAAATTCATGTCCGACTCAAATTCATTTCTGCGTAGATCGTACTCATTTTGTTGTTTAGAATTTCGTATTCGATTTCAGTTTAGTTCACAGATGGATGGATACAAGAGTCTAGAGATAATATTTGTTGTTAAGGACATTGTTTATTTGCTTGCTTGTTCTTTGTATTGTCTGTTTGTTTGCTTGTTGTTCGTAGATTTTTTTCGTTTGTTCTTTGTACTGTCTGCTTTTTTTGTTCTTGGTACTGTGTCTGCTTGCTTGTTCTTTGTTTTATTTGTTGAAAATAGTGGTAAAGTGCCAAGGATATGGAAAGTTAAAGGTTAAAAATGCGTACATGTTTGTGTGTGTGTGTGTGTGTACGTGTTTGTGTATTGTTTGCTTCGGAAGTACCAGTGATCGACTGCCAACTTTTTTTCTAGTGTTCAACTGCCGACGGATCTTTCGTTTTTAACGAACGAGACCAAACTGTAAAAAAGAGTAACACTGTACACTACTAACAGGACATAACAACGGTCACAGTTCCCATAAGACACTAAGCAACATTAACACTGTACACTACTAACAGGACATAACAACAGTCACAATTCCCATAAGATACTAAGCAACATTAACACTGTACACTACTAACAGGACATAACAACAGTCACAATTCCCATAAGACACTAGGCAACTTTAACACTGTACACTATTAACAGGACATAACAACAGTCACAATTCCCAGAAGACACTAGGCAACTTTAACACTGTGCACTATTAACAGAACATGACAACTGTCACTGTTCACATAAGACAGACACTAGGTAACATTAACACTGTGCACTACTAGCAGAGCATGACAATTGTCACTGTTCACATAAGAGACTAGACAGAAAGGGGGACTAAACTGTTCACTCTGCCTTGACTATGATTGTTTTCTGAGCTTTGTCCTACTAATATTGCAAAAACGAAGTATACAAGTTGTTGTCAGATTACAGTCTGTATAATTTGTGATAAATAAATTGGGACTTCAGTTAATATGTCAAAAGTGAACTTGTCTATTTCGTTCGAACACTGTATCATTACCTCGTTCATGTAGCCACTAAAACAGTTTCCACAGCAGCTCTACACAATGGGTCTAAACAGTTGGTTGTTGTTGATTTAAACACAAGAACAGTTGGTTGTTGTTTATTTAAACACAGGAACAGTTGGTTGTTGTTTATTTAAACACAGGAACAGTTGGTTGTTGTTTATTTAAACACAAGAACAGTTGGTTGTTGTTTATTTAAACACAAGAACAGTTGGTTGTTGTTTATTTAAACACAAGAACAGTTGGTTGTTGTTTATTTAAACACAAGAACAGTTGGTTGTTGTTTATTTAAACACAAGAACAGTTGGTTGTTGTTTATTTAAAGAGTCATGTAGTGTTTTGCTTACTACCATAGGCAGGTACATATTTACGTGAAAACTCTACAAGTATAGTACCATGTATATTCTAATATCACAGTAACATGTAGAAACTATGCACCCCTGGTGATTAAATTACTGTCGCAACTACATCTAGAACCACCTCACGAAGATACCCATTTCAATATCATGCTCAGACAATGTCTTCAATCTCTATTTTAACCAGCAGGATATTTTTGTCAATGTCTGTGCATGTAACTTAACATACGAATTGAGCCACGCCAAATTAACAGGTAGATGGCTTGCCCCCATTTATGCCTAGACAGGTGTAGACATTTGACAGAATGAGCAGTGCATCTATAGAAGGAATTGGCGAACTAGTATTTCAAATACATGCATCACAGAGTTAAATACAAAAAAATAAAACGAGATTTGTCATTGACGCAATCCACTTACATTTATTCCCATGTCAGTACTAACACAGCTGAACCTACAGTCAGAATAGTTGTGTAGTTCTTATCTGAGTAATTAAAAAAATGAGAGCAGATCTGAATAGAATTCTCAAAATCTTTATTGCAGTACAGTAAAATGTAACACTTTCCTGTGCTGGAGGCAAAGCTGATGACCAAGTGTGGGTAATCTCAAGCTTTGTCTTGGACAAGGTAACCAATCTAATGGCAAAGGTCTTGTGGTAGTAGCTTATTACCTTCAGTCAGAGAGGGTCAAGGGTCAATCTGGCACTTAGACCTGTTTCTGTTCTTAAGTAGGAAAAGTTTGTATCCCAAAATTGGGAGCTGCTGTAAATCATATGCAATCCCACTTTAAGCAGTTTGTTCCTCTATCTTAGTATTTGTTCATTTGGTTCAATGCTCCAGTCTACTGAGAACTATCAGACTCCAACTCTCACAGTGCTTAAAGATTAACAGTAATTGAAGTCATAAAATTATCTAGGACAGTTTAACTTAAAGTGTCTTAGTATGTTAACCACAAAGTATCTGTATGCAGTACTTACCCATACAAAATCTTAATAAACTGACTTATGATTTGCTATCAACAAGACAGGTTTGTGTGTATGCTAATAAGCTATATAATACTGCCACATAATCATACTCAAAGATGATAATTGATTTAACTAAATGACAGTATTTGTCTGCTAAATGTGAACAAAGTAATATACTGAAGTGCTAGAAATTATATTTGCAAAATAATAATGTTTAAACACAATACACCATAGTTTTACAAAGTATATAACTTTACTGACTTAAACTCAATACACCATAGTTTTACAAAGTATATAAATTTATGACTAAAGAAAGATATTACAACATACTAAACATGTGTGAAGATTACTGTTTTAATAGAAAAGCTTTAATAATACTGAGGGTATAGAATCTAAACACTCTAACATCAATAATGAGAGCAGAGAGATTTACATACTCAAACTCCACACTGAGATTTAAATATTCAAAGCACCAATACTGATGGCAAAGAGATTTTAACACTCTAACACCAATACTGATGGCAAAGAGATTTTAACACTCTAACACCAATACTGAGGGCATAGAGATTTTAACACTCTAACATCAATACTGATGGCAAAGAGATTTTAACACTCTAACACCAATACTGAGGGCATAGAGATTTTAACACTCTAACATCAATATTGAGGGCATAGAGATTTTAACACTTTAACACCAATAGTGAGGACATAGAGATTTTAACACTCAAACATCAATACTGAAGGCCTAGAGATTTTAACACTTTAACACCAATACTGAGAGATAGAGATTTTAACACTCTAATACCAATACCTAGGGCAAAGAGATTTTAACACTCTAACATCAATACTGAGGATATAGAGATTTCAACATCCAAGACATAACACAGTTATTTTTACTGCTTAAACCTGGTAAGAGAAAACACTTTATTCTTTGTGTAATGATTCTCAGCTATTTAAATGATTCTAAATATTTTGCTAAACTATTACTTAAGTAGTGAGAGAGAATTTCTTTTCTATTTGACATTCTATAAATTATTTTGTTATTTTTTGCCTGCATTCTCACACTCTTGTCTAACTGCAAATATTTTCACAGAAAACTGTTTTCTATTTTATTAGTTTTAAGTAATCAGAGCTGTATTGTGGTTCAGTGGGGTTTTTGTTAAGTAAATTTCTAAGATGCAGGATGTGACTGGGGTGAGAAATCAGACTGGCACATGTCAACATATATCACTTTCAACCATTCATGCATCACAGTGACTATAAAAATTAAAAACTTGTTGACATGCTGCAATCATTTTCTTCTAATTCCTTGTCTTTTAAAGGTTTCCCACCATTGTTAAATGTTAATTCAATAGGAAAAGTTTAAAAAATTATGTTCCTGAGCGCTGAAGAATAGTTAACTGCAAGGGAGACAACAACCAGACTGCATTAGAGAAGTTGCATATTTCACAGGTGATACGATATGCTTCTGCTCATTTCCACTTATTTATAACAAATCATGACTATTACAAATACAATACAACCATCACCAAGCAACAGGGACAATGCATAAGACAGTAGCTGTGTCTCACCCATTTCGTGCAGAGGTGCAAGAAGTTCATAAACGAGATGGAAGACAGTTCATATGTGCAAATGTTCACACCTTAATCAATGGATGGTACCTTCACCGAGAGATTTAATTTCAGTAAAAAAAATATCAACATTTAGCAGGACAATTAAACACACATCTTGCTTGATGGGTTTTAGAACACTAAAATTAAGGCATCCTTATAAATAGTTGGAGACTCCTTATGAACATTTGCACAGTTTTCCTTTCTTCATCTGACCTCCCTTACCCCTTTTGTCTGCTGGATTGTTATACAGTTCTTGCTTAAACCCTTTCACTAAATTCAACAGCTAGTTTTCTCTCTTGACAAATAAAACAATCTCAAAATGTTTGGCTAACAGGTGACAAAGTGGTCACTAAGTCTTCACTTTCTTCATGGCCTTGATTGTGTATAAATATCTGAGAAGTATATCGTGGTGATATATTATCTAGATGTAACTGTCTTCAAGTCCTTGTTTGTGTGTAAATATTTGAGTGGTATATCTTGGTGATAAACTGGTGTAAATAGCCAGTGTGTAATTATCTTCAAGCCCTTGTTTGTGTGTAAATATTTGAGTGGTATATCTTGGTGATAAACTGGTGTAATTAGCCAGTGTGCAACTGTTTTCAGGGCCTTGCTTGTGTGTAAATAAATGAGTAGTAATATTGGTGATAAACTGGTGTAATTAGCCAGTGTGCAACTGTTTTCAGTGCCTTGTTTGTGTGTAAATAAATGAGTAGTAATATTGGTGATAAACTGGTGTAATTAGCCAGTGTGTAATTGTTTTCAGTGCCTTGTTTGTGTGTAAATAAATGAGTAGTAATATTGGTGATAAACTGGGGTAATTAGCCAGTGTGTAATTGTTTTCAGTGCCTTGTTTGTGTGTAAATAAATGAGTAGTAATATTGGTGACAAACTGGTGTAATTATTAAGCACTTATGTATGACCACACAAACAGGGCATTCTTATTAAGAAGTGAGCCCTTCATTTTGAATATATTAAGGGTAACAATCAATGCCATTTTAAATTTAGACAGCCGAAGCATTTGTAAATATTTTATAAGTTTTGCTATTTAATGCAAATTGAGTAAATTATCAACATATACTTAGTTTTATAATTTGCATTAGTAAAAATATTTGTTACTTATGAAGGAAAATCTTTCTTTACGCAAAATGTATCATATTAACAATTAAATCATTATCTTTGCTGTAAATACAAACGTTTTATCATGCCTTCACTCAATCTTTAGTACAAAGACTGCATGGCAACGTCCTTCAGGACTCATTGAGAAACACCTATAAGCAGTCATGGAGTGAGACACAGCAGATGAGGGTGGGGAAGAGGAAAAGATATGCTATAAGTGAAGAAATCAAGTCTGATATCTTGCAGATAAAACCTGGGAAATATGTTAAATTATTTTGTTGTTTGTTAAAGATACCCTAAAGAGTGGTTTTACTTACGAATCTGAATTAAATAATATGTACACCTGCTTTTCTATTTCCATTTCTATTTTTGTTTTTATGTCTCCAATTTCTATCATGTCCAAATCTTGTACTTTCAAAAAATGCCAGTGTATTTAGTTTGTTTAAAAGTGAATGTAAATGCCTTGACAAACTATAAAAGAAATATAATCTCTATAAATCATACTTTATAATTCTGAACTTCCACATGCTTCTTTACAGATTTGCAGAATGAAATTACTAGTCTGAAAATATTTAAACTAACTTTCATAGCCTATTACAACAAGGCCTTACTTAAAATAAGTGTTGCAATTACTTCCTCATAAAATTTAGAGAAAACCAGACTGCAGGACTGGCAAAAACTTTAACTTAGTGCAACTTCTGGGAACACAATTTACAGATTTGTTTCTCTTGTTACCCCCCAAAACACACACAGTCATGCTTTCCTATTTATTGTGATAGTCCACCCCAAGAGAAATGTTTCTTCAGGACTTTCAAGAAACTGTTATTTCTTCAGAGAGGTACAATTAGTTTTAAATATCTATTGCATCTTACATAATTCTTTTTGGGATAATGGGGGCAATCGGAAAATATACATTTTGTGAGAGGGTGGGGGGTGGTGTAAAGGGAGGAAGACAGCGGGCAAATATTTTTGCTAAACAGAACTATTTAATGGGTAAAAAGAGGGAGATACAAAAGCATTTTTTATTAAGGGAATAAAGGAGGAGGGGAAAAGTCTTTTTTTTTTATCACAAATTTTAAATGAAGCATATAATTTTTTCTACATTTTAAAACAAATTTTTGCAGTTGCTTCTGATGTATAGAATCAAGGTTATAGTGAACCAGTTTATTCTTTCATCTGAAGAGGGTCATGGTTGGCACTGTGAAAGTTAGTTGGTTTCGGTTGTTAAGAATAAAGCTAAAGGGCTGTAGGTATTGTAGATGGATTGAGATTACAGATGGGCTACACTTATTAGATATAAAATAACTGTGCACAAATCAATGGTGTAATTTTTTTCCACAAAAAAAAAAAGCAATCAACTTTAGCCATCTTGATTAAAGAGCAAGAGAGAGTGGATTATCATTGAATTTGTTTTCCCTACCTACATACCTATAATCAAGATCATAATAATAATATTTTAAAATTATTTTTAAATTGATATAAATTTTCTATATCACTCAATTAAAAATTTCAGAAACACATTACAAGTATCACAAACTGATGACCCCCTAGCCTATTCTCAGTTGTCACCTATTCCCTATCCCCTACCTATTCTGGCAGTGAATCAAGGCAGGCAGAAATTACCCTCCATTAAAAAACCAAACCCAATCTCTTTCATTTAATAGTCGATGAAATAAACAAAACAACAAAAGTATGGACAGCTAAGACAGAAGTTAGGGCCTGTTCAGAAGAAATGAATAAAACATAGTTTATAATAACAGTTGAAAAAAAAACAAAATACTCAAAGAAACAAAGCAGACATGGACTCTTGGAATACACCACACCAGAGGAAGGAAAACAAATCACCTCTCAATATTTGTGAGCTGATAACAGAGGTAAACATTACAATAAAAACTTAATTAAAGAATTCTATCTTTTATTATGATTCAATCAAATTAATGTGCCGATTCAGCAAATTCATTCACACACATTGTAATTTGTTCCATACTTTGTAACATTTTGCATATACTATCAAATCCAAAACAGCTGTCATCTGAAAGTGTGTGCAGTGACTACCAATAAGACTAAACTGACATATTATAGCTTTTCTTTAAATGTACTTTAGCAAAAATCATTCATTTTTTAATCACAGTCATCATGTTTCAATATATACATGCAAAAACATCGTAAATTAGTCACAACTGTTAGAAGGGAGACTATTTCACCTACCAATACAATAGTTCTCTCCCTGTTTCAGGAACATGGTTCAAGGTTTCACAAACTTGACAATGCATGTAATCCAGAAATAAATTAATACTTGCAAATTATTTATAACAATTTAACATCAAAACGGACACAAGTAAATTATGATTGTATTATGCTTATATAAAAGTGATATGATAAAAGAGAAAAAAAAAGAAAGAAAATATAAAATGAAATAATAAAAAAAATAGGTCAATATTGTCTCAAAGTGGTCCCAAGAACATTTCAAGAATAAGAAGAAAATGAAAAAGTTACTCTTGTGCTTCAAAAGCGTAGGCTAATGTCTTCAAATAAAAAAAAAAATATGAATAACAAACAGAAGTAGGCAGAATATGTTTCACAAGTCTGTACAACTTCATGCAAGTGGGCAAAAATTATGCCACATTTATTCTGTGCTCAGTAATCATATAAAAATGTCATATACATGTCACTAGCTACCCACAATTATATCTTTCAAATAAGTTCAAGGAAATGAGTCATTAACAAAACCTTTCAGACTAAATCTGGGCAACAGAGAGTTCAGGTCAATTGAGAAGAAAGAGAGTTCAGATCAATCTTGCTTGGCAATATGAATAGTTCAAGTAAATCTAAAGGTTAGAGAGGTCAGATCAATCTTGACAATATGAATAGTTCGAGTAAATCTAAAGGTTAGAGAGTTCTGGCCAGTCTGAGAGAGAGTTCAAGTAAATCAAGGGAACAGAAAGTTCAGATTAATCCAAAGATTGGAGAATTGCCAGTCAAGGAGAGAAGAGGGAATTCAAGTTAATCTGGGGGACAGGTAATCATTCTGGGGGAAAGAATTCATATAAATATAATATATAAATATTCATAAATATAATCAACTTTCAACTTTTCCCTCCTGTAACAGTCACTCAAAATACCTGCCATCAGCATTACTGGTTAATCCATTAGTTAATATACTGACAGAGCTGATGCCCTTTAGTCTTTCTTTCTTCTCTCTTGTTTTGCGAGCACCAATCATGAGTAATATAACAGATGTGGCAGGCAGAAGAAATCTCTTAAGTACTTAGAATATAAAGTTCTCAACTACACACACATAAATGGTCTTCACATCACAGTCTTTGCAACATAAATATTTAACCTGTGCTGAAACTAGAGAATTTTTCTAGGCAACTTTGTCACATGAAGTACATTCCATAAAGAATCATTGCAAGACAAACATCATGTGTCCTATAGCTACCATTACAGCAGTTTGTAAAACCAAACCATTATAATTTGTACATATTTAAGTGAACAGTACCATTAAACAAAAAAATTTGTGAAAAAGTTCAAAAATTATTTTATTAGCACAAATAGTAAAGTCCAAAGTATTATTTGAAAGGAAAAATACAGCTAGAAATCATAGAAATTTATGTCATCTCTAAGAGCTGCTACTCTGCACACTTCCTATCTTGTACCATTATCAAGATTTTGTAGTTTGTTGGGGCTCTGAACTGTGGGTAGTAGACTGGTCCTGCTGTACATCATGTGTAGAAGGCTGCATAGGCTCTGAAATGTGTATAGAAGATTGCGAAGGTACTGAATTTTGCTGAGAAGGTTGGTCATCTGAAAATTTTTGAGATTGCATTTCACTGGATGTGTGCAGAGAAGACTGTGAATTTGAGAAATCTGAGTTCTCTGTTGTGTACCCTTTTAGGCGTCCATCTAAACTGTTGTGAAGTACCAGCAAGGAAGATTTCATCTGTTAAGAAAAAAATAGCAATCGCTTTTTTTAAAAGTCCCTGCCCCAAATCAAACATTCATAATCTATATTATGCTGTTATAGAGAATGTTGCATAGTCTGTGAAAAGCTGATTAGAAGTCTGTAATTCATTTCACTGAACTAAATAAGTAAAATTTATACAGAAATGCAGGCCTATGTGTACATACGTGCGTGCACACACACACACACACACACACACACAGGACCTTCCAAAATGCATAAATGCATGTCATGAGATGAAATTGAAAAGGCGTGTAAAGAAATAAGCAAAAGAGGGAATATGCAATAATTTTTTTTAAATTATTTGTGGGAGGGGGGAAGAATAAGTGTGTAATGAAAATATAGACTGTAGGGGGCAGGGGATGGGGAAACAGAACAAATAAATGAGAGTCCAGAATCCAATGAAAACTATATCCTGTTTGAATATTCTCAGCATGTACTGCTTCAATAATTAAAAAAAACAAAAAAACTGTAAGCTTCCAAAAATGTCCGTACTACAAAATCAAATGAAGGTGAATTTATGCCAGTAAAACTTTACTATCAATAAAGCTTTACAACTAATTAATAATTTTATGCCAACACTTGAACTTCTTAGAAACCTGAAATCAAAGCATACAAAAAATTAAAAGTTTCATCTGTAAAACGCTGCACAATAGTGTTTCTATATAAACACTTTTTAAAAAATATAATACTGCTAATTCTTGATTTCAATGATTTTTTCCCCCCTTCTAAGAGAATTATCCCCATTTTATTTATTATTTAAAAATCTTTTTGCACAATAGATATAATTGCAGAATCTGAGTTTTTTCACGTACCTTGAACTCAACTTCTTAAAAAGTATAAACGAACCTGTGCCTGGGGAGAAAATGGTGCATTGCCTCAACAATGAAATATGTCCCAAATGTACTGAGACTTGCAAAAGTTATCAAGTGATGTTTTAGCCACCAACAAAACACAAGAAACCTTAGCAGCTAATAAGATTTACATTGAGAACTGTCATTAAATGCTGCTGAGCGAGAGGTTTGATTTTTGTAATGTACAGTTTGAACTCTCCTCCTACCATTCCAAAAGTAATGGCAAACACTGACTACACTGTTTGAGTAGTCTTGCTTCAAAAGTTAAGATTTTGTCTAGAGTTAAAACTCTTGTTGCTCATCTGACAGAATTACAATGTTGTCTTCTTGGACTTCATCACCAGGTGTGGTGGTTTGAAGCAAGTAATGTTCTTGTTCTGTATAAACCAGGGGTCACCAACTTGGTGCCCACGTGCACCACGGTCGCCCGCAAAGACCAAATGAGTCGCCTGCAGGCCTTTTCTAAAAATAGCACAACTCAGCTGCAAACTAAGTAAATTTGTTATATTTCAGAGGATGGTAGCCCTTCATATGACTCAGTACCCATGAAGTATCAAAAAGGTTGGTGACCCCTGGTATAAACTTTGACCAGCTGTCAAATCATCATCCACAGAGATACAGTCTACTGTAAAAACTCTTAACCAACTTTTAGTCGTTTTGGGTGGGTGGATAAATTTGATCATGATATGCACATTCACAAGAACACTATCATCTTCAGCGTTCACATTTTTATGAACATATTTTTTCACAGTTCAAAATACCAAGATAAATTAGCAGCCAAAATTAGTGTATGAAACGAAGAGCATGCAGTGTCACTGTAAAATTATTTACAAACGAAAAATGCAGGAACCATGCTTGATGAATTTATCTGAGATGTACAGATTATGCACAATCTCGATGAGACAATCTGAGAGTATACCATTTCTTTCTGTAATTTATATTTATGGGTCCAATCACAGTCATGACTTTAGCACTTTTAATATTTCTTAATGCATATTTAAATATTTACCATTTCTTTCTGTAATTTATATTTATGACCCAGTCACAGTCATAATGTTCACATTTTTAATATTTCTTATTGCTTATTTTATGACTCAAGCAAGTCATATTTAAATATTTACCATTTCTTTTTCTATTATAGTTATGGACCCGGTCATGACTTCAACATTTTTCATATTTCTCATGGTATATTTTATAACTCTTGTTTAAGATTGACCACTCTTTCTCTAATTTTATTGATGACTCAAGCCTAAGAAAAATCTATTAACAAAATGAATGTTTCATTCTTATTTACATCAAACTTTTGCATTATGAGCCTTTGTAGAAAGCTTATAATTGAGATTAATTGCTAGTAATGTTAAGCGTTAAATGTAAACAGATAAATACACAGCTTTGCAATTGTTACAGAATTTACCTCGTAAAAAACATCTTTTACCTGGTCTATCAGGAGCATGGATGTGTGTAAAATATCTTTCCATTTGGCCACCTCATCATCATGAAGTAAACGCTGTTGCTGTAACAATTGTGCCCACTCTTCAGGACTCCGTGGATGCTCACTTGTTTTAGATTTTAAACAAAAATTATATCAATTCTCAGTAAAGCGGTGTAATGAATGAGCTCCTGCTTTATGAAACTAGACAATAAAAAAAAATTGGATACATGTTCTATATAAGAGTGAACAAAATAATAATAAATAAATATAATACTAGTTCTCTTCTACGGCCCTAACTACACAATTTTCAACACAAAGGGTGATTACTATACTACCTGACCTACATACTTAACGCCAACATACTTAACAATATGAAGAGTAAGTACTACAGTGAAACCTTGCTAAAATGCAATAATTGGAACCATAAAATTGGATTGCATTAACAGCAGGGTTGCATTAATGTGGGGTTTTGCAATATGTGCAAATGAATATACAAAATTTCGGGACCCATGCCATGACTGCATTATATCCAATTTGTGTTATATCCAAATTCACATTATCGCAGGGTGCGTTATGGTGTTAATACACTGTACTCTGACCAACATATTTATCAATACAAAGATACGCATGACCCAGACCTACATACACATCAATACAAAATACTACCCTGATCAACATACTTACCAATACAAAGATAAGTACTACCCTGACCAACATACTTATCAATATAAAGACTAAATACTACCCTAATCAATATATCAATACAAAGTATTTCCCTGACTACCTATATATTAATTAAAACAAAGGTAAGTTCTGTCTTGACCTACATATTTATCAATACAAAGGTAAGTACTATCTTGATTACATATATATTAATCAAAACAAAGGTAAGTACTACTCTGACCTTATCAATACAATGGATAAGTACTATCCTGACCAACATACATATCAATAAAATACATTCATGTATGATAAGAGTGGTTGCTGTGTGATTAAATATTATTTACACTTCAAAAAATTAGTGAATGATTTATTAAAGACAAAGGTAAAGCAATTCAAGAAGATATTTTATACATGTAAATTAACTTACACTAAATATTCAATGTCTTTATCGGTGTATATGGAATAAAGACCACTTGTGGAAGCTTCAATCGCCCACAACTTGTAGAACAGCACAGCATTGAACATCACCAGAAGAATAAGCCTGTGAAAAATGTTTTTTTTAAAAATTCCAATCAGTAAGGCTTTTGAATATACAAGATTACAGTTGATGTCCAGCAATTGTAAAGTGATGCCTCTTTCGAATAATGTCAAGAGAATGTTAGTACAATGTACAAAAAGTATACAAGGAATGTCATGCAAGATGGCAGTAACAGAAAATGTGCCATTTTTAGCACTAATGAAGCTAATTACTCTGTAAGTTATTAATTAAAAATTGTGAAATAAATGTGCATGCATAGAATATATCCAAATTTTGTTAGAATCAAACAAATGAGTTATGACATTATACACACATGAAAATTGTGCCACGACGATTTTAGGGTTAGGGGTGAGGGATGTGAATATCTCTGGAAATACTGTAAGATATTTGAATTTTGTTCTTAATGTTTCTAATTCAGGATATATTCTCCTTGCTTCCTGCAAAGTTTGGTGTATTTCTGACAAGCAGTTTCAAAAAAATGTTGTTTTTTTTTGTGAAAACCTGCTTTCTTGAGGGATGATGGTCAGTTTTGTGGGTTATGAAGTTGACTTGATTTTTAAAAAAATCAAAATCGATGTGTTTTTTTATCAATATGAAATTATCAAAACAAAAATTAATCAAAATTTTATGAAAAAGGATGCCCCAAACTGTTATTTTTGAAGAAACAGACTTGTAAATATTGGGATTCAACCAATAAAAAAAAAAATTTATAGCAATGGAAAGCTAAGATAATGACCTTTAACATAAGCATCATTTCTTATCAATTGGTTAAATTTTACTATATAAAATTAGAGTCCAAATTATGCGTTATGTTCGACACATTATAAACTCAGAACCAATTTTCATATGTTAACCTTCTTTATATTGTTGAAAGGTCTGTTTTTGCCCTTTAAAACTGCATATAATATAAACTGGAAGTCTTTATCCTGGAAGAGCACTTGGTGATGAACACAGGAGACCCCAATATTTTGAATCGCGCGTGTGCAAAGGTGAAAAGATCAGTAATGGAGATCGACATCTTGGACAAGAAGTGTTTTAAAATAGATCAACTAGACAACAGTTCACGTACATTTTAACAAAAATTATTAAATTTCATCGAAATATTGCTACAGTAAAATAATCATTCATTATTTTTAGGCTATGATTTGTTTGCAAGAGAGTGATGTTTTGTTATAACAAACTACTTATATTAAAAACAATCCTATACCAGAAATACAGGCAGGAAATGATTAAATAATGACTTGTGATGAGATTCATTTTAAAAAAATAATAAAGTAACTAATCAGTGATATTTTTTAATTAATTTTATAAAGCACAGATCCCAAATAAAGAATGACAACTCTTAATTTAATGCTAAAGGATTTTTGTCTCTGTAGCTGACCAGTACCTTTCATTATTTTATTATAATTATTATTAAGAAACAATCTAATAAATGATAATGAGAATTTGTCATTGAATGAATGATCAGGGTTAAGATATATAATAATAAGTGTATGAGTCAGTGAATGACTGAGTGATTCAATGAATGCTAAAAACTGAGATCAGGACAATGATGAGGAGTAAAATGCTACTCATACAACAGACATACAGTAAGCATAGAAGAAAAACTATGAAAGACTTTAGCCTTTCAATTTTCAAGATATCTTAAGAACATCAACATGTGTTATGAAACAAATAGACATATTAAAAATAAAGATAATAATAATTACAACTGCTGTTGAACTACAAAAAATAACTGTAAATAGTAACAATATTTTATTAAACTAAAGAGAATATCAATTTTGCTAGTTTTGAACTGTTTTTAAATTAATGTGTTGCTATTGTTAATAATACTCAATTATATAACTTTGTCACTAAAGTCTGTATGGTACTTTCTCAATATACTTTAGGATAGACATGACCCTTTAAGTACTTTGACAGCAATGTTTGTTCTGTCTGTTTTAATCAAGAGATGAACAGTTCTTCCAGTTGGATGTATTGCTTGAAACTACATTTTTGAGATGTTTTATTTCTAAATCTATACAAAAAGATTGTCTAAAAATTCATCCTGTAAATGTCTATACTCCAAAAAGCAAGTATACTAAATTTGGGTGGTGTAAATGAAGTAGATTTTATTTTACATGACTCCAAAAGAGATGTTTTATTCAGTTTTTGACCACTTGCCATTTGAAAATTTAAACAAAATGCTATTTTGAGAGGACTGTATTTCATTTTCTATGCATCTGTGATCCTTTAAAGAAAAAAATATCAGCAATACATTTGTGTTACAGAGAGCTGAAATAGTTTGTGTTGTGTGGTCATTTCAAAAAGAAGTTTCACGAAATCTCTGTTTTTCTGCAATTTACGTGAAAATTATGAACCGTCATAACTTTTTTTCTATTAAAACTAGGGCTCCAAAATTTTGTATGCAAACTTACTTTGAGGTAGATAACATAACCTGCAAATATCAGTTTTGGCCAGACTTCAAAATTTGATTGATCTTACCTACTCTCACTAGTAATTTTGGGGTACTAAGAGATGTCACTCTCACTAGTTGTACTTTGAGATACTAGAGAGATGTCACTCACACTAGGAACACACTACTGGATAAGGTCAAGTTAAACTGTCTATTCAGTTAAACAGTCCATCCTTTACCTTTGCATGTCAGAATAGCATTTTATGCTTTCAGACTATTTATGTATGGATATTCCAAGTTCCTACAAAGTGTTAAAAATAGAATTTCATGTTTTCACTAAAATACTTACATGACAGCAACTACTCTGACCAGTGAGTCTGCATTCAGTTTGATTAAACCCTCTTCCTTCAAATTCATAACTGAAATAAGACAATAAAGAAAAAAAAGATAAAAAAGTAACAAGCTTTTAATCAAATAAATTCAGCTTAGTAAAAAATACTGGAAACAAAAGGAAGAAGCATTTTATTACAATACTGGTAACAAGGATTCGTAAGTTACAATGCAATAATTATGTATGCAGGCATGCACATACAAATTCTGGATCAATTCATAATGTTAAACAGCAGAATGTCAATTATCTAAGTGTCAATTGTTCAAACATCAATTATCGAAACTGTCAATTATCCAAACCAACACCGCCCCCCACTAGTTGTTATGCTAGTGCACTAATGGTTAGATTCCTCATTCTCCACTACTAGCAAGTCTTCTTAGTTTCCTCTTTCCACACTACTAGCCAAGACTTCATATTTTCTTTTTTCCACACCACTAGCAAAGACTTATTAGTTTCCTCTTTCCATTCCACTGAACTATATATAAATGGAGAGGACATCCAATGATAGCAAGCGATGCTGAAGTGTCATTAACAGAAGTTTCAGTGCGACCATTTTGAAAAGACCAGCCTAACATAACAGTGCTTAAGACTATGTATTGGAAAGCATTCATTATTTTTTAGTTAACATTATAAATTATATATAGGTACTCCAAACATGCAGTGATTGTGACCTTGTTTAGTCAATTTTTCTACATTTTCAATACTCATGTTCTCTCTGTAAACTAAAGCTTTGTATAATAAAAGAATATGAAATAAAAAGTTTGTTCTCTCTTTCTATGTCTATTGTTTAAATAAATAATTATGAAAAAGTAATAAGAAATTATTTAGAAGTCACTAATCCAGTGACTTTTGACAAAGCCACCAATACTTGTGGCCAACAGTAATGCTTAACACCTTGCACTCTTCTCGGTTTGCCAGTATGCAAGTGGTACATTAATCTAAGAATAATAACTGTTGTCATGAAGGGAGGGGAAAAAAGTTCATTTCCATACTAAATAATGCACTACATAAAGTGTGATAAAGTTAAACTTAAATTTTCTTAAATTAGGTTCATTTATTCAGATAAGATAGCCTTAAAAGCTACCAGAAAACAGGAAAATTCTTCATCCATAAGTCTATATAGTTTGTTTGAGACCAAAAATGAAAAATGCACGCATAAAGAATTGTGGTGTTGTGGAAAGCATGTAATTGTGTGTCTTAATTTGTCACTGTAGGAGTTACAAATCAAATTTAGCTTTAGTGGACTCAGAGCAGTCTCCTGCGATTTTGATGCATTATCTTGTACCATTGACTGGTAGTGTGGTAGGGTTCGACAGTTAACATTTTCAAAATACAGGAGTAATGACCTTGTGTACAATAATTTAATTGTAGGCCTATTTATTAAAAAACCTGGGTATTCTCATGTATGTTTGATTATCCAAGCTATTTGATTAACTGAACTTGTCCCCATCAGTTCAGATAACTGATGTTCTACTGATTGAGAATAATATATCATACAAGCCTCTTTCAAGAAGTAATTAATTATTTCACAAATAAGTCAAATACTTTTCACTCATATATGAACTAAGAATATCAATATTATATCAAATATACAAAATTAAATGAGTACACACACAAAAAATTAAAAAATACTTATTAAATTATCTAATATAATGTGTTTTACACAGCATTTTGATTTTATTTTAAATACATAAATATTTTGCAGGCTTGGAAAGTTTTAAAAAATATATATATTTCACAATTTAATTTTTTTACATGATTATGGCAGCAAATTATTAAATCAAAAGGATATTGTGCCCTAATAAAACATTAATTTAAAACAACAAATAGATCCCAGTTCTCTGAATTAAAAAAAAACAACATAAAATAATCTATTTCCTAACTTTTTTAAAAGTAATAACATTCTCTAATGAAATAATAAGTAAAAGTAATAACATTCTCTATAGAAATTACATACAAATATTAAAAAGTACAATTATTATCAAAATACATTTCTGCATAAACAAGAAAATTTAAATTCAGGAAAATACTGTATGTCTGTATAAAATAAACACAAATACTACTGGTGTACCCACCTCGTACAGGTGAAGGCGGGGTAGATGTTGGACGATCTGTTTGAGATCGACCCTGAACAATAGAGTCCGAAACACTGGCATGGGCTTTTCGACGCCGGCGAAGTTTTTTCTTAGACACCTGATGTCCTGGAAGCAAACTCTCCTGCCTCTCAGCTTCTCTGCGCAAGTGGGCAGCTGCATCATAAGGCAAAAGTGTATAACCCTTTGGTGCTGGCATTCTAACACACTCTTTTCTTTATTCTCAAAGAATTTTTCAAGACTTTTATTATCATTATACAACATGATCAAAATCGTTATGGAATGAAAAAATAAGTGAAGCAATTCTGACGGTAGTTCCCCTTGAAAAGTGGTTATTACATAAATATCCATTGTATTAATGTATTCAGATCAGTGTAGTACAATGACTAATTAAGTCATTAAGTCAAAATGAAATCATGAGTTGTGAGAATGTAATTTAAATTAATTTTAACTAAAAAGAATGGTGCGGGGGGGGGGGGGGGGGATGCTTTCAGAGACCAGTAGAACAAAGTCCTCTTTTTTTTCCTAAAATGTGCAATATATTGAAAGAAATATTGTGCACTGTGAACTTTTTCAGAAAATAACCTGGAAAGGTATTAATGCAAATCATTCATTGCTTTTTCCAACTGAGCTCATGACAATTACAGTATTTAATAAATTTACTAAAACTATTAAGTAAGCTAAAGTTATAATAATGTCAGAGGGTATACACAAGGACAAAGGGAGGTTACACAAAAACATTTTAGCACAGTTTATTTGGAGTGTATTTAAAATTTATTTTAATCTGGATTTCTATTTAATGCATGTTTAACCATTACTTTATTAGTAATAACAACAAATAATCAAATAAACAGTGGTCAACAACAACGAAAATAAAAGAAAATCATAAAATCACACTAATTTTTGAAAATGAAAGCAGTTATAGACCTCTGCAAAATGAAGGCTCATTGAAAACCGACTATCTTAAAGGCATAATGGCTCTCATGTTTGTTTACATTACACTATAACATGAATTGAAAGTCTGATGATGGAAAGACTATAGTAAACCTTGATGAATGAATACCTTTTGCATTATAATAATATAATAATCACTATGTTCTGAGTTACGAAACAAAATGCACAGAAATTAACTGCAAGGTTGTCACCATAAATAATATGCACAGAGGAATATTAATTTTCATAAGTAAGATAACTCAATAAGAGGCTGAATCTATTTAGAGCCCTGTCAATGCTGCTGACCAAACTTAAGCAAAGAAAATCTGCTGGACCGAAGAACCTTCTCATGGAATCAGCTGATTATTAATGAACAACAACAAAAAATTTGAAAGGAAAACGAGTCATACATAATAAATACTGAAAAATAAATAAATAAACAGAGTGAAAATGCAAAACGCCATTTTACAATACTTAATCCGATTTATATTTGCAACATAAATATATATACAACTTACCGACATTGTATCGGAAGTAAATTATGACCCATAGTTCACCTGCTCTGAAATTACACACAACACTACATGTATTCTCAAGAATATTTGATAGAGTACACATATTGTACGCTATACTGTCTATGAGCAAAGCGCGCAAATGAAAGAAGAAAATAAACACTAAATTGTTAGTGAATATACTGTCTATCATGAAGGAAGAGAGGCTATGTGCAACTCAGTTTTGTGCATTGAAAAATTATGTTTCAAAGAAAAAAAATTGTTTTACTCACAGAAACAGAATGACAACAGTTTATTTCTATATCATGTTCTATTAGAAAAAAATCAAACTTTCCACAAGCTATATATGGTAGAAGTAACCTTTGACCCAATATTTATAAAAAAAAGTCCAAGTTGGTGTACAGGAAACACTAACTTCAATCACAAATGTGATCTGTAAGATCTGTTGCCACAATAAAAAATTTAGTAAATTACAGATAATTATAAACAAGAATGCAGATATACGCTAAAGTTATTTCTGAGTAATGCTGCTTTATTAGTTAATACTGATTTTCCTTAAAACTCGATGCTTCAAGAGAAAGCCATTGTGCCTTTAACAGTCCCTATAAACTGAGAAAAGAAAAAAATTATCAACGTACACAACTGTAGAAGTCATACCTTCTAGCTACTTGACCACGTGGATGTTATTAATATTTATTTGACTATTATTTAACTATATAATTATTTTTTAAAATGCAATATACTGAAATCTACTTACAAAGTGATCTGAAGTAGTCAGTCAAGCCATTTACAGCACTCTTCTCAATCATGCCTGTAATAAGTAAATATTCAACAGATTAATTTAAGAAATGTGTAGAGGTACCTACTATTCATGTTCATTGGAATGAGAATTCAAAATAGTGATTAAGAACATTTAATGCTATATTTCTGTGAACATTTTGAAAATGAAACAAAGGAAATTACTTAATTTAGTTTTGATAAGTTATTTTGCAACTGTATTTCAACTATTGTAAAGAATAATTTAGAAACAAATTTACAATTTAAAAAGAAATTGTAGTAAAGGTTTACATGGAACAGAACACAAGAAATAGCACTAACTTTTGATTAACCCCATCACACTCTTTCTGAACTTAAGTTCACTGGTGACTCGCAGCCTGCATTTTGAGCGTGAGACTCTTGTCAAACAGTAACGTAAAACAACATAAAATGAATCAGCGTATGGAATACCCCCATTGCAGATATCACAATCCACACAGTACAGCTTGCCTGGTTTGCTCTCCTTGTAACAAACCTAATAAACAAGAAAACACTACAGAAAGTTTTTTAAAATCAAATAAAAAAAATGTTGGGATTGAATATACAAATAAATATTTTTTTAAATTTCAATGGAAATCTTTTAAATTTAATTAAAATTAATTTAATTAAATTAAAAATACAAAGAAACACATTTTTCCTATAAAATAGCAGTACAGATAATACAGATTTTCTCACAACAAATATTATAAAATACTAGCACCAGTTTGGGTTCCGCATCTCTGTTTTGTCATAAGCAGCTGTAAGGGTGCATGGATTTTCATAAATATTTGTAAGTTGTAAATGTCGTCAAATGTAATCAGTCAAGGGGTGCCACAACCATGACTGAAATGGCATGGGTTGGGCTGATTACTCCCATTTCTTAAAAAGTTTTGTTTTGTTGGTCTCCCTTGATAGGGGAGAAATCCAACGACAGATGACAATTTGGCCTTTGGAACCTGAAGCTTCTTCATACACACACTTTAAGACAAAAACCATAGTGCTCTTGCAAGTGTGTGTATGTGTGTGCATGTGTGTATCTGCTTGTGTATTTGTGTTAGTAAGAGATACATATTAAGCATTACTCCAAATTATGGATATATGAATGGTTAAGTTTATTCTGTCAATAGTCATATCTTACATTTATATTTTTTATTTAAGTAAGAATTAACTCTAACATTAAATTGCCTAGAGACTGTGCATTACTTACAGTTTAGCAGTAAACTTACTAGGAAGCCACTCTGACCCACCTGCCGTTCTGTAGAAGGAGAGGTACGTGGACCTATTGAGTTGTTTAGAGTCAATGTGTAAGAAATGTTGCGTACAGTGTTACCACTTTCATCTGTTTCATCATTCCATGAAGGCAGGTGCAGGTCTAGTTCGCAATAGGAGAAAACAAGCAATAGAGGTGAAAGGTGTAGTACTTTCATGAAAATTCTGGCACACTGGCATTCAGGAACAGTTTTCAATAAACAGGAACATTTCTGTTCAACATGTAAACAATTTATTTTACAAATTTATGAACCCTAACAAAACAATAAATGATACCATTAGTTTGCAGTTCTATTTGTTTTAAATTCAATCAGCCATTGCACATCTATGGCAATTTGAGACTGCTTTTCACATTTGATGCAAATTGCCATAGATATTAAAAATTTGATTTTTTTTAAAAATTAGTTTTAAAACCTCATCAGAGAATAACTAAGATCTTACTGAATGTTTTGCGAGCTCCCACAAACTCCCTAAAGAAGGGCGAATCAGAGAACACATATTCAAAAACTTTGTCAACATTCAGACTGAACACCTCATCAAGATACAACTTTTCCAGATGGTTGTGAAGAGTACATATTACTTCACCTGTGAACAAAAAGAAAAAAATAATTTTATTGATATGATTATTGCATGTGTAAGGAAGAAAAATGAATATACTACCTTCAATAAATGTATATAAAAAGTGTGTTTGGAGGGGGTCAATCCTTAGGGGTTTTTCCTGAGAAACATAAAGCTTAACCAAATATAATTTATAATATATTAAACAATATTGTTTTTAATTTTTAAAAAAATTATCTACTAAAATCTTTACAACAAACCCCCACCTGACCCCTCCACCCCCACCCCCAGGTTTTAGCTTGAACAAAATATAATCTAAACTGAAAGCATAACATAAATGTAGCTTGTTAATACCATCATATGAATTAAATAAAAATTAATATACTAAAATCAGATACTAGGAATTAAAATTTAAATTAGCATCTGAGTAACCAATCACCTGAAATTAAAATAAAGAACAGATTTGCAAAAAACAAATAACAAAATAAAGTGATAGGGCTCATGACTGGTATCATATTCCATTTGTAAATATTATTTTAGCCCCTTCTCATCATTTAAAACCATGAACTGCTACTAAATCAATATGTTTGCCATTCAGCAATGTGAAAAATAAAAAGAAAGTCAAATGAATGAGCTAATTATTTTCGCAGACTGTTTAAGAGCATTTTGAGTTACCTAGACCAGTTCTACACAGCATGCTGCTGCCATAGATGTGCAGAAGCTAAATTCTCCTCACTTTAGAAACACCTAAAACTGGAAGACTTTTGTTTCTTGTTTTCAAGCATGTACAGAGAAAAAAGAATTATCTCCTTTAATTCTACTTGTTTGAATCCTAAAGTGTATAGCAGTTTATTCAATGAACTTGATTACAGCAACAGCAACAAGCAACCTACTTCCAATATTACAATTTACAATAAATCTAACTTACTATCACTGTCTTCAGAGGTGTCACCAAAGTCTGTTGGGCCATTAGCTGCTGAAAGAGATATTGGCGGGCTCGGCAGAGTTGATGTTGTCTGATTGAAAACTTCATCTGATACCAGAGCATCTGTATCTTCATTACTGGCAACAGCTAGGCTATCCATCATAGGTGGTCCTTGATCAGAGGAGTCAGTCAAATCCTAAAAGGTCCAAGAGATAACAATTCAAGTTATAATAGAAAATATATGAAAGCAGATACTTTTTCTTCTTCTAAATTCATATATAGTCACATTTAATCTCAACAGGATATTAGTGTGAGGAAAGGTGGCACAAATAACCCATAATCACAGAATAATGCAAAGCCTGAAACAAGCCATATTGCAGTTTGTAAATGGGATTTATAATGTTGCTAGGACAGTATAAAAATTATCTTAAACAAATTTCCTTAACTATGAAATAATGTTTTGGATTACTTCTCTATGTCCTAATTACTATAGTATTATAAATTCTCAGATATAGAAAGAATGTTTTGGCTAACTTTTAGTTTTAATATTACTTGCATAATGATGTGAAGTGTAGACAGATTAGATGTACCATTAAGCCCAAGATGCAAAATGCAGCATGTCAGGAAAACATACCTTTTAATCTAAATATTTTACCTATTTAAAGATGTGTGTCAATAAAAACATTTGGTTAATATGGCTTCAAGGTTTTGATGATACTGATGAAGTATATATATTCAAATGATGATGAAGATGACAAGGGCTTAATGGAGATTTAAGGAATCATCACTATCATCTGGAAGTTCAACCATGTCCTCCAAGGAAAAAGACATAAACATTGGAATTTGGGTGCTTTAGACTTAGCAACAATCACAAAAATTATCCTTGATTTTCTTTTTCTTCAGCCTTTAACCCATTCGCTGGTGGAAGCAAACTAAAATGACAGAGGCACATATGTGGCTATTGCACATGCACACTTATTGTTTCTAATGTTATGTCATTCAAAATGAGCCAATCAGTGTGAAGCAAATATGTGTTTCCCTTAGCAGACAATCTGTATCAATTCTACCATTGGATAGCTGTAATTAGATTGCTCATGTGATAGAAAAAATGCATTTTTCTGGTATACCCACAGCTCTGTATTTAACTGACTGATGTATGATCCCGCTGATGATTCTTCTAATTTTTCTTCTGAGGAGGAATTCTTGCCTAGTGAATTCAGTGAAGGCAGTGGTGACACTGTGAAAACTAGTCACACACAAGGAGCAATGACGTTTTCACGCTGCAAGGAAGGCCCCATCCTTTTGAGGAAAGCAGTGGAGTACAAATCCCATTTGCACAAAATGCTACAATACTTGATATTTTTGAAGCAAAAAATTCAAGTACATGAATAGTTATGTTGCCATGCTGCAAGTGCAACCAGGCAATCACCCAGAGTCCCACATTCATGCAATGGCATAATACAGAATCTGAAATTTTTAAAATGTTTGGGCTTATTCTTTTGCTGGGAATAGATAGGAAACCTTGTATAGATAATTATTTTTCTAAGGATGAAGTTTATGAAGTAATGTCAGGGCACATATTTAATTTGTTGCTAAGCTGTTTACATTTTTCAAACAGCATGCCTGCAACTACCAGTATCCAGAAAATCAGACTGATTATTGGTATTTTAGACAAGTGTTCCCATCAGTTTATGTACCTAGTGAGAATAAATGTGAGGATATGAGTCTCTGATGCTTTGGAAAGATTGTTTAGGTTTCAGGCAGTACATGTTCTTTCTTCAGTGTATTTACATTGTTACATACTTCATAATTTTATTTATTAATTTTCTTTTACTCCTGATGAAATCAAACCTATATATAATCAGTACTTATTATTATTACATGACAATTTACCTCTGTAGTCATTATACCAAATAGGCTGTATCAGAATATCCAAAATGTCTAAATTTTACTGATACTGATTTTCATTACAAAATTGTGTCCATCTGGATTTGTGCTTCACTCAGTTCGCCTGGTCTATGGTCTAAAATTTCATTTTATTATTCTTATATATAAAAATAATCTTACCAAGCAAATAGTCAGCTCATATGTGAAAAAAACATTGTTTCTTTACTTTAAGTAATTGCATATATTCAGTGAGTTGTTAAAAAAAAAAAAAAATGTGCATTGGACTCCTGTGTTGGGATATATGGAAAAGACTGTGCTTCTTTACTTCAGTTGGATATATTGAATGGACTTTCAACTGCAACTATTTATATGTGATCATTAGGCCCTGATGAAGACTTTAACATGAGAAATAATTAAATTTAATCCATTTTATTATGTCTACTAGGGGTCACAAAATGGTACACTTGTACAGAGAATTAATATATATATGAAACACATAATGACAAGTTAGTTCTAGAGACATGAATAACAATTGAGATAAAATATGAAAAGATTAAAAACCCCGTCTCCATTTTTAAAACAAGGTAGTATTGAGTATAAAATTAAAAGAAACAAGATATGAAAGTTAGTATAAAATTACCTTACTGACATACTAGAGTAAAAGATTACACCATGCGAAGAGAGATCTGAAATTATGATTTAACTTTATGCTGAGTTAACATAACTCAAATGATGTCTATATTAGTATATTACAATCAACAATTCAGAAAGCCTAAAAAAATATATTTTAAAATGTACATGCACATGCACTGGACACGCATGCATATTAACCTTGATGTTGATGATTTCTTCTTTTAGTTTTTCTGGCAACTCGTCTAAACAGGGAGGTGAAATATAATCATCATCACTGGATGTGAGACCCAGCTCATCTCCATAATTGTAATGTATCCACTGCCATACTTCTTTTGATAACATAGGCTAAAAAAAAAAAATTAATTTGGCAAAATTCAGAATTGGGAGAGAAAATCTGTAAAGAAGCATGGTAAAGAGAAAAGGCTTCAAAAATAAGAATGCTAAATTTGTAACTTAATGACATGATCTGTATATCAAATTTACAGTACTTATGAGCATAAACATCAATTATAAAATACAATGAGTTGTCTGTTGACATAAGTTTTGTTTATGGGAATTTGAATTTACATGACCTAATATTTAGGAATTTTTTATTTGCATATTTCAAACTTGAAGTTAAATGACCCAAGAAGTATGAGTGAGATGATGATTTCTGCATTATGAGTTTATTAGTTGACAGTTGCAATGAACAGACTTCAAACTAAACGCTCCCGTTTTAAATCCTGATAATGTATATATATACAAACAGTTCATATCAATGTAAAAATCCTGTTCTATTATGTGATTTTTGTTTACACAAAGTCTCAGGAACACATATTGCATAAACAGATCATATCAGTATCTTCAGAATGAGAGAGAGAGTTCTAAACAGTTAATGAAATTAAGCACAACTTATATCACAACATATTTATAATAAGTATGCTGTCACTGGGTAGAAGGGTAAAGTTATGCAGTATACAAAGTGTACTCACGAGCCAATCAATGATAAAGTTAGCAAAAATTCAACAGTTGCCACTGTCCAGTGGATTGCTAATTCTGGCTGCTTAACTGCTACTGAAGATCTGGGTTTGGAATCTGTGCTGCATATGACTTTGCAGAATGCAAGTTACAGCTTACCAAGTCTCTAATGAGAAATTTTGTGACCTCAAAGACACTATGTAAAAGAATGTAAAAGTACATTCCCAACTTGGCCAATGGATTGATTCTGAATGGAATTTGAAGTCAGCAACGTTAGATTGTTTATATGTAATTAAATGTCACAAGGCTCTAAACATTTCTGATTTCTAAGACAGCGTAGCATCTTTCAAATTTTGGAGGAGAGTGCATCAGATTCTGAAGATATCGAAGAGGAGTAGGGGGAAGGGTTATCTGGAGAAGCACATGGTTGGAATAGTAGTACTTTAGCACTGAATATATCGGAATTTATAACAGAAATGGGGCCGAATGTGACTGTAACTAATGATAGTACTCAGCTGGCTTTCTTCTACCAGTTTTTCAAAGAAGAAATATTTGACAAGATAGTGGAATAAACGAACGAGTATGCACGTCCAAAAATCACGGAAAAAAATGGCGATCCAGGTTCTGTATTTTTAGTTTGTTAAAATCTATTGAAAAACTATAATCTACTCTGTACTTGCAGAATGTTAAAATTTACTAAAAAAAAAAACTACAATCTACTCTGTACTAGTAATCTGTTATAATCAATTGAAAATGACAATCCATTCTGTATGTCTGTTAAAATCTACTGAAAACTAAAATCTATATATATCACATCAAGAATGAAATGCGAACCATACTAGAATCTTTTTTAAAAATGAAATGCATATTCTTCCATCAGTCCATTCGGTACTTTTTTGTAGAGTATTAAAAAATATAATCCACACTGTATTTGTAGTCAGTCAAAATCTACTGAAAAACTATAATCCAGTCTGCACTTGTAGTTGTAGTCTAGAAGGCAAGCTCTAGAGCTCAATCAATCAATCAATTTATTATCAAGCAGGAGAGAGAAAATGTTACATATTCCTTTTCTATTTTCTACAATAATTAGCATGAATCAGTTATTACAATTATATTGACAGTCAAGTGATACAAATTGTGAAACAAAGACTTATACTAACTGATACTGTACACTGGTTCCTTAAAAAACACTATTGTCCACATCTAGTTTCATGCAAATTAACAGTGTTAGTGTCAAATAACCATAGAGCATAAGAGTTACAGACTTGAAAGAGTACCTGATCTAAAAGTGCATTTTGCCAGACCCGGAAAAGCATCATGTAGGTCTTGTCACGTGCCCCAAAAGATGTAAAAAAATACTTCTCTGTAGTAGTAGTGATCTGAATGGCATTTGGTATGACACGTGCAGTCTTCTCCTTGGTGATGGCTGTAATATCTTTGCAGGATATTGTCAGCTATTAATATACAAAAAATAAGTATAGTTAACCTTAAGATTGCATGCATTCAAATATGTACCTTTAACATTTACAAAAATAAAGTCATTAGTAAATTATTAATTAGCTGGAATTTTCCATTAAATCTAAACCAAACTTGATTTTCCCCAAAAACAATTTAAAAAATAATAAAAAGAAGAAAAACATTCAGGAATACCACTTTGTTTCAAGAAAATTATTTTTGTTTTCTAACCTTCTATAAAAATGAATGAAAATCACCACACATTGAGCATCATTTAAAATCAATCACTATTAATGTCAAACAATGTTTAAAACAAAGAGAAAAAAGTTTAATTGCATTAGTTTCTTCCAATCTTAACTGTAAATAAGTATGCAAAGAATCTAAAAGTACTCATTTAAAAATAAGTAATACCCATGTTAGCAATCATGCTAACAATAATATTTTATCAGCTATTGTGTAAAGCTTGTAAATAATGTCTGGTCACAATATGAAAATATTGGAATATTTATAATAAATGTGTATGTGCGTGTGTGTATAAATGTGTGTATTTGGGAGAGAGAGATGGGGGGGGGGGGGGGAGAGAGTTAGAAAGTTTGGGGAAGGATAGCAAGGAAATTTGTCCAAATATTTATATTAATTTTTTACATATTTTATTTTGTATAAATAATGCATTACAAAAGATATTCAATGTTAAATCAAAACTTATCATCCAATGTAATACCATATTAATTATATTCTGTGCTAATCAGAGAAATGTTAAATCGGAACAGATAAATGCACCTTATGTGACAAGATTTCTGAGCCTAATCACCCAATCCCTGTCATTGAGAGGCTTTTCATTTTTATTTTTATTTTTTTTTAATAAACACTTTATTCTTTTTTCCCCAAATAGTTTTTTTTTTTTTAAACAATACAGTATATTAAAATCCTGAACAGACTAATAGAATAAATAACACTGAATAAATTTATATTAAGCCAGTGTTGTAATTATTTATCCTTGTAATCATCACCTTAATTTTGATGACTATAAGTCAGTGGTGCACAAACTTTTTGAGTCGGGGGCCAAAATCTGACTTGTCGAAACCGTCGGGGGCCACAAAAAAGTGAAGATCAAAATCGTCGCATATAAGCAACATTACATCTAAGAACACACAAATGATGATTAAGACTATAATTATGACAAAGAAGTTGTATACTAAGACTCATTCTAAAAATGTTATGATATGTCAACTTTCACAAAGTCAGTGTGATGGATAGTGCTGCATGTCATCTGCAAGCTTCAAAATGTCAGGCTTGATGTTTGACGTTGAAAGATGCAAAATTGCTTCCAGATTATCATCAGTCAGCTGACTGCAGGTGTTGCTTTTGTTCAGTTTCATCTGTGAGAAAGCCTGTTTGCAGCAGTATGTGCTGCCAAGTATGCTGGTGTGGACAAGTGCATTATCCAGTCATCATTAAACTGCCGGTTTTCCTTGTCAACTTTTCTTTTACGATTAGCTGCCATTTTGTCACAAAAATACAATCAAAATAAACAACAGAATGTGGTAGATCGGACACTAAGGCATAACAGCTACTGACCAACCATATTACAGGAAGGGGCAAGCATATATGTGTGGGGTTTGCTGCCTATCTTGGTATAGCTTTTTTCTCTTGCCTCTGTGAGTGTTATGTCAGCGGGCAGACATCATCTGCGCGGAGCGCCTGGAAAAATGGGTCAGGAGGTGCTGCTTTGTTTCAAATCACTCAGTGTATGAGTAAACATTTGACTTTTTCGTTTGACATGGCGGGCCACTCGGCAACTCTTCGCGGGCCGGATATGGCCCGCGGGCCGGAGTTTGTGCACCCCTGCTATAAGTTATACTAGTATAACTACTATAATAAGTCTGTGAGACTTTTAACATAAGAGTTATATTAACCAAGGATATAGAGAATCAGCAGTAACCTTGCCCAGTAAGTCTTATACTTAGTGAGCTAGGCTAGTGCTTTACTAGCTATGCATGTGCCATGTTTGTTCAGTAGTCTGTTCTATACAAGCAAGACTTAAGCCAATCAATTGATTTCAATGATTGTACAGTGTAAAACAAAGCAACAACAGATGGATGCTTCCATATTTTATCTGTAGAATTCATTCTGAAAACAGCTATGAAGTTAAATGGATGCCAAATAATAAGAGAAGGCTTCTCAGATGAAATAAATAAATATTCTTAGACTTAGAGTATGTTTACATAAATACTTATAAAGTTATAAATTTCAAATTTTCAAACTGATAAAAATCTGTCATAATTTATTCAGCTTGAAAAATATCCTGCTATCATCTTGTTTTTTAAAGTATACTCAAACCTCTTTAAATTTACAGTGAAGGGGGCATGGGAAACAAATTGAATTACTGAAAACTAGAGTTAACTAAACTGTACAAACAATACAGATGTGTTTAAACATTTTAAAACTCACAGAGAAATTCTGCATTACCATAAATGATTAAAGTGATTCTAGTTAAAATAGCCAAAAGGAATCTATTGTTTGTATTATGACAAAGTGAGTCAAAAGAATCCAGCCCAATTCTTTTTGCACAAATTTAAAATATGTACAAATTTCTCAAAATCCTCTTTTAGTCTTTAGCAGTAATATGAACAAGAACACTATTAGCATTCAGTGAGTCATGCTTAACCCTAGGGCAAACTAACAGCTTTTTGCAATTTTCCACTCTGGCAAAAATCTCTTTTAAAAATCAGAGTATGTTTGCAAACATCCTTGACCAAAATTATTATCTGATATCATTTTAAGGATTTAAAACTTTCCAGTTATTAAGAGCCGCTTAAGTTGTGGAAATAAAATTACCATACCTCAATGAAAATGCCCAGGGAAATAAAAAATATCCAAGTTAAATTCAACTTATCTGGACTGATACACAAAGAGTTGACTGTTTATCCTTAGAATATTGACAACTCCCTTTTACTGTGCTATGGGCTTTTATTTAGCCCAAAGGGTACCAGAACTAAAAATTCAAGAAAAATAGCTGTAGACTAGACTTAATATATATATACACCCATAAATATCTCTCAGAGTTAAAGCCATGCTCAAAGACAAGCTTTGGACTTTTGACCTGTTCAATACAAATTCCCCCAGTTCTATCGTGAACATAAAATAATGTCAATGAGCAATATTTTTGTACTATTTTTTTTAAAGATCCCTATATAACAGTTGAATAAAAAGGTACCTTTAACTTTTTGCAACACAATTTATATTACAAATTTCAGAATATAAAAGATAAAGATGGAAAGGAGTACAATATAAGGGTAGTATTATAAAACATAAAAATGTTTTTATTTCCAAATGGTACATTTAAAAAAAAAATATATGGTGCAATTCAAAGTCTAAAATTAAAAAAACTTCTTTATAAGTATCATGATCTATTAATGAACACAACTATTTTTCAAATTTACATAATCAAAGACATCAACTTTCAAAAGTTTTTTAATAACCTATTGTAAATTAAATTGTTTTAAAATAATTTGACAATATAAAAGACCATAAAATAATTAGGAAAATGTATATACACCTATAAAGTAATGGTTTATTTTTAAAGGGATGGAAAATAAGTACTGATGTTTGTTTGATTTGATTTTATGGTTTAATCATATAAATGTTAGGCCCCTGTTTGCTTATAAAAAAAAAAAACTGTTTTAAAAAAAATTAATAGTCTAGGCATACGTAATTGTAAAGAAGGTCTTGAAGCAACAGAGTGTTTATATCAAGTGCTGACTATATTTTACTTTAAATGTATCAAAAATTTAAATCTTTAAATGCTTCTGTATAAATTATACCATTAAAAATAAAGCAGAAGAATAAAAATTTAGAAAATATTATAAATTACAATTGTGTTCATGATTTAGGTCAAATGTAGGTGTAAAGAATATTAGTTACTGAAGTTGTATTAGTTCTGCAACAAATAAGACCCAAACAAGTTTAAAATTCTTATAACAATATAAAAATTATAAAATTTCATTTGATATTTGATCAATATCTTTACATTTTTGGACAGTCTTGTATATCCAAAACTTTATATGCTGATTTTCTCTCTAATACAGTAGAGATTTTGTGAAAAGAATTTCCCAATACTTGTTAAATTTAATAAAAGTAAAACAAACAAGCCAATGTTACTCAACATTAATAATGAAAAGTTAATTCCTTCTAAAACTAGTCATTAAGCTTGACTCTATATAACTTTTTAAAAATAATATCAGCATAAATGAATTAGTTTGAGCATATTTGCTGATACTTGTGACAGTGAAGCCACACATTGCATGTGCTTAACTATATGTACTGGACTAAAAAGAAAATAAATCCAAGAAAAATGAAAGCTAATTTCAACAATTCTGCCCTTCATTCCACTCAAAGAGCTTATTATGTTCAACAGTAAGCACAAAGGAAACAATCTGCTGTTCCCTTACTAGTCTCAGTTCCAGAGTACCTCTCATATATGAACATCTTGGAGTGCAATTGTAGTATTTTCAAGATTAATTTTGACTATATATATTCTTACTTATTCACTGACTTTAGAACCTAATCCCATGTCTGATGCAACTCCACTGTGTGTGTGTGTGTGTGTGTGTGTGTGTGTGTGTGTGTGTGTGTGTGCAAGAGGGTTGACCATGCATGTATATGTGTGTATGCATGCATGTTTGCATATTGTGGTATGTATGTCAAAGCAACTTTATATCCACGCAATTTTTTGCAGAAACTGTATGTGTGTGATGTGTGTGTGTGTGTGTGTGTGTGTGTGTGTGTGGTATGTAGGTGTATAATAGTGACTTATACAAAAGTTTAATCTTTCATTTAAATTTTTAAGTGCTCTAAAATGTACAATACTAAGATAAACATAAAGAAATAAACAATATAAAATAAATTTACTATAAACTATACAGTAGCACAAAATAATACACATGTACAAGATATACACATACATGTAATACAAAAATACTAGTGTAACACACAAGGTGTATATTTACAGAGATAAGAGAACATATTTATAGATGTTGACTAGATTAAAAAATCAAACTCAACTTCTGAGAACACACACGCACGCACGCATGCACACACCACACAGCATTGGTTCATTTCTACGCATTCCCCATTCTCGAATAAAAAATGGGTTAGCATGTATTGCTTAACAAGGTGTACAATAATAATAAAGAAGCTCATTCACCAAGTCTAAAACATAAAATAACAATAAAACTAACATAAATAACCCATTGTATAGCACTCAGTGTAGCCAACAGGACAGATTTTTTTTACACACAATGTCAACTTCATGCCAAGATATCATTCTTAGTTCTAATGGACATGATGACACACACACACACACGCATTAAGGTATACTTTAAGACACTTTTTTGTTAACATCAAGCACCTGACTAGCTAGATTAGAAAAATATAACTTTAAATTCTCTCCACTGTTATATCCACTTGCCATATCTAGATTGAGAACAGAAGAATAAACTCTCTACTCTGTATTTCCACTTGCCATATCTAGATTGAGAACAGAAGAATAAACTCTCTACTCTGTATTTCCACTTGCCATATCTAAACTAAGAACAGAAGGATAAACTCTCTACTCTGTATTTCCACTTGCCATATCTAAACTGAGAACAGAAGAATAAACTCTCTACTCTGTATTTCCACTTGCCATATCTAAACTGAGAACAGAAGAATAAACTCTCTACTCTGTATATCCGAATTGAGAACACAAAGCAAACTCTCTATACTGTATTTTACTTAGCATATCCAAATTGAGAACACAAAGCAAACTCTCTACACTGTATTTTACTTAGCATATCCAAATTGAGAACACAAAGCAAACTCTCTACACTGTATTTTACTTAGCATATCCAAATTGAGAACACAAAGCAAACTCTCTACACTGTATTTTACTTAGCATATCTAAATTGAGAACAGAAAAACCAACTATATACACCAGCATTTCTCAACCTTTCTTAACTGGAGGAACCCTTGAACTAATTTTCATGTCTCAAGGAACACCTGCATAAAAATTACATGTACTAAAATTATGATGCTATATTTTTAAAATCACAATCTCTTGGGGAACCCCTTAGCAACCACTAGCAGAACCTTAGGAATCCCAGTGGAGAATGGCAAGATCACATCCAGGCATCATAATAGAGGGGAAAAACATTAGTGTTTATGTTCCTTTAAATATATTTCTTAATTGGCATTTAGTTTAAAATGATTTAATACAAGTACTGAATATATACCTTTATGAATGAACACATCAAGAGATCTATTGGTAAGTTGTTCCTTTGATCCTACAGGCTGAATATAAAACTCTATTACTGAGTGAATAGGTTGGAATTCAAAAGAAAAAAACTCACCCCAGTTCTGATGTGCTAAAGTAGGGGTGTCAAACTCAATCGCACAGGGGACCAAAACTCAAATCACACTTAAGGTTGCAGGCCGAATTGTATAAACACTCATTGAACAGTGGAAAACTAACCTTTTTTAAACACTAATATGAATTAAAGCAGACAAAAGTTAAAATAATAACAAATCAAGGCATACCAATTTTCACTATTATGCCAATTTGTCAGAGCTGGATGTTTGGCATCTTTTGATGGCAACAAGTTCGTTTATATTTGGAGTAAGGTTCTGTGTTATGGAGATTCTCAGGATGGACTGCAGGTGTTCATCAGTGAGATGACTCCTGTGTGATGTTTTGTTAATCTTTATCACAGAGAACAGCTGCTCACACAGATAAGTGCCACCAAACCTGTTCAAGGTTTGAGCCGCATGTAGACGAAGCTGGGGCATCACTCCAGGAATGAAATGAGTGAACTGTGCAGGTCCCAGACTATCGTACTTTGCCTTTAGTGCCCCATTCACTGCAGCTCTCTGAGCTCTATCTGCAAATGTACAGTGCCATTTCCACATCAATGGCAAATGGGTTGCAAAACATCTCAAAATTACTTTTCTGTTAAAAACACCGTGCGAAATCAATGTGAAGTGAGCTCAGTTTTTCAGAAACTGTGACAGATTTCTTCAATCAGCTGGAAAACTCTACTGAGAACTTTCCCCGACTTAGCACCACACCTCTGTATGATAAGGTATGTCACTGAACTCTGAGTCTATTTCTTGCAAAAAAGATTGAAATTGGCGGTGATTTAAATCTTTGGCTCTGATAAAGTTAATGGTTTGTGTTACAGTGCTCATTCCATGTTCCATGTTGAGGACTTTACCACACATTGATCCTTGGTGTATGATGCAGTGATATGCTATCAACTCACCAGTACAGTTCTCCTGCATCTCTAACCATTTTAGTCCACTTTTTTCGCCGCACATCGCCGGTGCTCCATCTGTTGTAAGTCCAACAAGTTTGTCCCAAGGCAGGTTCACGTCGGTTACACTTTGACATACGTCAAAAATGTCTTTCCCTGTTGTCCCATGCATAGATTTCATGTCCAATATTTCTTCAAACTGGAGTCCACTCCACGGATGAAGTTGGTGAGCTGTCCAGTGTCAGTCATGTCACTACTTTCATCGACAGCAAGAGAGTATTCAACAAAGTCTTTGCCTTTTTCAATCAGCTGTGTTTTCACATCTGTGGCCATCTCACAAACTCGATCAACAACTGTATTTCTGCTAAGGCTTACATTTACAAACATCAAACATCTGCTTTTTTGTCTGAACACAAGACTCACACACTTTCATCATGCAGCTCTTCAGAAACTCTCCCTCAGTAAATGGTCAGGCTGATCTGGCAATCTCCTCTGCCACAATAAAACTTGCTTTCACAGCAGCTTCACTTTGTGATTTTGCTTTGGTGAAAAACATCTGCTGTGATGTTAGATTCCTCTTTAATTTTTCTATCTTCTGTAGCTTCTGCTTTGCATTTAGTTTTTTCAACTTGTCTTTATGTTTAGTCTCGTAGTGCCGTCTCAGATTATATTCTTTGATCACAGTCACATTATCTCCACAAATTAGACACACAGGCTTACTGCAAATATCAGTAAATATATTCATCCTTCAAGCAGCTTTGAAAGACTGTTTTCAGAATCAACTTTTCTCTTGGCCATTTTAAAGACTAGCTTTGATTTGAATATCCAGGCACTATATATACAACTTTCATTTTCACTTATTCTGACAAAGGGCAGCTTCGTCCCCCTCCCCCCACCGATGGAGGGCGGTTGAGGGTGTGCGCCAAATAGGTGCGACCTGTTTCAATCCCTTCCACCAGTCATCCTGCCCTCCACTTCAGATGCACCGCAAGGCAGTGGGGATCTTCCAGAAGCAGACCAAGACCGAGAACAAGAACACTGTGAAGATGAAAGGTCTATTGCGGCTTCTGGGGTGAGTGTGAGCGGAACAACACAACCACAATGCTTATTCTGATCTCTCAGGCAGCCTTTCATTCGGCAATTTGGGAATTTGATTTGCACTTCATATCACCAGGCCATTAAAAAATATTTTTGCCTAAAATTCTCTTGCAGGCTGGAAATAATTGTATGTCGGGCCGGATGTGGCCTGTGGGCCTTGAGTTTGACACCTGTGTGCTAAAGGCATGTTCATTACCCAATCTTTACTTTCAAAGACAGAAGCTTAATGTAGTACATGTACTTTGAACACTATACTGCACTACTCAACTAAAAAAACAATTATAAATAGTAAATTACCAACAATAAAATTGCACGCTCAATTTCAATAAAAAAAAGAAATATATTCAGACTACATTTGTCTATTAAAAGTATTATACACATTGTGAAGTGCAATCCTTTATATATCATTCACACCTTCTCGTGATGTTTGTTTCAAACCACCTAAAGCTCATAGTATTAATTATTTGAACATCTACATACAAGTTACAAGAGTCAATTAAATTAAAATTAGTATCTGTGATGGTGTGAATTTAGCCAAGAAATGTAATTACATCCTTGTGATTACTAATATGCAGAATATTATTATTTCCCTTGCAAAGTTATACTATGTCAGGACAATAACTTCATCAGACATTTTCATGACCTATTTGGAAGTGAGAAGGAAATCCATAGAATAAGAAGCTTATATAGCACATATTGTTGTGTTGAACACAGCTGGCAAGAAGTTATATAAACTGATGAATCGAGATTGATTTCTCAGTGAGGATATTATTCTTTTCTTGGGAATAATGGGGAATACAACATTTTTTGCAAATTACAGTAAACAGAGAATGAAAGGAGAAGAGAAAGAAAACTTTACATCTTTTATTCACAATATGTATGTGATTATTCTTTATCCAGTGTTTCAGGAGTTGTACACTTCTTATCTTACTCCTTAATTTATAAATTCTAATTCATTGACATGGGTCCTACTAATAAACGGTTTCCCATTTGATACCTAGCCAGCTAGTATAGTAGTAATGGTTCTAATACTAGGATTCTGAAAGGAGTGCAACTAAATGAGTCAGAACAACTAGGTCTAGAGTGAATAGTGTATTGATTTATCCCTATTAGTGTAAACAATTACACTAATTATTTATTCAGTAAATGAGAGGTCTAGCTCTATTTAAAATGTATGTCAAGTGAAGATTAATGTATTATTTCTTAATATCACTGAGACATGACTTTATGAACAAAAAAGTGTGACTTATTCTTCTTGTAAATTGATATATTGTATTTACATTTGAGATTCGTTCACTTCAAGTTGTGGACCATGCAATCTTATGAGCCAAGTTGCCTTAATGAACTTTGAAATGTGATGAGATGGAGCAATCAGTAAAGTTTTATATATCTGTCAGATTGTTAATTGCTTCACTAGTCTCTCTTTTATTCCCACTGTTTCTTTCTCTGTTAGGAATACATAATGTGGTAAAATGTTATGATCACTTATTAGAAATTTGAGTTTGCCAACAGTTTTATTCAGCAAAATATTTTGCAAACATGATAAGTATGGAACATTAACACATCACTTGTGACAAAAGGGTACCTTACATCAAACTTGTCCCATGTTGTCCCATGCATAGATTTCGTATTCTTAGACTGATTGAATACTTTAAACATAACATCTTCACTGTAAGTAGAACCAGCTATTTTTCAGTCTTTGGAAATGAATTAAATTTACACTATATAGAAGAGGCCCAATATTTGTTATTATCAAAAAATTGTACTTTAAATTTGGAAAATAAACACATGATAAAATGTTCGCATGACACACAGCAATATGATTCTCTGTGGAGCACAGAGAGAGAGAGAGTGTGTGTATGCGTGCAAGTGTGTGTGTGTGTGTGTGTGTGTATGGGGGGGGGAAGGGGTGTGTGCATGGAAAGGGGGGGGGTAAATATTTTGCAGTTGTGTGGGAAGGGAGTAGACCAGCATTCAAAATTATTCCTTGAACTGATCATCATCTCACTCATGACTTCAAAGTGTAGAACTTCGAAATGACCCAAGTATCGTTTGGCAATAAGCACATGATACATATCAGACAAAATATGAGTGAGTACTCTGTAAGATATCTTTACAGTAAATGAAAGAGCCATATTAGTTGCTCAGGATTAATGTTATATTATTCTATGGATATTATCATGTATATAAATTAGTCTATCTTATGTACTTTTCATACACTCTTGACAGAGAAAGCACTGCTGAAAAGATGCTAAAAATAACAGGTTTTACAATTTTATATAAGAAAATGTATTAAATAAATGCAAAATTGTGTCATTTGCAAAGAATGGACACAAATGCACAGAGCAGCAGTGACAAAATAGGTGGCAAACTGAATGTGTCATGTCATCAGCATTATTAAAATATCAAAATCAAAATGCAATAATTTCCCCCCACCCCACCCCCCAAGGACTAATAAATATTGAAATAAATAATCAATATAATTTACTATAATATAATTTATTTGAGGCACAAGCAACATGGGAAATATTATTTCCCAAACAAATTATTACAAAGCCTAATAAAATCTGAATTAAATCTGCACTATCTGCTTAGTATCTGATAAATTACTATCTCTTTACTTGTACAAGACATTTTTTAAAATAAATAATTTTTAAAATAATCATGCATACGAGAAAATCTTTTAAAAGAAATGGGTTTACATTTTCTAAAAGTGCACACAAGCCTGAAACAAATGACATATTATATAGAGCATGCATGGCATATACTTACCACAGTCTCCCATCTGAATATGTTGGCATAGAAGCAAATCCAATTTTGTGAGATGTACATTCTACCCTGTACCAAAATGTCTTTTTGTAAAGCACATGAATAATCTGCAAAACAAAATCATACTGTATAATTACAAAAATCAACAGCAAAATAGTCTATCACTTTAAAATTAACATTACAAAGATTTTTTTAAAATATAACTAAATCTTATAAGTGTTTTCAACATCTTGATGAGTTTCTTGTTTAATCTCATTTCTTATTTTTAGGTCCAAATCCTTATTCTTATGTGAATAAGATCAAATATTTTTGTGTTTCTTTTATTTTTCTCATTCCTGTACTTTTTAAATGTTACTATGCACAACAGAAACTGAAAGAAATCTCAACCAAAACTTCCTGTATATGAGTAATCTAATGTGAAGTTGTACACCCTACTGTTCTTAATACTGTCTACTAGATTTGTGCCATCATTCAGCCTGATCAGGCTATTGTAGTGTCTCTCTATTGCATCTCTGATAATTTTACCTAGTTCACCATTTGAAACTAAGATTGGCATACTAATAAATTATCAATAATTATCAAAAATGCTAGTGCCTAATTAACTGTTGTGACTAGATGACTTTTTAAAAAATAGTTTCCACTTATCAACAAGTTTAACATAAATTTATTTTTTACTGATTGTTAATTTCTTTTAAGAATCATTGATAGACAACTGTTTATGTGTGTGTACAATTATGTGTGCATGCATATGTGTGTGTGTAAATGCTTATATGTGTACATGGAGAAAGAGAGAGTGTCAAGCAGATGACGACCAAGAAAATGAAGTGTTCAGTTTATTACTCACCAACAATAAGTCGTTCATCTTTAGGAATGTCTCTGAATGTCTTTTTAAAATCTTCACTTCGAGACTTGTATGTTGGATTCAACATCTGAAATGCATATCAGAAAGCTACACTCAGTAATTCCCAAAATAAGTTAATGTAAAATGACAAACATAATATATGATCATCATCATGGTGACAAGTAAGCTCACACCTACAGTGTTAACACAAGGACAAGTAAGAAAAATGAGCAAACAGTAAGAGGGCAGATGTACTTACAGTATACCAGGATCCCTTCTTCTTCTTATCCACTTTTGAGCTTTTGTTTGCAAAAGGAGAAGGCGTCTGATCCAGGTGCCTAGATCCACCCTCAGAAGCAGTCCCATTATAAGAATCCACACTCAGGTTCAAGTCCAAAGACTTCTCTGAGCATTTATCCAAAATGTTATCTAAGGATCGTTCAAAGGAACGCTCACAGGAATGTCGACTTGCAGAGAGGGTGCTAGTCCTATCTTTCTCTGATGTGGAATCAGACATGGAGTCATACTTTCTGTCAGAAATGCTGCACACAAGTGGTGAACTCTGACTATAATGAAGACCCTCTAAATGTCCTCCACTGTCTAGCAAAGGAAAATCAATGCGACTATTTCTGTCCTGATTTGGTGATTTATCAGGAGATCCAGAATTGTGGTTTTCAGATCTATCACCAGAGGGAGATTGTTGTGGCATTTCATGTGTCTCCCTACAAGTCAGAAAGGCAAAACAATACTTTGATTAAAAATAAATACAAGTGCTAAATTTAGAGAAATGTTCAAAGCTAAATTTGGAAAATATACATATAGTTCAAAGTTTCCTCAAAAAACAAAAACAAACCTTTAAAATAAACTATTTACTTTTAACTTCCTCACAAAGCAGTTATGATGCTAACACAAAAGCAAGGAATAAATTATACTGTATTATCTGAATATTTTTTTAAATTGACATTAAACTGAAAGGTCAGGTTTATTGTGATTTTTCTGTGTGAGTGTGTGTGTGTGTGTGTGTGTGTGTGTGTGTGTGTGTGTGTGAGATAGAGAGAGAGGTATGTGTGGAGATATTCTGGAGGATTTTGATTGGTTTTTTGCTCATACAATGTTTCCACTTTTATCTCCACATAGATCAAAATTAGAAGTTACTAGTAAAATAGTAATTGTGGCTTCAAACACAAAAGGTTCTTCTTTGTTGTTGCAATATAATATTTTTCTAATAAAATTCAGTCATTAATATAGATAAAGTAATTAGATATGGTGTATGTCAAGAGTTGTTGGACATAAGACTACTGAGTGAATTCAGGATATATTTTAAAGATAAAGGCACATAGGTTTAATTGGAGGATTTTTTATTTTCATTAAATGAGACATAAAGATGAATTAAATCATAATTATAGCCAGGTCATTTCTGAGCAAAGAGGTAAAAATAGTTCAAAAAGTAGGACAATTCAAATCCTTTCAGGAGAAAATAAGCACAGTTGTGTCTCAAAATGCTTTTAATATTCAGAGATTGAATGTAGCCAAAATATTACAAATTCTTACAGAATGGGTTAAACTTTCCAAATCAAGTGAAACTCAAAATCAACCTTGTCCTTGCCTATTTTACTTTAGGTGCTAGCAAAGTAGCAAGAATTGTGGTGCAAAATGACTCATTCTGTCATGATGGCATTTCACATACAAGTTCATTACGTTTATATGTTACTGCTGATTCATTAATATAAGTGCTTAGTGCTACTGAGGTCAAGTATGCTATTATTTATGTAACTAGTGACATGACTAACACTACTGATATTATAATTTCAAATAACATGCACTACTTCTTCATTATGATGAAGTAGCACATTAGAACATATTTAACTGTATGGCCAGATGAAAACTACTTACCCCTCTGGAAGATCTGTGAAACTAACTCTGTGAGAGTCTTGAGTGCCAGACAAATTTGAAGCATTTAGTGACTCTTGACTGGACAATGTCACATCTTTTTGAAGTCTACCAACATTCACAAGCAGGACACAATGGTAAATATTTTTATATAAATTGAAATCTTTTACATTTATTCTTTTTTGTTGTTCATTTTTCTTTTTGGTGCTGTTGTTATTCTCTCCAGCAATATTATAATGTAATAACATAATTATTACACTATACAGAAGTTTGGAAATTTAAAAACAAAAACAAAAACAAAGCATTCACTTCTATGCTTGTAGTTATATGCAATTGTCAGGAAAGAAAAATTGTGTCACTGTATGTAATGATGAAGGGAGAAACTCTTACATAGTTACAAGAATAAAAATAGTAAAAGAACAAAATAGTAAAAATAAATGATAAAACATGATCAAGAAAATCTAGAAATCAATATTTTCACCACCAATGATCTAATGCTACTAAATTCTCTTAGTTCTAATTTTTTTATTTTTTTTTTTTTAATGCAAGTATGAGTACATCAGGAAGAGACAAAAGGCCTTTGTCTTTTTAAAAAAAATTTTCAAATGCTTAATTCATTTATTTTTTGTTTTTGTTTTACCAATTACCAATTAATAGTCCAGTGATAAATAAATTAGCAAAAGATAAAAAGTCTGTTTTGTTTTAAATGTCACTTCTGCTGAATGAAAATTGTGTCCATCTAATGGAACAACCCATCCTCATCTACAACAATCCTAAATTCTCAATATGCTTGAACTTTTGTCTAAAAGATAAACACAAACTTTTTCTTCCCCACCCCAACCAGTTGCAACAGTTTTTAATTATTTAAAAATAAAATTATGACTGATTCATTTTTTTTTTTTTAATTTTCCTGTTCAGTGCTGGAAAGGGTGGTGATGGTGGTGGTGGCTTTAAATACAGTACCTGATAGTGATCTATAAGATAAAGACAGAAAATAGACAGACAGATAGGATGAAGAGATCCAGATCTCATATTATCTGTATCTGCTAAATAAGTAAATTTGTACAAGTAACTGGTCATTTTGGAAAAAATATCACAAGACAAGAGAACTGTAGTTCTGCTTGACAAACAAAGACCTTATAATATAAAAGTTATATATAAATAATATTGTTTATAAGTAATTTTTATCAATACTCATTGCATTAGTCATCCAGTTCTAGCATTTTATTTCTAGTTTACTTTTCAGAATTTGACAGCTTTCTATATATTATTATATTAACGCATTAAAAAAAGAATTAAATAAAAAGGGTTAGGGTGCATAAAATCTATAGGTATTCACAATACAAAATTTATAAGAATTAATAACAGATATATTTAAAATTATGGTAATTCATGAATTTGATAAAGGTGGCAGATGAAACATGACAATTTTTTTAAATATCAAATTATTAAAATTATTACACTGTACTGTTCTGTTTCTATATCAGATGTGCAAAAGCAAATTATAAAACGAAAAAGCTTGTCCATTAAGTGGTAAACTGGTATTAATTAATTAAACCTCCTTCCTGCTTCATTTATTGCTATGTAAAGATACCATGGCAGTTACTAGTTAGCCAGTTTTGTGATGTGTAGAAACTGATAAGATCATTACAGTTGTTGGCTTAAAGTCAAATCTGTTAATATATTTAAAATACTTTTACTTGGGATTTTATTACTTCCTTTTACAGAAAAAAGATATACTTTGATATCTCACTTTGGATCTAATAAGAGTTATCGAAATAATGTAAACAAACTTTTTTTTTTAATGTATATTTTATCTTTTCATGAAAATATTGATGTCATTTACAAAATGTGGTATTCAATTTTAGTATGTATTGTATGTCTTTTTGTTAAACCACCTTATTGTATACAAATACAGTGGAGACAGTTTTAGGGTCACCATTACTTATGACATAATTTTTTATCTAACAAAACTGTCATATAATGATCAATCAGAAAATAACTCCTCTATTTTTGTGTGAAAATATTATTAGAATATTTTCTTGTATAACACTTAACAGTCCTTAATTTAACAATCAGTCAAACAAAATTTGCATATGCCCAAACTTAAACATCTCTCCATTACAAAAAGGAAAGTATTTATATTTTTAAAAAACATATGTTGGAATGACAATTAATATTTTTCTACCTTAATAATATAATTAAATGATGCCAGCTATATGTAGAATGTTCATCAATAAAATTAAGTACAAGATAAAAGAAAAATCGGAGGATTGGGGGTGTATATTTAAGTTTTAACACATTGTACTGTGTTAGAATGACCATCACTCAAACGGTTCATTATTCTCAGTAATTTTCAATTAGAATTACTCAATTAGTCACAGCTCCATAGTAATATGAAAATACATGTACTATCTAGATGTCACATAAAGTTAAAGCTTTGTTATGTTAATACTTGATTAGATGTGTATGTAGCTGGTTGATTCATCACAAGTACTGAAGTAGTCTTTAAAAAAGTAATATAGTATTTAGTAATTATACTATTATTATATTGACAGTTATACAAATAATCATACAGACTAATAGAGCTAAGAAAAGTCAATTCACAAAATTAATAGATGTAAATGGTGAGATAACACTGGAAAACAACTTGTAATTATGAAAATAATTGTTTTATTGTAACCTTATTTATGTATGTAGCACTGGCATACTACAAATCAAGTAGTAAAGCCTAAAACTAGTATTAAAAGAATAAAACTAAAAGACACACATAAATATTATCATACCTCAAACTTCTTACATACTGTCATTTAGACTTTTTAAAAATCTTTCTTTTAATTTCTGCAAATGAAATTCTACTTTTTTTTTTTTAGCTAGTACTAGTAGTAGTAGTAGGTGCCATATTTACTAATTTAGTTATCAAGAACTTGAGGAAAAGACTGCATTTGTACCATGACCAAACAACAACAAAAAAAAGGGAACAAAAATGAGTCATACTCAAACAGCTTCTTTCACAAATAATGAAATATCTCAAAAACTGACATCTACAAAATTGTTACCTCAGTCATTTTTTTTTTATATTGCACTTTGCAGATTATATTTTCATTATCTTTAAATTGTACAAATGAAATTGATAATTTCTTTTAGATTAATAAAAATTGTATACTTAACCTTATAAAACATTGATATGCAAATAAAATTGACTACTCGTCTACTTATTCAGATTATACTGAAAACATTATATTTAAAAACTAAAAAAGTAAAGATTTTCTCTGGCAAATATGTTGACAGTGCACAACAGCTGCAAAATCCTGTGTGGGAAGGGAAGGAGAATGGTAATAATGAGTTTTCAAAATAATTATTTTTAACGTATATAAATTGCTCAACTCGATCATGTCTAATCAAATTTCTTTTTACCATTATATTGTTTTTAACAAATGCAGAAAATGAAGAAAATTATAAAAGATATGCACTATTTTGTGTTGATGATTATTATTAATTTATAAAACTAATAAAGTATCTTCGATCACAGACTGACAGAGAGCATTTGATAGAATTATTAAATTAAATTATAATGCAAACATCAAAGATTTTCCTTACGGTTTGGAGCTGAAGCCAAAAATGGGAGAACTTCTAGGAGAATCGCTAGGGGTAGATGCAGAAACACAAGGTGCCGAATCGACATGGAAAATCACAGTTTGTTTGTGTTTTGAATCGCGGGTTATGGGACTAATGTTGTCGTTATCACCATAACTGCGTTGATATTCGACCGACACCACTCCTCGCTTTGCTTGTTTACTCATTTCTACTATTCAAGGTATTGTATACAGCTATAAAGAGTGCAAGCGCTGTCATTGCGCAAGTGCGTGCATTCTGAAATGCTGAAGTACTTCTTCCATTGTATCTAGTCAGCCCTCGTTCGATTGGGAGAAAATTGCTATAAGTTACGTATTCAATATTAAGAATGCAATATGTTTTTGTTAAACAAATTATGAATTTATTCTATTCTTACTGTAATTTTATTATAGATACACTTCTTTTTAATGAAATAATCGCAGTAGTTTAATAAATTCGAAACTAACAATAATTTGACTTTACTTATGAAGTTACGTTCCAAAGATACAATTGTTGTGAGATGGATTCCGACGAGGAAACTAACGTAAGGGTAGAGTATTTAAAGCTTGAGCACTATAACAACACAAAGAATGTATGCAAATAATGTGTGAGACAACATTCATTCAAAACCATTTCTGTCTTAGTAAAGGACTCTCTCAGACGACAGAATTCACTTAAAATATTATTATAGTCTTATTTCATACAAGTTATAATTTTTTTACTGCAATTAGTTTATTATATTTATTGTACTTTTTTTGTAGTGTTTGCTTATAGAAAAAATAAATACTCAAATAGTGTTTTATTAGATTATTATTTTTTATATTTGTAATAACTAGATTGATTCTTCCCTTAATCTTGACAGCCTATCACTCTATATCAGGACTACATTAAATTTTGTAAATTTATTTTATTTTTGTTTGTCTTTAGGCTTAGCGAATACCATTATTTGTTATATATTGTCTTAGTCTTAGTTCAAATGGTATAAAACATTCCAGGTAAGCGAAACCTGATAAACAAATAAATGTTAATCGTTGGCTGAAATTAATGATTAAAATATACGCAGTGCATATAATAATATATATAGGCCTATATATGCTAATGATCTTTAAACTGTCCACTCTCAATAAAACAAAATGGCTCCACATGAAAGAAGGTACATGCCACATTCTCTGCTTACAGTAAGCTGTTTGCTTTCAGAATACTGAAAATGAGCATCGGATGATACACTCAAATTTTTAGGAGTCAACACTTGAGACCTGACGAGTATTTAGGGCAAAAGACAGTAAAGCTTAACAAACAGAAGAAATTTTATATATTCTGCTGTGAGTATGAACAGCTAGCTATTAGAGAATAGAGTGACATGATCAGTTTATTGGTGCACTAAGAATAATCTATCCTAGGTGCAGTGTTTTGAACTTTTGGAGTTTCTTCAGAAGACACAAAGGTGGACCCAAAAGAAGATTGTACAATAGTTAGGTTGAGAGACCGTAAGTGAACACCCAAATGTTTTTGTGAGAAAATTATTAATAGTGTTAATTCATCTCAGCTCCAGATAAGCTGCTTTACAATTGCGACTATTGAAGATTTATTGGCATAGTGAGAGAAGAGGCTGTCAGAAATAACACCAAGTTTTCTAAGTGAGTGACTAATAAATTTTATGGGAGTGTCACCAGTTTTGATTGATTCTGACAGAAATAAAGATTTAAAAACTCTTTTGGAGCAGCAAGCTTAACTTCTGTTTTGTCATCATTCAACTGTTAGTGTTACTTAGTTATTAGAATGCCATAAGAAATATCTGGGCTGGAATTCAATGATCTGAATAAAGATGAAGCAGAACCAGAGAAGTCAAATACATATTGTAGACAATGGAGCAAAAGATTAAGGTCAATACAGAGAGTAGTGTCAGATTTTGACACATTTCTATAAAATGATAATTAAAAGATTGAAAGGGCTGCAAGATAAATCATAGTACTTTTCTAATGATAGTGCACATTTATTCAAACAGTTCACAAATGTATCAGTTTAAATCCTGAACTAAACCTTCAAAAATATATTATTTTCAGATTGTTTCATATTGTTTCTGGTAATTTACTTCAGGGTTATCACTTTTTCCATGTGTTTCATGTATAAAATGTTATTGTTTTTCTGTAAAATCACAGGCTCGGATTCACCAGAATCAACCATATGATGAGTCAATGGAAGTTCCAGATGCAGAAGAAATTGCAAGTACTTATTCTCCAACTCCACGTGTTCCAAATCCATCGGGTCGGTACAGTTTTTTTATTTCAGTTTTTTTCTTATTTTTTAACAATCAGAATTATCAAATTAATTTGTTATTTTTCTCATGGACTTCTAGTTTCACTCGCAGAAACTGTAATTGCTATTAAAGTATATGAACATGCCACCATAGATTGAATCACTTCACATCCAATCTCAATTCTTGCTAGCTAAAATAGGCAAGAAGACGTGACAAAGTTGATTTTGAGATTTCATTTTGATTTGGGAAAGTTTAACACTTATAAGTAGGTGGCCAAACATTGCTTTTTTACAGAAATTTAAATTTAAAAAAGCACTTGTCATTTGATTTTATCAGTATTTCAGCATGTCTGAATGTTGATTTGTGGCTCATAAAGATATGGATTGTAACTGCTTTTTCAGTTTTTGTTTTACTTTTCTTTGTGAAACTTTATTTTAAATCTCATTCTCAAGGTTGGGTATTTTAATATTAAGAAGAGACAAACCTTTTATAACTTATTTTAAGTCTCTTTCTTACCGTACCTAATTTCTGAATTTATACCAAGGTATTGCATTACATGTGTCAGATAAACCAACTGGGGATATATGTGGCTGACTTGAGTTCTTGAAGATATGTATCAGCTTGAATAAGTTATAAAAATGTTACTTATATAGTTATAATGCAAGTGTTTACAGAGACACATTTCTCTGGCATCTTTCTCAATCTCATGAAAGGTGCCATTCTCATACTTAACACTTAATATACCCAGAGTTCAAGGACAGGGCAGAAAACTGACTGGCAGTTCTAAGCCAGTTCCTAGCTAATGATAGATTGGTTGGTTGAGATTAGATCATACAGCAGGCTAGAGCAAACTATCCAACAACAGTTGAAATTTAGAAAGAGTATGCATTCAGCTACTGCCTGGGCAAAACTATGGCAAAATAGCATTCCAAAAATACAATGATAAATGCCAACACTTTTTCCTACCTCTCCTTACATTGTACCATATGCCATTTTCTTTATTTCCAGAACTAAAATATGTCATTTGCTTGTAGTTATACTCATCTGAATAGGCAGCAACATTTAGAAGTGGATATGAAACTTTAAAACTTATAAGAAATGCAGTTAATTTTGAAAGCTTTAAATTTACAATACTAAATAAATGAAATAGTACACAAAACAAAATATAAACACATACAACACTTTCAAAGACATTCATGCATAAACATGCAAACATAATACATTGTATATATAAAAAGGAAAGTACTCTACTAGTAAGTAAACTAATTAGAAATTATATATATTTATAATATGAATAATAATCACTCATTTATATACATGACTACTTCTATTCTCTGTATTGTTCATCATTAGTAAGTTAAGTAATTTTAAATTATGTACATAATGATAATCATTTTAAAAAATAAATCTTCATGCTATTCTCTAAATGTTAATACTTTAGTAGAGATCGTTAATTCTCTCACTAATAGTAATAAACATCGGTAATAAATGTAATGTATATAAAATGACAATTACAAAACTGTACTAAAAGAGCTTTTGCCATTCATATAAAAATAATAACCACTAAATATGTCTATGAACTTAACGATGACTACAAACATTCAGTAGGCTTATGTAATAAGCTGACTATATTAGAAAAATATTTTAACGGACATGGATTTCATCAGTCATTGTTGCCTCATATCTCCAACATCATTAGAAATGGTATGTGAACTGCTAATAGTTGTCGCTCTCATCAGTTTGAATTGGATCAAACATACATGAAGTAGCAGAGAAAATTAAATTGACGGTCATTTGACACCCAACCCCCATGTCTGATGTCACTTCTGCTTGCTTTTACCCCATGGGCTTGGGTTTGTGTAGCTTAGTAACAGGGCAAATCTCATTCATAAACTTTGTTTGACCTAGATTCCATTTCACTTGGTCTTAACTTTTAATAACAGTCTTCATCAAAGATGAGTAGTCCATCTCACACAGTGATATACTAGCTTGTCTGCTTATGCTCTCACCCACTAAGTTGACTAACTGAGAGGTAGATTTTTGTTATATAGATTCTAAAAAGTAGACTCTGCAAAGTTTTATGAGATATTGATCTTAAAAATAGATAATAATATCTGCAAAACTTGTGAAATGTGTATCATGATGTCTCCGGTTAGATGCTAAATTATAGATTGGAGGCTAGGCAATAGTTTTCAAGTCATTAAAATGAAGGATTGCTTGTCTTTTACAAAAGAACTTTATAGAATTTGTTTAAAATGTGTATCATGTCTCAGGTTAGATGCTAAATTATAGATTAGAGACTAGGCAATAGTTTTCAAGTCATTAAGGTCAATAATTGTTTGTCTTTTACAAAAGATGCTTTACAGTATTTGTTTAAAAAGTGTTGAAAAAAATGTAATTGGAAAGAGAGGAATGTATAGCAGGTAGATTAGCAAGTAAACATTCATAATATTTAAGTCAGATTCACATTATTTTGAAACATATTTCTTCAGGATTGTTTATAGAAAATCCACAATTATTGGGCGAAGTAAAGTGAAAAAAATATTATTGAAATTCTGCATCATGCCTTAACTGTATAAGATATTGCAACTCTGTATAATGGCTATAACTATGGAAGATGGTAAGTCAAGTAGCAGAATGTTGTCAAGTTGGATCTGTTACTTTTCATCTTATCATGGAAAAGGTTTGCAAATTGACTTAATAGATTATCTGCAGAGACAATGTTCGGAATTGGCAAAGATAGGTAGATAAATTTGCTTTAGGCTGATCAAACCTGATTGTATCCATTACCTTTCAGTTTAATGACATTACTAGCTTGTCACTTTTGTTGCTTTACCATAGCAACTAGCCTATGGTTAAATTATTCATCTACATGGAAAGTATTCAATCAATATTTACCACACTGCATTACATTTTACTCACCATAAATATCTACAATGTGTGGACATCGATGTTGCCAGATTGGTGGCATAGAAGCAATGAACATGATTTAAGACCATGAACTGTCCCAATTGAAAGGGTATACATATAAAGTATGTTTGTGTATTTCTTTATTCTTGGCTTTTGGGGTACAGTTTATTTGTGGGTAAACTGGAAAAAATTGTTATATTAACTTTATAATAGTCTGTTCTTACTGCTTTAGAAAATGACTAATTCACAGAATATCAAATTATTAAAATGATAGCTCTATATTTTTAAATGACACGTACTTTTGTACAGTTTTGTAGCAAAACATTCATATATTAAAACAAGATATATCAGAAGTATATTTTTTTAATGAACAAAGAATGTTTCTTACACAGTGGTTATTAGTGTACTATCTGTCTTTAAAGAGAGCAAATAAGCAAGCATTAATAGTCATGTGTAGTTCTCTCTAATACAATAAGAAATTACTATATAACTATGCACAAAAATATTTAAATATTCATACATTTTTGTTTTTGATAATATTAATAAATTGATATGCAAATTTCAGTACTCAGCCACCACCAACACACACACACACACCATAAATTTTTTTTTTAAATATTGTTTTAATCTACCATATGGAGCCTTCGAGTTATGCTTAAAGTCCGTGCCCATTTTCCCATTGTTAATCTGCAACTGATTATCAGTTTTAAGGGAGCATATGTTGGAGGGAAATAAGTTGCTACTGGCAACAAGTGCATTATATAATAGCTGAAGCTGCAACTTAAGTGATAATCTGAGCAACTGGGTGCACAAACTTTAAAAATAAAGTGAATTCTTACCCCTTTCATCATGTTTAAATTTACTTTGTCATCTGTTCATCCACGTCCTTTGTTTAAAGACAAAATATGCAATTGTCTTATAAACTTTGGTAAATCAATTTGAAGAATGAAGTAAATGAGAAGAGAGAGATGGCTGATGAACATATATCTCCAGAGTGAAGTGTTGATTTGAGAGTGCCTAGCTAATTGGCCATATAGAGTTCACTTTTTTTCTTTATTTAATTTTTTTGAATGATAATGAGATTGATGGGGAATTATTTTTACTTGTTATTTGTCTTTGCTGCATTAGAGCTACTTCTTTTTATTTACTAATACTTTTACTTCAAGCATTCATTCTTAATCATTTTACTTCATTTGCATACATGTAAATGTACAAGCGTACACACACACATACCACATGCATACACATATACATTCTTGTAATCAAATTTTATCACTATTTCCACTGTCACTGTGTTATTGTGGAGTATATTGAATACCATTGTGAAGTTAAATTAGAACTTTTACAGAAGTAAAATTATCCTAGATATATTCTGCAACTATAATAATGAAAATCATGAAGGGGGGGTAGGGGGTGGGATTCATACATTGATAGCAGTGTTCTCCAGTTTTTGTATGCATTGCAAATAGTGCACAGTTGTTTGCTATGATTAGAATAAATGAAAGAATATCATTTTTATCTTGGGAGGAGGGAAAGGGAAGAGAGAAAGTAAGGTTTGAGATTGATGTTATTGAATATAGTTTGAAGCAATCTTATGACCATTGTTGCATGTTAGTTTTAGAGAGAGAAAAAGCAAGAAAGAGAGTATGGTTTTAGACATTCTCTAAAACAGTCTTTTGATTCATTAATCAAACACTGATAGCAGTTATTGATCCAGAAGACAAAGAGAATGAGGTTATGTTATCGTACTCTTCTATAAAATAATTATGTTATAATCAATCACATACTGTGACAATTATTGATTAGAGAGAGAGCGTGGTTTGGCATTTATGTTCTGCATTCTCCTATAAAATACTAAAATAATCAATTTGTCAAATGCTACTATTATTTTTTACTGAACCAAGGTTGTTAGTATTTTTTTATTTTTGTTTTCATTTGACAGTAAAAGCTGGCCAAGCGCTGCTCCTAAACAAAAATATTAAAGGTGAAGGAATGTGCAGTTTTTAGTCCCAGCATGAGCTTATTTTTCTGTTGATCAGTAAATGCTTTTTTTTTAAAAATCAAATTTGTGTACATGTAATTTTGTTTGAAAAGTTTGAAGTTGTGTATTCTTCTATTTCAGTGTGGCCTTTGTTGTAGTAGTGCTTTTGTTTGCACCTGCTGCTAAACTGTCAGGAATGAAAATGAAGTGAAAACAAAAATGATAATGATAATAAATACACAAGTTTGCAAAGTTTTGGTTAAAATCAAATTATGTTCATTGTAAATACATGCTCTTTATCTGATTTCTGAATTTGCAGAATTTTTAGAAATATTTAACACTTCCAATTTGTAAAACTTTATCATTTCTGTGTAAGTCATACAAATACCACCACTTGAATTTTAAAATTAAGCTGTTTTGTGCAGTATAAATTCATTTGCTTACCTAGCCATCTTGTTTGGTGGTGGTGGTGGGGGGGTTTGTTGTGTGCATTACTACATGTATCATTTTTCAGTGAACAGAATTATTTCAGCCAAATTTCTTTTAAATGTTGACATAATTTGTTTTTCTGTTGTTTGAAAATGATTATGTAAGTATGGCAACTGATTTTAAAGTAGAAGTGTTATTTCAAATTCAATTGTATAGTTTTCCTAATTTAATTGCCTTTTAACTGCCCTTCCCACCCTAATAATCTCAATATACCTGCTTCCATCACAAAATTCTATCACTCTCTTTAAGTTTGTTTGACTGATTTATTCTGTTGCACAGTCATCCATTTGATTATTTTTTTCTGCACTCTCATAGCACTGGTTTCTCTCATGCATAAATGTTGTTCTTTCAAATCACAGTGGTCTCACTGAAAACTTAGAACCTATTGGTTTTAACTTGCATTCATACTTGAGGGAAATTGCCTCTAACATGTCTGTATATTTTTTATGCCAGTAATGTTATATGAAAACAGTTTGGAATGTGTCTTGCTAATCTTAGTATGAATATCATTCATTGAACTGTTAATCATTACAGACTTTAAATATCATTACAACTTTAAATAATATATGAAGATGCCTTATTGTAGCAACCCTATGCTCAGGAAATACACATTAAACAAACACTTTTTTTCCAAACAAAAATTTGATGTTGTGAAAATTGTTTTGAAAAATTACATAATATAAATATTATGATTCTTCTGTATAATTTGACAACCTAGAAAACTCATTTCATAAAGCAGTTTGATTTTTTTTTAATTTTCTGTTGCATGCAGTCTATTCATAGCTATTTTTATTCACACGTGAAGTCATGTAGATTAATCCTCTCCTATTGTTTAATTTTGTTGTACTTAGAATTAGGTCATTTCACTTGTTAGCTCATTATTAGCAGTCACTTGATATTGGGCATTTTATCAGTAATGGTTTATTTATTTCATTTGTTTGTTAAGTGTGCTTGTATTTAATTATAATTATTTTTTATAATGTAAAAGAGTGATTGTTTAATATTTAGTCATATATTGATCAGAGGAGCTTTTTTATTTATTTATTTTTTTATTATTTTTTGTTGTTGTGGGAAGAGGGAGTTGCGGTGTGTACATATGTGTGTGTGTGTGTGTGTGTGTGTGTGTGTGTGTGTGTGTGTGTGTGTGTGTGAATATAAATTGAAGAGTTTAATATGAAGACAGTTGGATTTGAATTTTTCTTAAATTCAGTGAATATAATTGAGAACTATGTGTTCTAATACTCTTGCAATAAATAATAAGAGTATTCACAAAGAGTGTAAACAAATATTTATTTTACACTAATATAGTATGTGTCTTATTACTTTTAGCCTGTTTAATTTCATAAACTTTTATAATAGAACTTTTATTACATGTAACATTTTACCTGGTATTTGTTGGAAGAAGAATTCTTAACACTATTTGTTTCTTAAAGGCCTCTGTATGCTATAAGATATAAGGTTGTTATATGAGACATGTCAAACCATGTGCGGAAATATCTTTCAAAAACATCTCAAGACATATTTATGTTACTGTCTTATGGTTTAGAAACTGATCTATTTCCCTAAGATGGTCATAATGACATCAAAACGTCATAGCCTATAGTAATTGTCCACTAAATTAGTGTTGACTAGCCTTGCATGTAGCGCATGTGATGTGTAAGGAGCCCTAGCAAGGACTGGCAATAAGCAAATGAAATGGTGGCCACTGAGAAGGTGGGTACAGAGGATAGTTAATATGTGAAAGCATATTTGGAGTTAGAAGAGATAAAGATTGTACATATGCACCGTACTGATCCCTGCTTGAGATCCATCCTCTGACCAAACAAGATCTTTTTCTCTTTTTTTTTTTTTACCTTGGTCATCTATGGTTTCTTCTAATGCAGCAAAAACAGCATCTACTTAACAATCATGTTTTTAGAATACAGAATTCTGTATTGATAATGCAAAATGGCTACTTCCATGGATGTTACAGAGCCATTTTGCATTATCATATCATATGGCATTGCTATAAATGGTATGAAGGCAAGGCTAAGTATATGTGACTTGGAAGTGTTATGTAACTTTGTATTACTGTGGTGGATATGACAGAAAAGGTGTTAAATGACATGTTTTCCTAGACTTTAAGACATTAGTCTTACTATGTGTGGAGGCCTTTACCAACTTATGTGATCTGAATGCTAGATGGTTAGGATATATTAGAACATATTTTTAAATATTAGTTAATGAGAACATTCTTTGCAATGCTGTATTTTCAAATGGGCCTAAAATGGATATTTGTTAAGGTTTTCATCTTTTTAAAAAAATAAAATAGGTTATTTAGATTGAATTTTGTTTCCAGAGAGGGTCTCCTGAAAGTTCACCTTTTTAATAACAAATCATTTATCTTATTATTTTCTTCCCCTTAATTCTAGCATTGCAAGCAGATTGATAAATATTGACAGTTTTGCCCATATGGCAAATTTGCACTTTACAGTAATAAACTAATAAAAGTAATATTTGTACTAGCAAAACTAATGAGATACAAAGCTAGTATGTTCATCAGTTTAGTGTTCTGGAGATCAAAATAGAAATTCATGTATCTCAGTTTCTGTAGAAATTCCAAAGATGCCTAACTAAATCAGTGAGTCTGAAGGTCATTGTTGGTGATGTTAACTGGGAAATTCTCATTTTAATTTGACATGAAATAACTCATTCTTTATGTTAGCTTTTGGTATTATAATATTAGTTATAATAAATGCAGTTGTAAGTGAATAATTTTTTACTTGTATTTTTATGAGAGACTATAATAATTTTTACTTTTATTATTTTTAGTGAAAATTTTTACTAACTGTATATTTTGATGAAGATTTCCTCTGATTTTGATGATACTCAGATAGTGATGAGTTATATAGGAAAGTGATTGTGCTCAGATATATGCAGTCTCACACCATTGATGATCAATAGCCTGAATTTTTATAATAAAATAATTTTATTTTAATAATATATCTATCCTGCAAAATATGCCTAGAGCAGTATTATTGTATAATAGAGCGCATTTTTGTATTAAACAGACAGGGGACACAGCCGGGGAAACTCACCACCTCACTCAGGACTTTCAGAAGAGTCTGATGATCCTTATGATGACAAACCTCAGCAGGTATAAATATTTGTTCCTTATGTCATAAAATTTTCACAAAATAGCAATTGCATTATTGCTTACACAGGGTAATAATCATAACTGAGTGACATATTTATATATAAATGAATATGAATTTTCCTACAAATCTAGTTGAAACCTTCATTGCACTTCTAATCACCATCAAATGATCTGTTTTACTGCACATTAATATTTTTTTTAATTGTTGGAATATACACTTTGCTGTTATAGTGACTGAGTAGATGTTACATTACTTTAGCCTGGTAAACTGTTCAGAAACTTATGCTGAAATTATTTCACTTTACATTCATCCTATCTAAATAAGTAAATGATTCTCTTTTATAAACTTTGCTCCTACAAGATATGTATTTTTATTCCTGTTTTCCCTAAACAAGCCTGAACTTTGCACCCACTAGGCTAATGCTTGTGATTGTTCTTCCATTACTGAATAGTCCTGACCAGTTGTTTGCTTTAGGCGACTGGACTCATAAGCCTAAAGAGTGTTATTCAATCTGTTTAAATCATCTTTTTGTCTTAGCATCATCTTCTTTGAGTCATCTTGGTGTGATTTTTATCTATTAGTGTTAGCATCGTTCTGGTATTCATCATGGATCAAAACTACGTTAATATTTTGAATCTTAAATACTATATTATTAGGATGGAATTTCTTTTATTAAGGGTTTGCCAAGACCTTGTTATTTATTTCATGTATTTTGCCAAAATGTTTTTAATTCTCAGTTATTAGAGTTCACTAATTTAATTATTTTTTCAGAATTAATTAAGCTACTTTATTGAGTAAAAGATAAATATAATTTTTACATTTATTTTGTAAATCAAAGAACTTTTTCTTTTTTAGTTTTCTTATATAAATTTTATTATAAATATGGAATCAATCTTAGTATCAAAACTATATCAGATACAAATGAACACATATCCTCATTTGTAATATTGCAAATCATTTCCAGTTTTATCATTAGCTGCTAGGACTTTAGTATCTAAGGTAGATCTGATACAAATATATTAGTACAATCAATATGTTGTGAAACATTAAAAGAATATTTTACTTATTAATTTATATTAGGATGCATATGACTAATCGATATCCTTCTTATAGTTTTGGTTACATAAACTAAGTATTCATTTCCAGAAACAACAGCGACCCGTGCCAGCCAATCGTACCAGTGATACCAAACGAGCACCTCAGCAACAGGCTCAACAGTTCAATTCTGAAGATGAAGATGATGAAGGTTCAGATGAGACTGATGATGAGGATGAGGAAGATGACGATGAAGATCATCCTAAAATAGAAGGGTCTGCTTTTAACAGAAAATATCTCATTATTACATGAATGATTTATGATGTGTTTTCTTAAATAGATGCTTTTATTTTTAAATAACTTTATTGACATATGTAATTAAAATTTCTGTAAAAATATTAAAAATAAATGTCTTTTTTTATAAAAATTAATTGGTGAGAATTAAAAGTAATTATTTATGTATTTGTCATATTACATTATTACATTACTCTCATGAATGGGTGAACATATTTTTATATTTTCAGTAATCAAAGACAAAATTTTCTGCTCTTAGATGCAAAACCACTTGCTTAATTTTTTTTTTACAGAGTTTTCTGTAAATATATTAACAAATAATAAGAATTATATTGTTTTCATTCATAACATTTTCACTATTGTGATCTGAAAAGAAATTAATTTAATTCATTTTTATAAATTTAATTTCAGTTAATGTTTTCCTCCTTTAGTCCTTCTTTTTCATTATAATACATTACAATAAACTCACCAGTACTAAAAAGCTTATATTTAAAAACAAATAATTTAACATCTCATGAACGCTAATACAACAGTGTCAAACATTATGAGTTAATAAAATATTAAATTACTGATTGAATAAACTTTTAATTTCAGGAAAAGTGAGCAAAATATAAATACTGCAAACATTGTTGGTTGAAAATAGAATGTTTGCCAACAACTGTTTTTGAAGCAGTAATTCATTTTTCTTTCCAGAGCATATGATCCCGCTGAATTTGAAAACCTGCCAGTTTCAGCAGAGATCAAAGAACTATTCCAGTACATTACAAGGTAATTAATACTAAATTGCTGATCATTTTAATTAATAATGTTGATAATAACATGACGCATAATGTGGAGTTTAGTCTTCTTAAAAAAATCATAGTTAAAGGGAATGAATGCATGTTATTTTTAAATAATGCCCTTTTATAAACGAAGCATTACCATCCTCTAGCACTCTCATTGCTAGAAATCTTGTTAAACTGTAGTAGAAGTTTTGCTTTGAATACTTACCAGCAAGTTTTCTAATAGTGATACTGGCTTTGATTAATAAAAGAAAAACATATGGGTTTTGGGAGTATTTAAATCAGACTTATGTTAGTCTTGATCCAAAATGCATTAAAATCATTTTTTTTCAAATACTAAACAGCTCTGTATCATCTTTAGATGGATGGATGGATTAGTACCCTCCATATTAGAGCACATTTTGATAATAGTATTTAGTATAACTCCGTGATATTAGTTTATTGTTATTCTTTATTTTTTGTTTCCACCCAAGTAAATATATTTTACTTAACTATTGTGTTCTTAATCTTTTAAAATTAATATAGTTGAAACTCTTTAGGGCAACTTGAAGGAAAATGAGAAAAGGTTTGAATTATCAAAAATTTGAGTTACTCATAATTTCATAAAGCAATACATAAAATATATATGCATGTGCATGCACTTGCATACACATACATGCACTTGCACACAATATTTGTATTCTCTATACTATATTCTATCACCACCACCACCCCACTCCCAAGATAACCTGTCCCCCCATCTTGCATCAGAAGCCATTGCCTGGATGTTCTTGTAGTTGTCTTTGTACCACAGTATCCAGGGGAATGACATTTAAAGACGTAAAAATAATTTTACTGCTTTGTAACACACCACCATACAAAATGCTCTTAGGGTGGCAGACAATTTGCCCTTGACACCATTAGAACATTTTCTCTCTACCAATATTCAACATTATTCCACAGCATTTATTTTAAAACATACCCATTTGGCTTGTGGCATTGTCCCTACTCTATACTTTAGATATATGAATACTATTTAATTATTCTATCAATTATTCATTTTGTTTTTGTAAACCCCTTGAAATCCTTTCGTATATCCCTTTTTTTGTGTGAAACTTTGGTAAAATGTGCTTAATTGTGTCGTCTGCATACCAAATTTGGTTACGATGTATGCAAGTTTTCTGGCATGATCATCCAAAATCAATGTGTGGATATGATTTATTATTCATAACAGGTATACCCCACAGTCCATTGAATTGGATTACAAGATGAAACCATTTATACCCGATTTCATACCATCAGTCGGCGACATTGATGCATTTATTAAGGTTGGCAGAAGTCATTAATATTTCTACTAGTTACTAGTTTGTTTGAAACTCAGAGAATTTTTTTTTTAACTTGGAAATCACTCCATGTTAAACTGTGTTTGGCTTATTCTGATGACTTATTTTCAACATGTTTGATATTAATGAAAGAGTTTGCTGCTCTTTGAAAAGTGAGAAGAAAACAAACTGGATGTGGCACTTGTTATTTCAGAGTTAATCATATATTTTGTCATGGATTATTAATGATGGAAAAGTGAGGACTTACTTGGTACTGTTTTATAACTTTGAGCTTAGATACAAGTTGAGAGAGAGTTCTTTGGGAAGAGAGGTGCAGATCAACTATAATAATACTGATTTATATATTTTATTTATTGTTATTTATTAACATATTCAAATTTAACTTATGCTTGCATGCTTTTAGATTTTAAGAAATAAATCTGCACAAATCATGTTTCTGTCACTGATATTGATAATGTTTTTGCCCATGAATATATATATATATATATTCACTCATGCATGCACCTAAAATATGATTAAGAATTTATTATGTTATTACCAGTGAACTAAATATTGACAGTTTTTGTTGCTTTGAATTCTTTGAGTATCTCATCACATTCTTGGAGCTATCATTAACAGCCATGTTTTAATATAGTTTTAATCAGCAAAAGTCCTTTGAATTGACAGAAGTCAAGTAGAAAGATTGATTTTGCATATATAGAAAGGGAAACATCCCAGCCAGTACAAAGTACAATAGTCTTCTTGTTCTTACAGAATTCTTGAGAATATTTATCAGATTGCTATGATTACATTGTATTTCTATTATTCATTGCAGGATTCTTTTTGAATATTATAATCTGTGCTGGCCAAGTCTAAGAGTAAAAAAAAATGGAAATAGGTGTACCAGTAAAGCATATTTAGGGATTAACTGGTACTTTCTTTGACTTTTGACAATGTGATGTCTTCTTTGTACATTGTTTTGTGACAGTAATAGGATTTACAATTAAAGAGTATGTGTGTGGCAGTAAATGTATATGTGCATACATACAAATGTGTTTATGCTTGTGTTTGGACAATATCACTCAGAGTCACAACACCAAGTCAAAAAATTTATGAATAAACTAATAAAATAAATACTCAAATCATATCTCACTCTCAAAACATTTCTACTAGCAAATCAGTGAATTAATCAAACTCACAAAAACTATTCTGATCAAACAAACCCTTCCCCACCTATGTCTTTTCCTATTTGTTTATTTATAACTTCTCTTCTTAAAACGTAATTGTCCTAATTTGTGTTCTATGCATGCCACAACATCAAAACTGAGACAAAACAAATGCAAACTTTTTAAAACTCTAGACCCTGCCCCTTTCTTTCTCAAATCACTTATATAGTTATTTTCAAGTACAATCACCAAACTATCATTTATTCTATTACATCAAGGATGGATAGTTAAATGGACAGACAGATTGATTGAATACTTAGATAATAACTTTATTTACAAACTTTTCAAATATTGTTGTTCATGATAAACATAGATTGCTCGACCTGACAACAAGCCAGATACTCTAGGTTTGACTGTGTTGGATGAACCGTGTGCTAAGCAGTCTGATCCTACAGTTTTAGATTTGCAGTTGCGTGCCATCTCCAAGCAGACTACTGTAAAATCTCTGGTAAGAGTTTTGCATTATTTTTCATTTTCACTAACAACAAAATATATTTATCACTCTTTTCTCTCTCCCTCTCCATCATTCTTTCTTCTTTCACCTCACGAGGATTATTTTTTCAGTGCAGTGCGAGGAAACTTAAGAAACTATTCCACATCAGTTGTGTACCATTGTCTTCATTATTGTGGGCCAGCTAGGCCTTAGAATTAATATTTCTTCCCCCTTAAACCTGATCTAATTTACTTTATAGAAGCCATTTTTTAAATGATCAACATTTGACTTTCATACCATCAATTATTTGTATATACAATTACTTATTGAAATAGTTTTCTTGACTCATTAGCATATTAAAATGGAAAATGCCTATAGTTCTAGTGCCACAGTCTTTACTTTGTACTGTTGCCATCATAATGTATTTATTTTTGCACGAATATGTATTGTGAATGATGAATTATGAATCATATTCTTAATACAATGTCATACTGTGCACTTTCAGCAATTAATCTTTGAAAAATTGCTATTTACAAGTAACCATTTGTCAGCATTTTACCATATATTTTATATGAAATTAACTTTCATGACTATTACTCATTCACACTTTTAATTAATGCTACCATGACTGAACATTGTTTGCTAGCCATAATTCTGCAAAATGCATCATGATTTAAATTGTCTTAGTTTTGTGCTATTCTAATGTGAATTGGCAAAAGAAAATCAGACAAGCATATTCACACACATTATTTGTCAAAATATCAAACAAATTTAATCATTTAAATGAAAAATTTAACCAGAAAATTCATATAATATGCACAGTGAAAACCAAATCAACTCATTTATTTTTATTTTTTTTCTTCTACGAATTATCAAGGATTTTCATTGGTGGTAATGTTGGGGAGAGATTGTTTTCTTTGGGGGAGGGGGGGTGATTTTTGCTTTGGGTTTTTTGTTGTTATCTAATCTAAATGTACATTCTAATTGGTATCACCCTTGTCTTTTTACAAAGTTGTCAGTTGAAATCTCTTTCTTTTGGGCATGAATTTTATGAAAGTATTTGTCTAGCTATTCACTTTAAATTTCACTACTTTCATGGAATAACTTTTTGCTCTATCAATAAATGGGATAGAGTGTGTTAACATTGATTAACACTATTAAATAATTCATATATAAATTACGGATTAGCGATCTCATTTATAAATAAATCTTTTCCATGCTAGGGAATTTTGTGGTGGTCAAATCATAAATGATCTCAGGTACCCAATTTATTACACCAAAATGTGATCATTCATGATGGTGCTTTCCTATTATGCTCAGAAGTAGAAATAATTTTGATGAGATTACACTGCCCACAATTTAATATGTAACCTTCATATTGCTTTATGCTTAACAGTAAAACTTAGATTAGAGTTCTTAGACCTGAAAAACAGAGTGACATGATCTGAAGGGATTGCAAACAAGGCTGAAAATGATGGAAAGTGGGAATGATAATGACATAGTATGAAACATGATAAAGTTTTATAACATTGTTATTAGTATGTAACAGAACATTCCAATTCTTGTAATTATAATTTAGTGAGATGTGAATAGCTAAGTTTCTGGCCTAAGGATATTAAAGTATTCAATTTTATGGCTATCTCACAAATACCTTAATTTGCAAGTGCTGATGTAGATTATAAAAATCAATCACAAGACTAATTTATGTTAAACATACACAAAATATTTCTAGCTTGAAATGAAAGGCCTTTAAAATGCAGATTTTAAATACAAAATGAAAAATTATTACCTTTAACATACATATAAACTATAAACTCTTATCCAAAGACAAATTCTTACATTCTTCAGGTGGTGAAGACCTTAGAGAATGCAGAAAAGAACCCCAAAGCTATAGAGAACTGGATAGAAAGTATTCGAGACCTTCACAGATCAAAACCACCTCCTAATGTTCACTACTCCAGGTAATACATTAACATTTATATATTTATTTTTCTCACTTTCATTTAGTAGTATTTGATATTTCTATAACTAGATAAAGTTCACAATGATTTGCTCAAAACAGTGCAAGATGTGAATTGAGAATGTCATTTACTTTCACTTTACTTAGCCTCTTAGGAATTCACAAATATTTCCTCACACCATACTTAATCTTAACATGGCTTCAGCAACTATGGTGTCAAACATCAAAGAATGCTGTCTCATTATTCCCTTTTTTTTAAACCAGACTCACACAATACTTTACAGCTAGTCACTCTGGTTCTAATAGGCTTTGTTTCACAACATTGTGGTCTATTGGAGGCAAAATTAGTTTACAATAACTTTTTAAAACTTCCTTCACTTTTATTTCACAGCATTTGCAGTATTTCTTCATAAGATTTATATCAGCACATTTATATATAATAATAAAATTTTCTTGAGGCAATTTTTGTGATATTGATACGAAATTTAAAATCCACTTTTGGGATCTAATGTGTCATCTTTTCCCATTTTCATATTTTGCCAAATTCAGACTTCAAAACTGTTGAACAAGAAGTGAGATAAATGACAAAATGCATTTTCTGTTTTGTTGTTCTTTATGGCCACTTTATTTTATTACCTATTTTTTAAATTATTAATCAATTTGAACTAGAAAGAATTTATTATAAAAAGCAAGCATTTTCTGAAGAGTTAAGAAAATTTTAAGTTCATTCAACATTTTTTTTCATCCGCTGTATGATGGAAAGGGGATTTTCCTAAATAAAATAAGTTTTTCCTGAGTACTTGCCATATGAGCATATGCACAGGTTTCTTTCCCAAGCCCATACCTCATTTTGGAATACTAAGAGACATTCACCCTCTATAAGGAGCAGACTACTGATAAGGTGTGTATCCTTTTTCCTCATGTGTACATGGACCCTTTGTAGATACTCACTTTATTGTGTATATGATGTTCTGATAGTATTCAAGAAAAATATATTTTACTTAGAAAAATACCATTTGATTAGTCACGTGTGGATTTGAGTGTGAAAACCACATGTAATTTACATATATCATCAGTCTATACAATTTTGTTTCTTTTTTATAGAAATATGCCAGATATTGAGACACTAATGCAAGAATGGCCAGCAGAATTTGAAGAGTTGCTTAAAGAGGTATACAAGAAAGAACAATAAATTAAAAAAAATAATTAAAAAAAACATAAGTATGCAGTAAATATTTACAAACTTTTGATAAACTCTGTCTCACTTTAAATCTTATATTCATCTTCAGAACATTTCCTTTTGATTTTTTTTTAGTTATATCAGAAAGACAGTTAACACTTTTATTTGTCATAAGCATAAAATAGAATTTTTAATGCAATTTTTTTTTTAATTCTATTTTCATCTTTAGCAAGTCATTTTATTTTTTCACATTTGACCTACTTTGTTCACATAATTTTTCTTTCTATTACCACCAAAGTGTCAATACTGCCAATACTCTCTACCCTAAACATGCAAATTCCATACCATTGGCTCCCACAAAGAAAAGCAGTGGCCTGTGATCAGCTGACAAGGGGAGACAATCATTACTGTACACTCAGTCTCTCTAATAACTATAGCCTTTATTCTTGCTTCACAGTTTGGAAGTCATGCTCAAGTTAATCTTCTATTTGTTTTTGCTACTCCACTTTTTAAACTTAGTTTTGCTTTGTGGATTTTCTTTTTCCAGATAACCTTCTTGCTTATAATACTTATGTGAAGGGGTTTTTCTAGTGTATTTATTGTGATGTTCATTTTGGATATTAGTTTGATTTAGATTCAGTAAAAGATATCTCAATACTTATGCCAGTGTTATCTTTTTTCTTAAAACATTTTGTAATATTTGCTCTTTATACTGCCAGATGGTTTTATTTTTGTACTGCATTTCCTAATAATAGCTTGTATTGTCTCATATTGAGACATTCTTTTGATTCACATATCATCCATCTTTTATGTTATTTAATGAATGGTGTGGTGCTTGTGTAGAAATGTTAAGCTCAGTATCATAAGATTGATCAGTATTCCAGTTAAAACCCATGATAAGATTTTGACTGATTATTTTATAATGGTTGTCACAAGGGCATATTCATGTTTTGTTTTTTTAATTAAGTAAAATGCTTACTGATATTTTATTTCTCTTGATCAATCATATTCATTTTAATCTGGGTTATGTGGTATATTTTTAAGTAAATATGTAGGATGCTTTAACAGAAATAAATACCAGAAACTATATATATATATATGGCTCATTCTCTGGGAATTGTACCACGAAGGGTGGGTCCATTTCAAATGTGTTTTCTTAAAAATAAAGCATTGAAATATCACATTTTTATAGTCTATATATTCAGAATAGATGTGAGAGATTCATAAGATAGTTGCATGAATATGTGTTTATTTATTTTATATATTTGTAAAACAAATTTGTTTTGAACTGAAAAATGGCACCTCTTTTTGTTACATGGATATACATAGCCATTTTCTGTAATTTTCATTGTTATAAATAATCCAACAAACTTACCATATCAAGGTTTACTTAATAATGATAATACAGTAAAGTAACATTCAGTATTCCTTGTTTCAGTCAATTTTGTGTAGAAATAATAGCTAGCTGCTTATAGTTACCATGTGGTAACTTGGTAACTTCTTGTTGAATTTGTAACTATGTTCCGTTATACTAGTTTCTGTGAAATTTTTAACTGTCTCTTCAAAAATTCTATATTCTTAAAAGTTGTAAGCTGCTTTTGTTTTTTTAACTACCAAGAAATTCTCTCATGTCAATATTCGTCTTTGCATGCAAGAAATATTAACAGCTAGTTGTATATAATATATTGAGTTTTATAAAAATATACTTGGTGTGTCTCTAAATATGCTGTTTATCATCTCAGCTGTCACTATATGGAACATCTAGTTGAATTTTTGTTTTCTTTCACTATATACAACATTTCTCTCTGGTTTTTTTAGATATCGTTACCAACTGCAGAACTGGACTGTGATCTTGGACAGTTTACAGAAATTATATGTTGTGAGTTAAATTTCATTTAAATTTTAATGAATTAGAATGGATTTAGCTTCATTTACAACTGCTTAATGTTGAATTTATGTACATTTTCTGTGGAGTCTCTTAGAAATTCTGATAAGTTGACTGTAATATGTACTGCTCTCCATAAGCTATGTTGTCGCTATTACTACTGTGAATGGAGCTTTTTTTTTAAAGGGGGTGTGGGTGGGTGGGTGTTCTATTCATTTAGTTTTTAAACTGATAATAATAGTGTTGTTCTTGGTATCATTTCATAGTCCTCTAAAGAGGATTTTTAAATTATTAGTCATTGGTTAGCAAATGTTGTCATACCAGCATATTCTGAATTTCTGAAAAATGGTAGTCGAAACTATGATAACATAATTAAGGGAAAAACTACACAAAAACAAAATGACAGATATTTATTTTATATACAGGTATTTATTACATTTTACAAACTTCTCCAAAATCTATCTATGAGTTTGAAAAGTCCTTCCTGACTTTTACTTAATTTGTGCTGATGAGAGAATAAATGCTTATAAATATGCGTGTTTGCATGCACTTGTGTATGTATACTTAATAGTTAAATTTCTTGTACAGTAAAAAATTACTTCATCATTCTGTTAGTCAGATAAACAGACTCTCTCCCAACTGTTATGTTGTACACAACCAATTTCATGTTAGATTTATTTAATTTTATTATTACTAAAATTGTTCATCATTCATTTTAATAATTATTAGTTGGCTGCAAAATTGCTTTTAAATATCACTAATAATTGGGGCATTTCAGATAATTTAACATATGTTGACATTAAATCCAGTTTACTGAGATATACTTTATAAACTTTTATATTATCCAAGGATCTGCAACACACAGTGAACACAATGAAAAAAATTACTAAGCCTGTTATTCTTTAATTATTTTTAAAAGAAATGATTTATTATAATGAAAACACACAAGAGTTGTGAAGTTGGATTTTAAATACTTCTCTCCATCATAATAACAAAGAAATCTACGGCCTTTTATTTTTGAGGACATAGATTTAGTTTTGTCTCAGACTGTCATTGGATAGGGTTATGTGAAACTTTTGTTAGTGACAGATTGAGGTATGAGTAATAAAAAAGACATAGTAAGGTAGAGAGTGATTATCATAAACATATATTCTTTGCAAAACAAATACACAGGTTTATTTTATGGCATAGTACAGTAGTTGTTTTTTGTTTATAAACCAGTACAGGAGTGGTAAAATAAATATATAGGCATTCATTTAACAACTCTTAATATACGTATTGTTCACTGGATCATCTGGCTATAAATAAACAATTTTGCCAGAAATCAGGGCCAACAATATAACTTTCCTATATTGGGTGAGGTCAAATGTTAACGGATGTAAGTGCATTTTTATTAACTTTTTTTTTTCAGATTGACGTAGTCAGAAAGTGAGCTGGATAAACAAAAGATTTCTGGGTTTTCAACAGTGTTTTGATAACTTTTAGCAATATGTTCATTGTTTTCTGCAATTTACTAGTAACTTTAACATTTATAAAGACTAAATATATTCTTAAATTTTTATATCTCAAAGTTTTATGCAGTGGAAATGTTTTTTTGCAATTTACTAAATTGAACTGTATTGTGTGTTCACAGCAATCTTAGATATACCTATATACAAAAATTCAGCTCATCACAATGAAAAGATTCAAGCCTTGCACGTACTGTTCACTTTGTATTCAGAATTCAAGAACTCGCAGGTATGTGATACTTTCTAAACAGAAATTGCACAGAATAATAAAGTAATATCAGTTATCAAAATGTGGACAAAACATGTTTAATTAATATATAGGAAAGTGTTTTTGAATACCTTTGGCCTATATCCACATTCTCAAAATGTTATTTATAACATATATCAGGCATTTTTTAATCACATTTATAGAAGAATATAGTTAACTTTATGAGTGTGTGTTTTGTGCTAAGTCTAAAATAACAAGTATTGTAACTGTCTTCAAAACTTAAGGGCCATAAACTTATAAACTAAAACTGAAAAATAGAGTAAATGCTAAGGTGAAATTGATTATTAGGATTTCAGAATGCACTTATCATACTCTACACAAAAGATGTACCAGTAGTGCAAATTAATAGTACACATAATTTATTATGCTTGCAGCATTTTCAGTCCCTGGCTGCCAACAACCTGTTGGACAATGCTTTGAAAGATGGAGGAGTTGGAAATGATGCAGATAGATTGATGATGTAACATTCATGGAATGCATGACCACTTGTGCAAACTGAATTAATATTGTTTAGCAACAATAACCTACAGAAATGACATTCCAGTTCATATTGTCCAATTATTTATTTAATTTGGTATGCATCATTTCAAGTTTTGAAACCAGCAATTAAGCAGGATTGTACATTTGATTAGTTTATTGTCACATGACATGAAAGATCACTTTAATAACCACAAATTTCAGACTTCAGTTGGAGCTAATATAAATCAGCTTAATTGTTACCTACATACACACTTTCTTTTTACTGTTTATTTTCATTTACTTAAACAAATTATTTCATTACATGAAAAGATATTTTTAGACAAATAATTATATAGTTTGCTAATAATTAATGGATGCTACTTGAAAGGATGTTTTTATAGGCTAAAGAGAAATAATTATATTTTTTATTGCTAATGAGTAATAAATGTTAACCATCTAAAGAACTATTAATATGAAATTATTTATAAGTATTTCTGATTTACCAGAGACAAATATAATTAAATTAGCCTTGCCATAATCCAGTAATGTAAATATTGAAATTTCATGTATATAGTTATCTTTTTGTTCCACAGCTTTCCGTCCATAATAAAATAAAAATTTGACAAGTTCTCCATGTCTGTCTTTGTGTTATTTAATATTTCTTTGTTTATCCGTGTTGTATTTAATATTCTTTATATCTTCCAAGCTGTATTTAATACTTTGTATGTTAATACATTTCTTTACAAACGCAGTAAATCTAAGAGACCAAGTCTTCAGCAACATTTTTTTTTTTGCATGATAAAATTAACTATTGATATGTACAAAAATTCCCCTAGACTTAACTCTGTTTGTTATGATATCTGTGATGGAAAAATACCTGAATTTTGTCAGTACACACTAGCACTGCATTTGCAAAAATCTAAAGAGTAGACTTGTTTGCAGCTTTTTTCAGGTTCAGTATTATATTGATCTTTCATTATACATGTAGCACCTTTTTTAAAATGAAGAAATAAAATATGCCAACTTTTTCAAGAAAGTTGAAAGAATGTATACATGCAAAGAGTAAATGCCTTATCTGGCCCTTGCATTGAGCATGGTGCAAATCTGAAAGAGTTTGTGCATGTGAAGCAAAAGAGGGTTGTTCACATGGATCTAATCACTCTTAAATGTTTAGAATCCTCAACTTGAAGTTTTATTTTCGGAAAAATAAATAATAATAATAATTGAAAAAGAACAATCACATTTTAATATAAAACTTTAAAATGTTTAAATAATTTTTCTTTTAAATAAAGTTGTGTTATACCTAATTTATTAAATAATGTAAATGAAACAACATAATCACTTGCAGATTCCTCAGCATTCGCCCTCTGCAATCTTGAGGTTAATTTTTTAATTTAAACTAGCAATACAATTCTAGAACATTGAGAAACTTGATAAATCAACTTAAATTAGTGTGAACTTAATTTATAAATACAAAATTAATAAAATTCTTGAAAGGAAAGTGTTAATATATATATATGTATACAGTTTACTGGTATTTGTAGACATCTCTTACTGTAAACCTTACTGAATTTACCACCAGGATAAGATAATTCTCTATCAGGTTAGCTTAACTTACTATTGCAAGATCAATTTATAACTGTTATTTTATCCTTATTTATCACAAAATTGAAATTTTGAAATTCTTTAGTGTTAAGATTATTGGCCGTTTTGAAATACAGTAGAAATAAATCTTAGATGAAAATATTTTTTTATAATTTGAGAGTGCATGTACATGTAGAATTTGTTTTGAAAAAATCTTGGATGATACAGATTGAGAGTACACATGTACTTGTAAAATCCCTTGCATCAGAAAAAATCTTTTTGTCATTGGATCATTGCATCAAATACACTTATAAGTGAACAATGGTATTAAAAATAACCTATCAGTGAACTATTACATCAAAAACATTTATTAGAGAATCATTGCATCAAAACACTCAAAAGTGAACATTACATAAAAACACTTATCAGAGAAACCATATATAACTATATTTAATTAATGAAAAATATTACTAAAATTAAATAAAATATGATTGATTGCTGGATAAGTAGCTTGTTCATTAGTCAGATGTATCATAAAATGTATGCCATGAACATAATTAATGGGCAAATGTATAACAATGGTTACAAATAAAGGTGGTTCAAGGTATGAGAGCAATTTGAATAAGAAACATACCATGGGATGATCAAAGATGGATTGCAGTTATTTATATTTTTGCTAAATCTGTTGACATGAGTGATTAATGGAAATAATTACTTTTTAAATTGTGTAATAAACAATTAACTAAATACATTTAACTATATCATAAAGTTATACTATAGCACCACTTAGAGAGAAAATAAAGTAAAGATAAAGAGAGAAAGAAGAAGTGGCTTGATAAATAGACAGATGGAACATTAAATTAAATAAGCCATATTAATACAATTGAGTATCATAATTGTAAGCAGTTAAGTATCCATAGTGAACCAACTAAAAAGCAATAGTATAATTAATCATGTAAGAGCACTTTTATCATTAGAATAATAAAGTATTATTTATTAACAAGCTGTCTGTTATTATATGATTTAGTATCTTAAATGTATGAAGTGGGTGACAATTGAAAAACTAATTATAAATAATTGAATTCAGTTAAAAAAAATTATTTGAAATAGAATTTATATAGAACAGGGGTGCACAAACCGCGGCCCAAGACGGGGCTCTATGCGGCCCCCGGAGGACTTTTGGATGTTACCATTATTACGAATGTAAAGCACATTATTTCGTTATTTGTGTTGTTTTTTTCTACTGAGTCATCCATTTGGCGGCCCTCCACCCACTATCAATTGGAAATTTGGCCCTCTGGCCTACAAAGTTATAAAAAATTATATACAAACTGTATTGTAGAAGGGAAAAACAGTTGTTATATAAGGCTGATTGGTAGCAAAACTTAACAAGCAGCAGCACATATTTACTATCTTTTTCTTTTAGGTTGATCTCGATTGATGGTCAGTGGTGATTTATCAATGGTCCACACAAATATTGTCCAGATTTATAGTGTGGGCACAGTCACTGCTATTAGGCTGCATAACCTACATCAATTCTTGTGGCTCACACATTTTCTTGATTGGCTTGATGGTTGTGAATTGCAGTGAGTTGAGAGCTGCTGTTTTAAGAAATGAAAGTAAAATTTTGTATTGCTTACATATTTAGCATATTAATATCAGTAAATTTGTCTATAAACATGCACAAGTAATAATATATTGAAGTTAGTTTTGCAGATCCACATAGAGTTTGTATATTTAGACTAAATTTTAGAGTGCAGATTCCCATTTTTAACCTATTGGCAAATCCACCTAGGCCAGTGGGATTTCCTGAGGTGTATAATGGACCAGAATAATTTATATTATTATAATTAGGGCCTATGTCATGGATATGCACTTTTAGGTATGTTTTATCATTAATGTGAACTAGTGAAAAAGTGCTACATAAAAGTGGATTTTAAAGGTTGATGTTTAGAAGCAAATATACAGAGTATTAATTATTGATATAAATAAATCTATACATATAATAAAAATGTAATGGTTGTGGGTTTATGCTGACCTTAAGTTAAAAAAAAATACTGGACAGAATTTGATCAACTTTTTTCTGTTGTATACCTTAGTGCCCTAGATTCATAATAATTAATATCATACTATCCTATAAGGGAGCTCAGCGGGAGCCATAAAACTAGGAAAATCTTCCTTTAAAAGAGCTTGTGCATTTGGCTAGTACATCACTGTGACCTCCATGCATGGAGGAAGATTTGTATTTCACTCAGATTGTGTTTCTCATTCTGGATATTAGATTTCAGGCTGTAGTAAATATTGGCTTTTGGTGGATTACATTACACTGTGTTGTTATCTCTTATTTTTGCAGTGCCTACCTGAAAGAGATCAAACCACATTTTCTTTCTATAATTCTCTCTCTCTTCTTTTATCTTTTTCTTGATCATGTTCTCTTTTTCTCTCTCTTACATTCTCTCTTTTCCTTTATTATCTTTTTATTACTTCTTCCATTCCTTCCTTCCTTCATTTATTTCTCCTCACTCCCCACCTCTGTTGACTGTTTTACTCTCCATTCACTCATTTCATTTTGCTGATGATTAAAAAAAAATAAGTACTATAAAATAATTATACTTTATACAACATTTTCTGAAAAATTACATTTACACAAGCAAAGCCACGGGCAAAAGTTAGTAGTTAATAATTTTAATAATAATTCTTTTAAAGTAAAACCATTGAGCACAGCAGAAAAAGTCAGGCAAGTGTCTTTTTTTTTTCCCAAGTAATGGAATGACAGTCATTGACTATTTAAATAAACTTTACTAGTAAGCATAAAAGTACTTAAAAATATTAATAATACTTCTACAAAATTATAGCAATTTTACACATATAATAAGCATGTATTCCTTTCTCAATACACACTCAAGAAAGATTATTCAAACTTATAACAAATTGTCTTTGGAGAAGATTATATCATAATGTAAACATATATACCTGTACATAAAATAATGGCTGTATCTGATTCATAAATCTATGTGTTGGTCCATGATCTGACAATTCTGTTATAAGGAGGTTCTTTCCCTTAAAAATTTATGTTTGCAAAATTTTGGGCAACATTCAGATATTCAGGACATTGTAATTAAATTTAAACTGGCAACTAAATGAAAACATGTATCAGCTAATGACTAGTGATTTAAATAGCATGTATGAAAGGCTGTGAAGTAAATGCTGATCTTTACAAGGTTCATGCTTGTAATAGAATATATTATTATATATAACAAATGATTAAATTTTAATTAGATACATATCTGTATGAAGAGCTGAAAAGTAAAAGTTTGTCTTTATGACGTTCATGTTTTCATAGCTTATATAACAAATGAATAAATTTTATTATGCAAATGAAAGCAAAGATATCTTTAATCTATCAAAAATATCAGGTGCCAATTTCTTTCTTTCCTTTTTATGACTTCTGTAATGCAAACATAAGGGCAGGGCTTTTAAACCATGAAGTTTATCGTGTTGAAATTCTATTGCTGATTGTTTTATGATTGTCCAGCATGTAGAAGAGTACCTGCAGATTGGCCAAACATGAAAGAAGTGCTGCAATTGGTGGGTATTTCTGATAAGAATGTGGACTACACAAAGGCCTTTGTTGAGCGGCTTAAAGATTGAGAAGCTGCCCATGTCTAGCATTTCACATTCTGATATGCTTTTTGGGGCTCACATAGTAAGAACTTAAGTTTTGGTCTCAGACTTATTAAAAATTATTCACTTCCCATTGATAATAAGGAACATTATGGAAATTAACTTTGTGATTGTCCTGTTGAAACTTGTATGAGAAATTCAGAGCTAAGGATAACTTTTATACAAATTTGAATTTGCAAGTTACATATTCATCAGTTGTAATTGACACTTGTACTTTTTGTAAATTACACATTAAATCTGTGTTAAATTACAAGTCATCAGACAGATTTTGGGAAGTTGTTTGTATATATTTTTTTAATATAAATTCTTTAAAAAAATGTATATTAGTTTTTTTTAAAGCATTCTTTGTGGATTTGTGTCTAAACTTGTAAAAATAAAAAGTATATGACTGTCATTTGTAAAACTGTTGTATAAAACAGAACAAAAGATATATCTCATTTTCTGACCAGGACCAAGTATATGACTGTCATTTGTAAAACTGTTGTAAAAACAGAACAAAAGATATATCTCCTTGGATCATTGACTCTGAGCTAAGTTTTTAATAAATGCCTGGTAAACATAACTCTCCTGTATTTTTTTAATGCCTGCTATTCTTTACCTATATTATTCAATACTGCATGAAGTTTTACAAATAAAACTAGCTATTTGCAAGGCATAATTTTATAATTGTTAATAATTTTTGTTTCTTTTGTAGATTTATATTGTATAAGCTTTTAGACTTATGTGTGTGTGTGTATACATATATTGTTCAGTAATTAGATTTATATTTTTTAAGTTTTATTTTGTTATTGAATGATGTATTTGTTAATAATTTGTGTTTCCTTTGTAGATTTATATTGTACAAAGCTTTTAGACTTATAGGTGTGTGTATATATATATGTATATATCAGGGGTGCACAAACGAAGGCCCGAGACAGGGCTCTATGTGGCCCCTGGAGAACTTTTGGATGTTACCATTATTACGAATGTAAAGCACATTATTTCATTATTTGTTTTGTCTTTTCTACTGAACCATCCATGTGGCAGCCCTCCACACAATACCATTTGGAAATTTGGCCCTCTGGCTTAAAAAGTTTGTGCATCCCTGATATATATATTTTTAATATATTGTTTAGTGATTAGATTTATAATTTTATTGTAAAGTGTTTTATTTTGTTATTGAATCTTAAAGTTCAGCAGTTTATTATAATCACCTTACTATGTGGAGTCTCCCTCCACCCCACCCCCAAACATCTCTCATTCAAATGTTTTGATTTATTTTACAATAAAAATTCTGCATGGAGTTTTATATAATTTATGTGAACATGGTTGGATTCTTGTAATGCGTATCTTAGATTACAAATATATATATATATATTACAAATACAAAAAATTGTATCACTAAACATTAATAACATGTAGCTATGGTTGAAGGACTGATGGTGTGCATGCATGCATGTGTAGAGATGAAATTACAAGAAAGAGTATTAGCTTATCAAAATTTTACCATAGATATGGAAAAGACAGCTACAAAGTCCACAGATGATAAATCAATGATGACACTAAATGCATAAAAATATATGAGATGCCAAACATTCCTAGTGGCTTGTAGAGTTCAGAGTGTATTTGTTAACCTTTCAGGAGCATATAAAATCACAGCGTATGGTAAAGTCTGTGTACAGTTTTGAGAAAATAAACAAAAGTTTATGAACAAAATTCTCTACATGGCATACGATGAAGTACTCAAACTTTAATTCTTTAATTAAATGTAAGATAGAAAAGGCTAGATTTTGGACCTCTTAAATAATATCCACCTCTTGTAATATAGTAATTAAATAATTTATTAGTAAATGGTGAGAGACTGCTAATTTAATAAAATTAATGCTAATTTCTACTTTCCTCAAGACTGCAATAATAATTTTAAATATATTTCTAACTTGCCTCTGAGCCTGTACATTGTTGCTCAAGTCTAATGTTCCAAAACTCAATAAAATGTGATGGACAAAAATCCCAGAACAGACTAAAGCTACCAACTTTAAAAAGTGCACATTCTCCACATTAAGCCCTCTTCCTTTTCATTGATCATTGCTTTGGGTCAGATAACATGCATCTGGATACACACTTCCTGATGTAATGGAGATCCCTTCCAAACCCCCGGAATGGCTGATTGGGCTAGCGTTGTCAACATTTAAGCACGACTTCACACAATGCACATGAAAGGCATTGTTTCCCATCCTGTTAATCTCATGGCCACTACAGCTCTAATTGTCCTTTTTAGAATAGGTTAGCAAAATTAAAATATTTAATGTAACACTTATTAAAATACAACCCTTTTAATGTTTTTTGTTACACATGCTTTTGTTAGTATTATGTAAGAACTTGATTAAAATAAATTCTCTCTATCTCTCTCTATATATATGGAAAAAAAAACAGCCAATTATTAAATTGTTGGGTTTTGTTGTTTTGTTTTGTTTTAAAAAAAGATGGTTATCATGTTTTTTTTTTGACAATTCTTTAAAATCTCAACAGTTTAATAAAATTATGAACATCAAATACTGTTTTATAAAAAAAAAAAAAAGATGGTTATCATGTTTTTTTCTCGACAATTCTTTAAAATCTCAACAGTTTAATAAAATTATGAACATCAAATACTGTTTTATAAACACTCTAAAGTACAGGAATGCTTTGCAACACATCACAGTGGAGACAATAAAACTACAAAAACTGAAACCAATACATTTGAAAAGTAAAACACCTGTATTTCAATAAAGATAATGTGCACCAATCTAAATCTGTTAAACTACAAAACTAGCTCATTACCAATTGATAAGTGAGAATTGTTCATCAGATTATCTGGCACACAAACATGAATATACACTCAGAAATAGTCATGTTAAGCACTCTGGACAATGTGTCTAGATATACTTATTAGAATATTATGATAATACATTTAACTTTACATGTATGATTGTATCTCTTATTCATACTCACAGAGTGTTGAGCAGGAAGAAAGACTGGTGATATGGCATCATCCATTAGCATTTACATGTTAAAAGGAGGTGGGATTAAGTTTGCAAAAGGAAGGGAGGAAAGCAAGACTAATTAGTATGTACATAAATTAAACAAACTATAGATATATGTAATATTTCATCTAGACTATCAAGCACTTCACTCTAAGCTTGAGTGAATCCAGATGGCATTTTGAAGTTTCTTCAGAAGATACAGTGAAAGATCAGAAGGAAGAGAATTTCAATAGTTGGGTAAGAGAGAATGAGTGAACATAGAAGATACAGTGAAAGACCAGAAGGAAGAGAATTTCAATAGTTGGGTAAGAGAGAATGAAAGACCAGAAGGAAGTAGAATTTCAATAGTTGGGTAAGAAAGAATGAGTGAACATAGAAGGGTTTTTCATAGCATTAAGTATCAGAAAAAAAAACTTGTGAATAGCAATGATTTATCTCAAGGTATGTTACTTTACAAGCACTGAAGATGTGTTGTAGGGTGAGAGAATCGTCAAAAATTATTTCCCAATTTCTAAAACTGACTAAGTTTAGTGGGAATGTCACCAATATTCACCGATTCTGGCACAAGTAAGGACTCAGAAATCTTTCTAGCAGCAACATGCATAATTTCACTATTATCATACTTTATTTATAACTTATTACTATCATCCAATATTTTAGCATCAGAAATACATTTCCCTACACTATGGATGGTGGAAGTTGATTTCATTTAAGCAGCTAGATTGGAATAGCACACAATGGGATGAAACACTAAATACCATTTTAGTCTTATTAGATTTAATAAAAATTGTATGGCCTGGAGAGTTTACCATATGATGACAGTTAGTTTTCTTTATAACATCTTCTGAACTAAGTTAAAATAGTTTCATAGGTACCAAAATACACACTGAGAGTGTGAAACCAAGCAGTGGGAAAAATGAAATATTGTCACCATCCAAAGCACGGAGATGGGCCATTTCAGCGCTGATTTTGGGTGAAAGTGACTGAAAAGATTATAGTGATTCAAGATAAAACCTGTTTTTATTGTTTTTAGGACTCTTCATCTAAATGATTGAGACTGAGATAATACTCTTTTAGGCTAATCAGGTCAAATGTGTTTTTTTCTTCACAAAGGTCTTTAACAACAGCTTTGGTTTTAAATAACAGAATTTTCATTATATCAAAAATATGAGCATATAATATAATATTTGACCACTCAAACAGCACTGACATCAGAACAGGATTCAGTTCAAATGACTTTGGGATATATTTCTTCAGGACTGTTCACTGAAAATCCAAATGTTGACTGAAATGTTAAGGCAATTATTGGGGCTGTAATGAGATAAACAGTCAGGTAGAAATCAAACTGATCTTTAATAGTTTTCAATAGTGGTAGGGACGTAGGGACAGGCAGCAATAAGGTGACATTTGATGTCTTGGTGGTCTAATGTAAGTTCATGAGACAGTAGAGGAAATCAGAATACCATCAGATCTACACTATTCTATCTAGAATGCCAGTATGTTAACACAAAGTGAAATGTGGATAGGTTCTAAGCATTTTGACACTGGTCACAAAAGTGGTCACAAAAAGTGGTCAGAAAAAGTACACCATGTGACAATGGAGTAAACAAAATGCTGCAAATTTTTGCCAATATGTACATTATATATGATCCAATTATATATATATACATATAAGAACAGACATGTGCAGTTATAAAACTGACACAAATGCTTTATAATATCAATATTAAAATATGTAATGTGTTATAATGCCAAAAAGCACTAGTGGGTTTTAGTATTATTTCTTGACATGAGCAATTTATTACAGTTACCACCCCATTTTTTCTCATTTTGTTGTTCTTGTTAAGGTCACTAAGTTATATTCTCACTGAGGAGTGTCTGCTAAATGAGACTAGTGAAAGGTGGCCAACCAGCCATTTGTGCAGCATGCTACCACTTTGCCTATAGTTTTTAAAAAAAATGTTTTCATGTTACAATCAGACTACTAGTAATTTAACTACTTACTAAAAGTAATTATTTACATTATCTGGTTCAAGTTCAATTTTAACTCAAAAGCTCACCAGGTGTAATTATTTACAAACACATAATTTTACATATGTTATAAGCATTCCAAGACACAACACGCCAAAAAACTTTTGACATAATGCCTTTAAAAGCATTATAAATGTGCTATAAATTTTATAATGAAGGCTCCTTCATTTAATTTTTTTAAAATATTTTCAAAATAACTTAACTCAATACTGATTGCTAAATGAACTGAATCAGTGAAAGATATAGCGAAGATTCAAAATGATTGCTAGGTTCTAAATTTAGTTAATGACCTGTCCAACTCTCTGAGGTCACGTTACTGCGAATAACCTGTCGGTGTTATGACAATGGTGGAAGCAGTAGCGTTATACATTCGCTCACTCCTTGTAGAAAGTGCGCAGCCAGTCACTTTTCTTCTAAATGGATTAGTAATCAGTATGTTCTATTTGTTAAATGCGACACGTGTGTTACTGATATTTCAGTATTGCAAACAGAAGGTATCTTGGTCGTGCATAATCAACATCAAAATTATTGAGTGAAAAAAATTCAACACTGATACTTCAACGTGATTCAGAATTAGTGCTGTTTTTTTACAAACACAAAATACTAAAAAAACGTATTTAATCTCTGATATATTCTGGCTACTAATTCACCGATCGGTAAGAAACAAATCTGAAAAAGTTAAGTGTACCATTTTAAATTTAATTTTGTCGAAACTACGCAAATTAATCAATTTTGTAATTGCTTTCACAATAAAGTGTGACTTACGCATATATATTTCAGTCTCATCTCAATCAGTTAAATTAAAATATAATGAACTTTCATTATCAATTTATTAAAAACAATTTAACATTTGTTTCTTCGTGTACATCACGGGTACTGCTGAATCACTGTGCTGAACGTGTCCGCCATGTTTGCGAGTTGGGATTTCGAAAGCTCTACGCTTGCTAAACATAGCAGCACTAATAGTTGCGAGCAGGTTCGGCGCGTGGGAAATCCCCACTGGTGGTTTTGAAGCAAACCGCTCTGGTTGGGTATTTAGCTCACGTGACAGGCGGGACTTTCCCTGGCAAGTCGGTACTTTCCTAACATTCGTAGATTCTGGTTTTTCCGTTGAATTCTTATGTTGGAACGGGAAGCAAAAATGTGGGTCGGAAAATCTGACCTTGAAAGCTTCATCTGTAAACAATGACTCCTACATTGTTTGAATTTCAAGGCTATCAACCTGGATTCGACCGATTTCACAGAAGAACAAGCGTGACCCAACCATTTGTAATTACTATATCCACCAACATGGACCAAAAAGAACTGGAAGACCGGATGGCAGCGGCCGAGGCTCTTTCTTCGCTTGGTTTGCCACTTAGTTTTGAAGACTCGAACCCTGCAGAAATTCCCGTTGCTGCTGAAGAGCAGCAAACTAAAAGGACAACAAAAGAAAAACCACCAAAAGTTCGCTCCAAAGCTCGAGCTAAAGTAAAGAACGAGCAAGATACGGGACGCGAAACCAAAAGTAGGTCAACGCGAGGCAGAGGCCGAGGCAGAAGTACATCGAATTCCACTTCACGAAATCTGCCGTTGGTTACAACTACAGATTTTGTTTCAGTTGGTCAAATCGAAAATCCATTCAAACATACGATGACAACAGTTGCCACACTAAATACACACCATCTACAAACACCGAAAACTAAACAACCAAGGCGTAGAGGTGGAACCAAAAACAAACAAAATCCACTCTCAGTGGTAGATACGCAAATTTCCAATGCTACTCCATCTGTCGCTGTTCGTAATGCCTCTTCCAACGTACAGTTCAGCTCCGCCTCAGACAGCAATCATTCACAAGGCTGTTTTATACCAATTGTATCGATGGCGAAAGGGAAAGTTGACTTTGCACAGTTTACTCAGAGGAGCAATATACAGTTGCATGTGCCTACTGCCGGAGTTTCGTCATCGACAGTAGAGCCTATGGTGACATTGACATCCTCTTTACCACGGACGCCAGTCACGGTCGTATCCAGTCAGCAGGAATTAACAAGCTCGACTAATTTGCCCAGTTTGTCTTTAAACAGCGCTGGCTTATCAAATCTACCTAGCATTCCAAACCTTCCCAGTCTACCAAGCGCTATTGCATCCTTACAACTAGATAGCTCAGGGTTGTCTAGCGGTAGTATTGGATTATACCTGGATGGGGGAACTCTTAGTCCCCATTCTCAACTTAGTCCACACGGACGTGATGGAGACGAAAAGTCGTTACCGTTAAAAAAAAGAAGAATTTTTGATTCGACCTCAGTTACCTCACCAGCAATGAGCCCTGATATTTTGGTATCAGCTCCACCAGTGACGACAGTTACACACTCTCCTAGTGCTTCCACACAAGCAATTACTATACCTGCTACTCCAGATGTGGCATCAGAAAATAAAACAGGTAGGCTTATGCAGACCCACTGTGTATGTGAGCGTGTGTTGTACTCCTAGACAGTGCCATAAATGTAATTGTAATGCACTCTACCAATTTGTATACATCTACATTATGTATTATATTAAAATAAATGCACTTTGATACCTAAACATGTAAAAATAAATAAAATAGTGCAAATGTGTTGCTATTTATTTTTTAAAATTTTTATTCAGATTAATAATGTTACAGTCTTATTATCTTTATTAAGTTAACGACAACAAAAATTCAATTTTTGGTTTTGTTTGTTAAGTAGCACTAGAATGGATTTTTTGTAAAACTCATTTTTCTCTTGTACTATTCAAACCTGAACATTTTTAAACTTAAACTTTAAAGGCTTAATTATTTTTATAAATATATGTATTTACTTGAACTTTTCAGAACTAAGCATTTGATGCGAACTTATTTTTTTTATGATTTCTTACTATACAAGTCACTTTTATTTAGTATTTATTTTATGTCGTTATTTTGACTGATTTGTGTCTTATTTAGTTATTAGCATACAGTTTCAACTTTTGCTGATTTCATAAGAACACATGATTAGAAGAGGTTTAAGTTCTAGAAAGAAAAGATAAGTTACCATGGATATTTAAGAATATAAAGGGGTTGTGGGGTATGTTTTTTCATATGTACAATTTTGCCAGGATAGATGCCAAAGATTGTTTGTTTTTTTACCCTCAACAAACCTTAATATTTTCAGCTTATAGTATATGACACCTGTTTTATTGTCCCACTCAACAGACATTTTAAGTCTAATATATTTAGCTAGAAAGCAGTTAAAATTCAGATCAAGTTTTATGTTTTGTTTTGATTTGGGATTGGGGTTGTTTTCAAGTTTGAAATATATACTTGTTGAACAAGAGGTAAATGTTGTTTATTTGGGAAACCATCAGCTTCAAAATGTACACAATATCATTTGGTTAAATTATTAATTTGATAGCTCTGACTAATCAGTTTTTTAGCAGAAGTTTTGAAATAATTAAACTATTTTATGTCATATAATATATACCCAGTCATGCATTAGTTCATAATTGGCCTACCTTAATGTAAAGAATTCATGCCAGTTTTTGAAAAATTATTCTCCAAAATTTTTCATTAAACAGCCAGTGAATAGGATTAAGACAGTGGCATTTACATCAACTTTGAAAATCATTGGCTCTAAAGGTCAACAGAAACATTTATAAGTCATTGTGTTTCAACAATAAAGTATTTATTGGTAATGGAGAGTGTTTAAAGTGTAACTTTGAAGGCATGGTTGTTAATGGCTAGTGTACATGTGACAGTATATTATTAATTAACTATATGCATGACTAAAGTGGAAGTGCTAATGTGATTATAATTATAAATTAATGGATATATTTTATTATTTAATGTCAGTTATTTGTTTTATTTAATGCACTTACAAATTATATATAGAGTACTGTGTTGCAAACAGTTCTTAAGTACATTATTCATTGTCTATGTACATATAAACATGGGTACTGCACTATATATATATGTAAGTTATTATGTTGAAAAGATTTCCTAAGTACATACCCATTTGGATATAATTGTAAATAATGACTAGTTTGGAATGTTACATATATTTCCTAAGTACAATATTATGCTGCAAAAGCTTCTTAGATACATATTCATTAAAATAGTACCTCTTTATATAATTTATAAACATGAGTAGATTATTCAGTAATTGTGGTATGAACTTTATACTTATACAGTTATAGGTTACTGTGTCACAAAGTGTTTCTAAGTACATTATTCATTTGGATTAGTACATTATTCATTTGATTACGTGTAAACATGACTAATAAGTAATATACTTAAATTTGGGTTACTGTGTCACTAAGTTTTCCCAAGTAGTGAAGTACTCATCATTCATTCTTTATATGTGTAAACATGCTTGTTTTGTATTACAAAATTTCTGAAGTTACTGGTTGTGTATCTTATGACTATGAGTCATGACCATTATAGGTTATTCAATATTTGCTATAAAGGTTTGTTATTGTTTCTAGTACAATAACCAGTACTGTTAGTTAATTTATTATTTAAAATCTTTTTCCTTTGGAGAGTGAGTTGTAGCATTGTGCAATGGTTCAATGTATATTTTAATTTAGGGATTATAATTATTTTGTGCATTTTTTTCTCCCTTATTTAGTTATTAACAAGCAATGGTGTTGGTAAAGATTCTTTTCCAATTTAAAATAAAAACTGTAGAAATTCACCTAAGTTCATGAAGGAAATGAAAAAAACTTTTCATACAATTTACTATTGTTTATTATTACTAAATATTAGTATTTACAGTATTTTGTGTACTTTAAGTTTAAGTATTTTATATCAGAAATCAACAGCATCTCTGTTAACTGTTGTTCTGTTAGTGTGTCAGATTTTTATCATGACATAAAATGTATTTCATTTATTGTGTAATTAAGTACTTTTTTATATTGTGTATTAATTATTATTAAGTACTTTTTTGTACTGTGTATTATTAAGTACTTTTTTATATTGTGTATTATTAAGTACTTTTTATTTTCAATATCCTCACCAGTACCAGTGGGTGGGACATTGCCTGCTCTGCTTCTGTCCCAGGTCCTACCACCAGCAGTCAGTATGCAGCTGCTGTCCGAAGTGAATACTGCTATTACCCCTGATGAGGATGGGGACCTGTAAGTTCTTTCCCTTATCATGCATTTCTTTTTTTGTGAAGCCTTCACAAGTTGGTTGGGTTTTTTGGTTTTGGTTTTGTTTTCAGGTGTGTTTTGTTAACATGTTTCTCAAAATGTGTTGTTGTTTTTTTTAAATTGTTTAACAATTTTAATCAAATTAGCTTATGTGACTTAATTTTATTTTGTTCCATAAGTTGTCATACAGTTTTTTTAAAGTTATTATCTGTATATTTTAAATAATTTTAGGTTTATAAGTCATTAATATGGCAGTTATGTTTTCACAAAATTGCACACATTGTTTCAAGATAGAAGTAAAGAATTGAATCATAAAATAATAAAAAATCGCAAATAGTTTTAGTTGACACAACATATCTCTAAATCTAATACTAAAGTACTACCCAGTTTGTGATTTTTTTTTTATCAATAAAGTATGTCCCTGTAAACTGTTAAAAAATAAATAAAACATTTTTTAAAATTGTAGTAGTATGTATATACCTATCAGTCCTATGTTTTCCTTAATTGAGATATCTAATAACACTTTTAACAGTTTGAATATTAATTATTATTTCAAAATTTCTGTTAACCCCTTGGCTTTAGTACTGAGCTAACTCACCCAGCACTACTCTCCACAGTGAGTTCCCCTTAATAAACTCATCCTTTGGTAAGCATGTGCTTGTTAGAGAGAAGCTATTTTGCTCTCCAGAATAAATTTGTATTAGAGGATTATTAATGTTTTGACCACCTGTGTATAAAATTAAATGATGACAGTAACCACCATTTGAAGTTTAATTTCTGGAAAGAATATGATGCTCTTTCTCTCTCATATCACTATATTGGTTTTATATTACATAGAATAAATTATTAGGTATATAATTGCAGTTTAAATTAATTTTTGTATAGAAAATATTCATCTTCTGTAAATCTTGTTCTTATATATTTAAATTCTGCTGAATACACATTACACATCTAACTGCCAAAATTAATTCTACACCTGTGGGGAGTTTGTCTATGCTAAAGGAGTTAACTGATATTTTGGTTTAATAGTATGGTTTTTATATTGTTTGTTTGGATATTTTCCTTACCACTGACACAGAGCTTTATGATAAAAGAAACCTTATGTACATTTTTTAACTTTATAGAATTTAGATTGTTTTTAAAATAACTTGTCTAGCCCTCTTAGCTAGATTTTCAATATTATTTACTCATTTAAAAGATCAAAATGTATAGCTGTTGTTAAATTTGTAGTGTTTGTACTCATATTTTTTCTTAAATTAGAATACTATTAAAAACAATCTGTATAGCTTTTAGCTGGATTTTTAGCATTTGTATTGATAAAAATAACCTGAATTCTAGTAGAAAGCTAGATTCTCAACATTTATACTTATAAAAGTAACTTGTGTAGCATAGCTAGATGCTCAGTAACATGTATTGATAAATATATCTAGAGCTTGAGCTAGCTTTTTAGTATTTGTGTTGTGTATATATGTAACATTCCAAACTAGTCATTATTTACAATTATATCCAAATGGGTATATACTTAGGAAATCTTTTCGACATAATAACTTACACATATATATATATAGTGCAGTACCCATGTTTATACGTGCTTAGACAAATATATATTATTTAGATTTTACAATTGTATGCAGTGGTCTGCATATGAGAGTATATATGCAGGATAATTAGGGAGATGCAGATAGAGATTAGATAAACCTATAGAAAGTAATACAAAATACTCTCTCACACACACACACACACACACACACACACACACACACACACACAAAAGAGTGGAATGACAGCAGAAGGTGAAAGAAACAATTATATTTATGAAAATTTTAAACTAAATTCATTCTCACACTGTAAGAGTGGAGATTTTTAATTAAAAGCACTAAATACTTATTACCTACTAAGCTGGTTACAATGGTGGCAGCAGAGTAGGGGGCTTTAACACCCCTTCCATAATTTTCATCAATCCCATCACCAAAGCCCCTTTGCCGAAAAAAACCCAATGTGTTTGGTATGCAAACACAGCTTCAAGATAAGTCCCTTAGCCATCACCACTCACTTCCAACCAGATTGTTGCCCCTACACCCTACTTATAAAAATATAAGTTATAAGAAATTTTGAAGCTGCCAGTTACAGCCTATCTCAAACATTCATCCATATGACAAACTTGAATCTTTAATTTACTTACTCAATCACATTCAACTTAATAAATTAAGCAACACATTATTAAATCATAATCAACCCCACCATAGTATTAAAACCAAAATTCACTGAAATGACATAAATTAGAGAAATACTGTCCTATTAAGAATTCTGGTAGAATATATTGTCAGATTTTTTTTTTTAACTGATAATTAAAAAAATCAGTAAACAAAATTCCTATTAAAGCTCTACTAATTTGCAATAGTGACTAAGCTATAGCTTAGTTTCTCTCATGCTTGATGCACTTTAAAAGTAGATTGTTGCAACTTGCAAAAATGAAGTAGTCTTCTGAAATAGGATGAGTTCATGTAATAAATACAGCGATATTGCAAATTTACCATCTGATATATGTGTTAAATACCTGAATATACATTAGAGTATCCTTGCACAGCATGGCAATGTGTGATGCTGAAAGATTCCAGTCTCAAAACTACAGTGCACAAATTAATTAATGTATAATAATAGCAGATTCGGCATTTTGACATGTTCAAACTTTAAAAAACCTTACAAGATCAGTCCTGCTAACCCTAGCCTTTACTGAGTAGAGAAAATGTTGACAAAGTGTGGTGAATCTGGAGAACAGATAATGAGTTGTACTACAGTGCAGCAGAAACTTAGGAAATCACATTAGTTAAGGAAATTATTTGAATTATAACATGTTATAATTCCAAATAAAGAATATGTTGAAGTTAAATGCTGAGTCTGCCATTATTATACATTACGATTAATGATAAAGAATATTTGTTTTTCAAGGCCTCTGCACATTGCTGTAGTGCATGAAAATGAGGCGATGGTAAAGAAGCTAATACAACTAATGGCCTTGGCTGGACGCAAAGTAGATCGTTACAACAAGCAGCAGCAGGTTTGTGGTTTAATAATTTTGGGGAGATGGTTGGGGGGATGTTATTTGTGTTCATTACAGTTGTAGATATACAGTTTCAAAATGACACATATGCTATTTCAAATTACCTCTTTACATTTTGTGTAAAGTTAATGTATTAGGTCCAGTTATGAGAACTAAATTTCAGTGTCTTTTATTCAGTTTATTAAATAGGTTCATCAACAGTAAAGCATCCATATTTTTTTATTATGTGTGTATGTGTGATTTTAGTTTACCAGACAAATCAACAACACAATTATGTTAACTTATTGGTTTAAATATTTCTTTTCGCATTTTATGTATAAGCATATTATTTATTTTAGGGAGTTTTTTGGTGGGTGCTGCTATTAATCATTGTTTAAAGTTTGGGCTTTATTTATTATGCAATGTCATCTTTTGTTTTTAATTTTGCAGACACCACTGCATCTGGCCATCAAATTAGCCTTCTTGCCAGCTATTCAGATGTTGTTGGAGGAAGGGTCAGATCCCAATTTAGTAGACAGTACTGGATCAACAAGTATCCATATGGCAGTTCAAGGTCGAGACTCTGACTGTTTGGAAGCTCTGCTGCAATGGAGTAAATTTGAATGTGACCTTAACTACCGCAACTTTGAAGGTAAAGTGATGCAAGTTTGTTTTGATTTGTTTTTTTTTTAATGAAGTAATAACACTTGTGTTTAAGTAATAACATTGGTGTTGTGGGCACTATTATGAAAGATGTGACTAATGTGAATAAACTGACATTGGTGCTTGAGTGTTGACAGTGAATGAAGAGACATTATTGATAGGAGTGAATTCACACTGATGAGAGTGACATTGGTGTTAAAGAAATGGACATTAATACTTTGGGTCTAGTGACACTAGTAAGTGAGCTGTGACATAGTGTTTGTCTCAAGTGACATTGTGACATGGAAATGACCTAAACTGTGGAAATGATGTTATGAAAAACAAAATGAATTACATGTTGTGATTATGTGTATAAATAGATCTGGGGTTTTAAATGGTATCTAGTGAGTGAACCAGAGGTGATGTGAAGTGTTACAGGTGTTTAAAGAGTGACATTGCTGATGTAGATGAAGTGATGCTGGTGTTTAAGCAGTGACAATTTGAACACTAAACAGTGAAATGAGTGGCATGATGACAGGGTGTTTAAAGTGACAACATAGTGAGGAGACACTGGTGTTTGAACAGTGACATTGACCTTGTAGATGAAGTGACAGTAGAATGAATGAAATAACTTTTGGTGTGAATAAATAACACTGATTGAGTAAGTTGAATCTTGTGTTTTGAGTGATAAATGTTTGAAGGGTAACATTGCGTATGTGTAATTGATGAGATTAAAGAGACATTGGTATGGTAATTTTGTTGTGAGTTAGGTAATGCTTGTGACAGTGATAAGAGTTTAGATGCTAATTTTGTTAGAAGTAGATGTACTGATTGAGTAAAGTAACACTGGTGTTTGAGTGAAAACAGAATGATATTGTTGCAGTGAGACAGGCTAACATACATGCATGGTAATATCATTGTGAGGTAGATGTCATTGAATGAGTAAAGCAATACTGGTGTTTGAGTGATGACAGATTGATAATATTGTTGTGAGGTAGGTGACCCTGGTGTTTATAAGTTTACATGGTAATTGTTACACATGGGGGTTATATATGATTCTGTTATATAGTATTAATTTTCAAGATTTTTTTTTTTATATTTCACTATCAATACTAATAACAGCCCCATGGCTAGACTACCCCTCCTTTCATTATGTTAACTCCTATTGCAATAATCTAGTGGGAAAATTATTCACCTTAACATAATTTTGAGCAGACTAGTTAATGTTGCCTTTGGGATCATGATTAAGATATTTTCAGCTCTCTCCACATGAGGTGTGAAAAAATAGTTGATTGCAATTAGACAAAAATACTTTACTTCCTATATATAATTCTAGCCAACAGTTAACAATGCTTATACACTTACTACAATAACAATGATGCCTGTCTAAAGAATAAATGAAGAAAGAAAATATAAATTTCAGAACATAAGCAGTAATTTGTTGTTTGACCAGTGACATTGATGCTATAACTATGAGTGAAGTAACTTAAAGTGTTAAGAAATGATATTTTGCTGTGACTTGTGAGTGATGCAACTTAAATTGTTTATAGTTTTATACTGATGTTTGTGCTGTGAGTGAAGTAACTTAAATTGTTTATAGTGAAATGATATTTTGCTGTGAGTGATGCAACTTAAATTGTTTATACTGATGTTTGTGCTGTGAGTGAAGCAACTTAAAGTGTTTATAGTGAAGTGATATTTGTGCTGTGAGTGAAGTAACTTAAATTGTTTATAGTGAAGTGATATTTGTGCTGTAAGTAAAGGAACTTAAATTGTTTATAGTGAAGTGATATTTGTGCTGTGAGTGAAGCACCTTGTATTGTTTTTAGTGAAGTGATATTTGTGTGTGAGTGAAGCAAGTTAAAGTGAAGTGATATTTGTGCTTTCCAAAAATGGTGTATTGTATCATTGAATATTTCAGTTTTTGTATGAGCTGTGTACCCTTATCTCTAAAATACCACATTAAAGAAACACTAATAATAAAACTCAGGGATGACTATTAGAATACAATGACATATTTTATACATATTAAACTAGTACTAAGAAACTTTAACAAAATATATGAAGAGTCATTTAAAACACTTTTTAAGCTTCACATACAATCATTTCATTTCCCAAGAAGGGAGAATTGCATTATAAAAAAAAACAACAACAACTAACTTTGTTTTTATTTCTCTTGCCAGTTAAAAGTTAAAAAAATAATCAATTTCAAAGATTGTTGCCAGTTTTATTTTTTATTTAATTTATTTTTTAAATCATTCAGGTTTGGCTCCTTTGCATACAGCAATTATAAACAATGACCTTGAACTTGTAAAGACACTTCTAGATCATGGAGCTGATGTAAATATAATGGTATGTGCAATTTTGTTTATTTAGTTATTTTTGTGTGTGTGTGTGTGTGTGTGTGTGTGTGTGTGTGTGTGTGTGCGCTAAATTTAGCCAGTCTGTATGTTCATGAATTTGATACAGGTATGAGTTTTATTAAACAATAAGCTCATTAACTCTTACTATATAAAATGTCGAAAAAAAAATATATATTTAAACTAAACATAACAAGAAATTTCATTATTCATTTTGTAAATTAAGCCAGATTTAAATTTTTCATGCTAAATTGTGTCACTAGTTGAATCTTTAACTTTGATTTCTCTTGACTGTGGGTTGCAATCTATTGCTTACACAAGTTTGTAATACATATCTTTTCTGCTTCATCAACAGGATGGGAAAAGTGGCCGGACAGTGCTATTTCATGCTGCAGAGAGTAATCAGAGAACAGCTGTAGATCTCCTTTTACGTCGTGGTGCTGATCCCGAGATCGCAAATTACGCTGGTGTTATTCCATCAATGGCTGCGCAGGGACGAAGCCACACTCATGTTGCTCGCATGCTGGCTCGAGCCGTTGATGAAAATCCAGATGATACAGGTGGTGAGGATGGAGAAGTTCTGTCCCCTGCTAATATGGAGGTAAATACTGGCGATCTACTGCCAATTATATGTGAGAATAAAATGCTAGTTAAATTATATTTGTTATGTATATTTAAAAATGTTTGTTTTGTGGTGTTTGATTTCTTACTCTCCAGTATTGCTAACTGCAACATTTGCAGCATCCATCTTAGCCTCGTCTTATGGAAAAAATATCAGTGCTTGAATGAATACCAGTTAACTGAGAAAATGGAGGTTTATGTGTGAACATAGATGATTTTTGTCTCTAGAATCGCAGATGAACTGTTTGTTTAACAAATGTGGATCCTTCAAGTCATTATCTGAATTCAACTTTTGTTGTTGTTGATCTGAAAATGCTTAATTTTATCCTTCAAATGAATGGAAAATAATTCTTTCAGAACTATGTTTGTTACATCACATAAATTTATTTTTTGAACATGCTAAAAGACACTTCAGCTGAACAGTAAATCATTTTTTGCACCGAGCTTCAACTGATTTGGTCATACAATTAAAGACATTCCAGCTGCAAAGTAAATGATGACATTTACAGAACGTTTATGTAATAAATGTGTGGTGGGCAGACTTCAGCAGTTCATCATTTTGTTTTTAATATATAAACTTATACTAGAAGTATTAGTTAGCAGTCATCAATGGAGACAGCTCAAGTAGTCACAACAAGGCCTTGCAGTTTTCCATCTTTTCCCTCTGGTATAATACTAAAATCAGTTTTCAAATAAAATAATCTCACATTTATGTGGCTTTTATTTCTTAATTGTTAAGCATCTTTGTAGATTTTTTAAACAGAATAATAATTAAAAGCATTAAGTTTAGGAAGATTTATTGAAACTTCATTTGTTCTTATAAATTTGCTTTTAAATTGTATTTTTTAACTAAAAGAAGAAAAGCATTCTAGTTAATCTCCACAGTAGCATGGATGGTAGTTTGAGTACTTTTTATATATATAAAACATATAAATTTTATGAATTTTAAACAAGTTTTGACATACATATTAAATACAAGGATGCTTTGATTTTCTTGAATTGAGGTGTATAGATTTTGTTGATGCCACCTATTATATCAAATATTCTTCTAATGTTTTACAGATTGTCATATCAGATGAGAGTTCTGATTCTTCTCGTCTTTCTGCATCAGATAAAATTAAAGCCAGTGCATTGGGTTCAGCCACACAGTTACAGGCACGATTAACCAATGTGCGTACTTTGAATAAAGTTCAGACTCAGTCTTCCATTGAACCTCCAAAAGATGCTGTGGAAAATGTTAAAGCAATGTCTAAGTTGCAGTTGCCTCCCTTCATCCCATCAGCTTCTGTTGTTCAGTGTGCTGAAAATGGAAATGGGGACAGCAGTGCAAAACAACTTGTAAAGCTTGAGACAACAGCAAGTGAAAATGTTGAAATGAACTCAGGTGATGAAAGAAAAGTGCCATGTGAGCCAGCAGCTAGTGAGACTAAGAGTCTTACTTCTACTCCTGCCTTGCACACATCTTTGGCCAAAACTCTGATTCAGAATTTGATTTGGAAAGCCATTGTAGAAAAACAAAACAGCAAAGAGCCTGTCGGTGGAAATCTGACCCAGCAATTCAACCTTGCAGGAGCACCACTTCCAGCTAGAATAGTAACAGCTACAGTATCAGCTCCAGGTAACACAACTTCCATTCCTGCTACAGGTATGCCAAAAGTGATTTCCGTCCCTTTTTCAAATACTTTGGGAACCCCTTCCATTCCAATTTCAGGTGTAACAATTCCTCAGACTTCTGTTGATTTAAGTAAAATCAGTGTGGTGTCTACAGTACATTCACAATCAACTCGCCCACTACTTTTATTCAGATCATCATCCATGGATCCTGGATCGGGTGATGGTCGTCGAACAGGGTCAGTGGAACTTCGGCATTTCACACCAGATGCCCTAATGGCATTGCAGCAATCCGCTACAAACTCTGTGAATCCTAATTTGAAATCCGCTCCTGCTAATTTTCAGCAGCTTCGTAATTTTCTGGCTTCAACTAGTATTACTGTTCCAAGGGCTGAAGTTCTAATGGAAACAGGACTTGGTCATCCTGTCTCAAGCTGTATGCCAGCCACTGATTCACAAAAAACAAAAATATGTTTTAGTCCAGAAGAAACTGCTGATCAGCCTAGAGACTATTCTTTGAAATCAAGGAAAAAATGTGGACAAAGTGAAATACTTGGTTCCAAACAGCCATACTCTGGTAAAATTGAACCTTTGCTTTTAAACAGTTTGAAAGGAAAAACAGTTTGTGGATCAGCCACTAACAAGAAATCAGTTCCTTTAATTCAGAGACAATTAAGTGATAATAATAACCAGGAAAAGACGATTCATGATAACAGAAAAATGTATGAGTCATTAGCTGGTAAAGACAGTGATTCCACAAAAGTAAAGTTTGAAAATCTTCCAGAGAAGATGAATAGGACTGTAATTTCAGGAAAGTCAGCACCCCCAGCAAATACAGGAATGATTGCTTCCATATTAAATGCAGGGTGTATCTCACCAGCATCATCAGAGGGAAAAGCTAGTCTTACTTTCAACAAAGGGCAGGTAACTTCAAAATCAAATCTGTGTACTGCAACATTTAATTTTAATTTAGGAAAGACATTGTTGACTAATACAGATGTCATACCTTCCAAGTCAGGCAGTCTTACACTTAGGCAACCAGTAGATACAAAAGTTATGTCAAATACAAGGACAACTGCTAGCAGCCAAGGAGTGCTACCTATGGGTTGTGATAAATCTGTGTCTAGTACTAATATGTCTGATGAAATTGCAGAAACATTAAGATCTGACACACCACCTCTTGTGATTGATTTAGGAAACTCTCCTACGGATCCGCAAAGTACTAAACTAAGTGAGCAGCCAATGGAGACAGGATAAGATATCTTCAAAAATTTGTTTTAGACTCAAGGTATTTTTGTTGTTTTCTAATAGGTTGTTCTAGATGACATGGATAATCAATCCTGCATTATCTTTATGTACATCATTACACAGTTCAAAAGGGTATTAGTAACAAATGTGTATTAAAAAGCTCTTCATACTGTATTAGTGTATATAAGTGAGATTGGTTTTTTGTTTTTTTACATCACCAAAATATACTTCGTGAATTTAAAACCTTTTCAAGCATTCAATACATGTTGGTGGAACACGTTTGAAATGTTGCATAAGAGTTCCTAGTCGAATGTGGGAATATATAGCATTATTATTTAGTGAATTATTTATATTGTTATAAAACCTACTATGAAATATTTTACTTTTATATTGGGAGATGCTGTTTTAGTTAATAAAGACTTTATTATTGCTGTTATATCTTTTCTGGTTTTCTTGTAAGGGAATATGCATATTTTAGATCATAATGAGTTTGCTTGTTTATATAAAGCCGACACACACACATATATATTTAAAATATACAGATTTAAAAAATCTTCTCTGATATATATATACATTAGAATTGTGATTTTATGGGATAGATGACATAATAAAGCTTTGTTCCATTGTCTTAAGTTATATGATCAAAGATTGCTAGTTTAAAAGCTGCTATAGCTTTTACTAATTAAGTTATATCTTCACAGCTTGGAGTTTCCATCGGGTTTTGTCAAGAAGTAAAATACTACTAACAGAAAGTACACTGATCCTCACTGTTAATTGGTATTGTGCTTGTCAACTGCAAGCATTGGTGATTTGGTCTGTGACAGGAAAAAAAGCTGTCATTTGATTGAATTATCCGGAAGATATTTCAGCTGTTGTTGCATTGATTATACTATAAATATCGGGGAGTGTGTTTGCATATACTGTATATTATTTAAAATATGAAAAGCATTACTTAATTCAGTTAATTGATGAGTGAACTCATTAAAAAAAAAAATCATTGGTTTTGGTTTGCCAGACATTTCCCTGTATTTATTTTAGTTACTAAGGTAGCAATCCTCAGTGTACGCCTTTTGGCATAAGAAAATGATTGTTTTAGTGTTTAGATAAATGAGTATGACTAAACATAATTATTATGTATACATGAATTAATGTTTGTATTTGTTCCAGTGCATGCAAGTTATTGCAGTAAAACCAAGATTATGAGATTAAAATCCTTGGCATAAATAGTTATGTGTATCACTATCGGTAATAAAATAATTATCTGTGGCTCAAATAGTTTTGTATATCATATATCAACAGCATAAAAATGACTGATTGTGCAGAAGCACAGTGTGCTGTTTATAAGCAGGTTTAAGATATGATTGAAAATGCATATAGAGCCTGAATGTTAATCATACCTCCAGTGAAAAGCTCATCTATGTTGCTTGACTGGTTGAAGCAAAACAAAAATTATCTCCTGTTACAGTGTTAGTCAGAATACTTCCCAAAAATAATTTTCTTTTATGTATTTAAATAATAATTAAAAAAATTGGATTAAGTGTCTATCTATAAAAGCTCTTGGTGCTTTACAATAATTATACATAAATTACACAGGATTTTAATATACAAACTACTTAAGTACATGAGAAAATTCCAATAACAACAAAAAATGAAACTACAAGCAGCATGACAAATTAATTTACAAATGGCATAACAAAAAAAAAAAATACCCCTTAATACAAAAGAAACAAAAATAAATAGGACAAAAATGACACAAAGGAGATAATGTTATTTTTTATGATTTCTTTTTAACATAACAGTGTCTTGAGAGTACTCTTTAAAATGGTCTCTGCGTCTCAGCTCCCAAAATTGTAAATTCCCAGTAGATGGACCCTGATAAGCAAAGGAACATTGAATAAAATACTTTGATTTTGAAATGTTGAAATGCTGCATGCACATGTCAGATGATGTGAGACCAGGCTTACCTTTTCATTCGGACATCTCTGATGCATGAGTTTGACTATTCATATTTACAGGCAATCTGAATGGAATGAGTTTATGTCCAAAATCAAAAATGCCCACACCTAAACACAACTGAAGTTTAAGTTAGCACCTTCTGTTTCAATAAGGCTCTCATTCATGACAGCTTAATGGATTAAGAATTTCAGCTACCATTTATAGCGTAGAAAGACTTTTCAAACTGCTTGTCAATTGTTCACTCTAAATTAATACTGCTGAAAATTGAGTTGTCCTATGAATTTAAAAATATTTTTTAAGATATTTTTTTTAATGTTCTATCTTCACAACAGCTCTTTATCTTCAATGAGTTGGTATTACTTGTTATTTATCTTTTTTTTAAAATTACCATATGCTGAGAAACATGTTTATGTAATCTATTTGTTGATGCAATAAAACTACTACTGTTGTTTTCACTAAAATTTATCCTTTCAAACCTAATTAAGCAAACACATTTTTAATAATGTTGATTGCTCAGTATTAGATACAATTTTAAGAAAGCTGCCACCTATCCTTTTATTTATTTTTTTTTAAAATCCCGTATGGTTATCCTTCAGTTTTAAGATTTTTCATTCTCTTATTTTTTTTCCCTATATATATATATTTTTTTTTGCTTATGCAGCAAAGCAGGCTTTAATAATTATATTTATAACACAAAAAGTAATTCTGGCAATATTTATTTACTTCAGTTTCCCTTGTTTTCTTTGAAAATTATGGTTCTGATTATATTGTTGATTTATTAACACTAAAAGACAAAAGGAGACTTTTTAAAAAAAAAACTATCACACTTTGCATTCTGTGCACATGAATCTACTGCTATTTACTTCCATTGATAGAGATTCAAAAACAGTACATATATAAGTTATGTATTGTGTATGTATCAGTGTACTTATGAATATCCCAATCTTTTTAATGAGGCAGTGCAGATAATTATTTTGTTTGTTGTTTTTTTTTTTTTGGGGGGGGTATTGGGTTTAAATAAATTCCTCCCAATTTAGCCATGCTGTGCAGAAATGTCATCTTCATCATTATAGTCCAGGGTTTCTCAAGTGGGGTTCCATGAGAGGTCGATAGGAGTTCTCTAAGAGATTGTGATCGAAAAAAATTAGCATTGTACTTTGTAGATAGAGTAATTTTTGGTTCCCCAGAAAATTATTGCAAGGGTTCCTCAAGGGCAAAAAGGTTGATAAAGAATATTAGGTAGATTTTACAAATGATGGGATGCATTTATAAATGTGTGTATATTATAAATGTAAATATATTTGAATATTTAAAAGAAATTAAAATTGTTGCACTTTAATGATAAACAAATTTGGATCGTTATATAAATGAATCTTGTGGGGAATTTTTATATTTAATTTAAACTTGTTTTGCTGGAAGTTTTGCCCATGCTTGAAAACAGTTTAAGTTAAATAACATTATTTTGTTTATTCCCTTATACAAATGTATACGTGTGTGTGTGTGTGTGTTTATGCATTTCAAGCAAATGTTAGTGTAAATTTCTAATTTGTATGTTTATAAATTTAAGCCATGTCAATATGTAGATGTGTGTATTGAAAATGGCCAAAGACTTTATCAGGGATTTTAGGGTTGTTAATATATTATTAACTTAGTAATTCTTAGTTTTCATTTCCTTTTCTAATCACTTTAAACCAAATAAATCAGTAAGTGGTCCAGATATTAATGGTAAAAGTTGTGTTTAACATCATTTACTCTTGTGATTTTAATTTTTTGTTGTTGTAATGGAATATTATCTGTATGCTTGTTTTTGCCAGTGCCACACAATAAAAGTGATATTTATTTGATATCACCTGTTAAATTACACACATCTTATGCAGCACTATGAAATTGTGTGAAGTTTTGTGTCTAGTCTTTGTGTTATAGCTTTATGTTGAGATTCTGTGTCTAGACTTAGCCTGTGTGAGTGTGACAAAGGAAATTTCCATCCTATTCTAGACAATAGTTGTACCAAAGTTATAACAAAATAAATTATTTTACCAATACTTGCAAAGACTTCAATAAAATATTTATAGTGACTTAAGAACAAAACAAAACAAAATAATATTTGCACTGAAAGTTACAAACAAGATAAATGTAATACACAAGTTTAGAATTACAATACACATACTGTGCAGCAGTCTGCAGTGATTGTAACCTGCTCTGATATAGCAACTTGAAGAAATACAGATTACTACATCAATAAGGTTGTTGGTTTATTTTTATTTTTTTAAAATCCTCCCATCTTTACTGTTTTAAAATGGCATGCTGTATGTATTCTAAGACGATGTTTCCAGTGCCATAAATCTATATTTAAAGATAAAATTATACTGAATTCAGTAAAACAAAATATCTAGCTGAAAATATCAAATTTAGGAACATATACATTACTAATGCTGTACATCTATAACAACAAAATATATATAATTTGTCAATAGTTATATAAAGGATAGAAGAATAGCATCAAACAAAAATAATTCTTAGGGGTACAAAGAATAAAACAGCTGTCAGTATTTAGTATTTTATTTCAAAATTATATCAATAATTGGAAATGTCAAATATACCAATATTTTCAGAACACAATCACCAGACAAATTTTTCTTTTTTTTTTTAAAAAAAATTCTGTTAAAAGAAAGAATAAAACTGCAGAAAATATTTAAAATTTTAATGACTATGAACATCTAACATCTTCAAAGGGTTTGCAAATTTAGAAAAAATAAAAACAGGACCATTATTAAACATCTATATCAGTACCACAACATTTAAACAAACAAAGAAAATTTCATTTTGGGGAAGAAGAACCATGAAACTTTGCAAGTTATTTCTTTTTATTATTACTATTATTACATATTTCAAACATGAAACCATATGGATACATAATAAAAATTTGCATTGTAAATACAATGTATAAATATGTTTCAGCATCTTGTGGAGGGTAACACACAACAGCTCATACGACTGTGAACTGACATTATAATGCAACTATCCCACTTGGAAACTAAATCTGATTACAATAATTTATTTAAACTTTCACCTCATACAAACACATTAAAATTTTCTATTATGTACATTATGATAATTTAAAATAAACAAATTAAATTTTAACTATAACCCATGTTGACAAGAAAATAAAGAGGAAATGAGAAAACCGACAGGACACAGATATGCACCCATCCATGCTTTAACAAAGGCTTTAGTGTTGGGTGGGGATTTTCCCCCCTCAGGGTTGGTAGGGAGAGGAGAGGGGCCAGAGAGGTAAAAACTACAAGTAAACTGATTTATTATTTCTAATTATCACTTCCCACTTTCCCTATCCCATGGTTAGGGTGAGAAACCAGTGAAGTAAAAGTTAACAAGTAAACTGATTTACTGTCTGATTATTACATCAATTTTCAAACAATATTTTGAAGCAAGAAAAGACACTTATGCTGGGATCACACAATGCATACAACTAATGAAATAGAGCTGATGGAGGGAATTGCTACATACTGCCTAAGACTATTGGGATAGGTTTAGTTGGCTCGTGATCACAGACCCTACCACAGAAATACAAACAGTAGGATGCGAATAGGTTACAGGCCATGCATAATACTGCTGGAAGGGCAGTTACTAAGGCCTCAATTCCCACCCCACAACACAAAGATGTGATACACCTTCTTGAGTTCTGTAGCCTGTGACATGTTAGACCCACAACTGACTTGCTTGTCATCAACAATACCTCTCCACTACCACTCCATCTTAAAAGTGGGTGAGGGTGTACATCCTAAGAAATGGATGTCATTTCGAGTATGTTATACTGGATGAAAAGAACAACAAATATAAAACAGACTAAGATCATAAATATAAACAAACAAATAGAATTCTGACATTTTTTCCCAAGACTAAATGTACTGGATGTCCTCATGCACACATAATGAATCAAACACTAAATTATGAGTAAAATTAATGACTACATGTTTCTTTTGTGTGTGATCATATATGACAGGCAATATTATTAACAATTTCAAATTTGTTAGCTTCAAGTGGCTGGCATTGGTCAGCAAAAATTGACTGACCTACCATCATAAAACAAATTACCTTAATTCTGGCTCTAACCATAAATTTGTTAATGATGTGGGGGGCCTGATCTTGGAGTGGTCTGTGCAAACTTTTAGTGATATCAACAGAGATATGTTGTGCAACAGTGAAGGTGAACCAACATAAGTGCAAACAAATAAACACAACAATATTAAGAATTCACAGTGCATGGAAAAGTCTCAAAGCATAAAACAACACACATATCTTCCATACAATTCCATCCCTCCCACGATATATCATAAAACTGCTGCATGTAAGCGTCAGTACCAGTAACACTAAACCAGGTTAAAAATTAAATAGGCTGGACCAGAGCAGAGGAGTTCAAGAAAAATCCAGATAAAGACAGATACTGATATTCAATATTAACATCTGCTCCCAGTGGGCACTGGCACGCGTAGGAGTTAACAAAAATAAGATTGCAGAGTTTTAGAACACACATTCAGCAAACATAATGGCTGAAATACAGAGCCCATTAGCTAAGTGACAGTTTAATTGTAGTACTAGTTCATTCAGGTAGACAAGACAAAGTTCAGAGAAAGCAGTTCAAACAAGTAAAACAGAGTGTATTGCCTGGGTCAAAATGTTCAGTTGTAAAGACTGGTCAGAAAGAAAACAAGCAGAAACTAAAGCACACCTCTGCAATGCTTCATCGGCTGCTGCCATAACTAAAGCAGTTTTTCTGGCAACAAGCGTCATGCACATCATTTGTCCAAGATTTTGTGAACCTTTTTTTTCATATAACTAATTTTTTAAAATTAAAATTAAATGAGAACTTGAAACTAACATATGAATTTTAATAAAGTAAATATTTTTTTTTTAAACAAGAAAATTATTTCTCATGGATGAATTCAATTTTGGACACCATACACAGAGATATGCATTCTCCTATATGAATTATAATCAGTATATATTTAAGAACTCAATATATTTTATAGATAATTTCATACCCAAATAGTAACTAATATAGTTTTCTGAACAAAACAAATCACATTACTGCTGAAATATAAAATTCTACAAATGTTGTATAGTTTCTAGTTTTAAACAAATATACTATATGTACTTCAAAAGATTTTTTTTTTAATTTTACCTTTTAGAATTATAGATTTCAAATAGAGAAATGAAAGAAGAAGTATTTGTGTATATGTATATATTATTTTTTTAATTCTAAAAATGGTGTGATCACTGCAGTGATAATTACTATTTTCTTTTAAAGTCAGAACTAGAGATTCATTGCTAAGCATCTGAAGAAATAAGAAAGGTTTCTCCTTAGCTCAGGCCTATCTCTAATAATAGCACATACACCTCATCCTAAGATATATGAGATGGAATTTTTCAGATTCTACTCATGCCAGGATTTGTTTATTTAAAACTAGTAATGAAAATTATATTTGTATGAGCCCATATCAAATATTTTTACTAGTATTAAACTTTATATATACAAACACACATGCATACATTATAATTAATCTGTGTTGTATAATTTTCTGATGAAAATCTTAGCAGAGAATGTCATAAAAATCTGTAAATTATTTATTTTATACTTGGCTTAACAAAAATAACATTTTTCATGGAATTAGGTACGAAAGTTGAGGTTCACAAAATCCTGGAAACAGAACAGCAATTGCCAAGGTGTGATCCCTTTAAATGACAGCTTAAGTGATCAATTTTATTATTATTAAATTTTTTGTGGTGTCAATTTTAATTATTTTAAGAGATATAAAACAAAAGTTATATGTCCGGAGCTCATAGTTAGTAGCTAGATATGATAAGACTTTAAGAGTGATAAAAATGTAACAAATTTGTAATAAATTAATTAATAGTTATGCTAAGAAATTAGATATTTCTTATAATTAGCACAATGTGAATAGTTCGTAAAAGTAATTTCAGAAAGACAATGTCTTCAGATATATACTCATTTAAAGAAATAATTATTTATGCCATGATGCATTCATGAACTATATAATAATAAAAGAACCACTTAGTGAAACTTCCACTATTGAGGGAGATAATTCATTGTGCATTTCCAACAATAATAATTCACATACAAAAAAATATAAATAAATATTTACATAAAAATGAGTTGTGTTTTTTTATAATAAAATAATAAAACCACTGTTCTCTTCCATTTTATTCTATTTAATGATCACACAAGCTGTCTTAAAAGGTAAGTTAATAATGCATAAGTGTGTTCCAGCTTCAAGTCCATTTGTCCTGTAATCTCTGACTATTTAACCTTTCACATTTACAAAAAAAAAAATGTCAGAGATCAGATCACAAGACTTGGAACACACATGGAATTAACCTCATCCACCACTGGCAGGTCCTTTTCGAGCTGGTCGATATCCAGCACTACCTGAAGCTCCCATCAGAGGGCTGTAATCTGCAAAAATGTGGTGAAAAAGGTGGGAAATGTGAAAACTACCATAATATATTAATCTCTGTTTAGAGTTTGCCTATAAGTTAAAACAAAATAGTGAAATTACAATTAAAAACTGAATTAATTTGTCTGCTGAGCTGAAAGTTAACTTGCTTTGTTTAAGTGTAGAAATAAAAAATAAAAACAGTAAGTTCTGAGATAAGGGAATAACACAATTTTATGGAAAACTATTCCCCCTTCCCCCACTCCTGTCAAGAGAGTACAAATAACACAAAAGTATAAATATTTGGTCTGATTTGTTCAGTCCTTTTTAATAAAAAGAAAGCATTCAAATAATCAATTCTAACGTATACAGAATTAAAGTTTAAAAATTACAAAACCATACAACTGACAGGCAATAATGTACAAGGTAGGGCACTTGTCTCCTGCTCAAATGGCCTGGGTTGAATCCGTTTGGAATGAAAAACTTGTAGGCAATTCTTAACTGCTTCCTAACTCAAGACTGTAAACTTAGAGACCAGTACATTAGAGGCGATAATATATCAGGTCCTGTATTCTATAGGCTGAGCATGTTAAAATCTCTTGGCAATTAAAAATCTTAAAGTATACTATAAACCAATGACTATTGACCAGGTGAAATTGTATCCTCCAAGTCCATATAAATCTGCTCAAACCCTCACTCTGCATCATGGCACTCTCCTTCCATTAAATACATCTCTTCCTCTCAATGCTTACATCATCTGTGAACAACTTTGGTTTTTAAATTATTACCTGAAAGTTTCTAGTCTACTGATTTATGTTACCTCTCACACAGCAGGCAGACGGTAATCTTAATTTCTCTTTGATTGTACATTTACATAAGTATATTGTAATTCATTTGCTTGGAAATTTAGTGGAAATATTTACTGCAAAATTAACAGTCTGCTCCTTTACACAAGTGATTAATCTGTTTGCATGAGTAGTTCATCTGTTTATACACATGGTTCACATATTTATGCAATGCACAGGTTTATGACAACAACTTATCTGTTAATAAAAGTAGATGACCTGTTACTTAAAATTTTATTAAAATACAGAAAGATTTTTTAAAGTAATAATCAGTATAATCAGCAAAGGTGAGAGCATCAATATTTAGTTTCTATTGATGGCAATATCGCACCTGTCAACACAAACAAGACAAATGAAGGCTGCATTCAACATTAAGTACTCTCAATTTTCTAGCAAGACAAAGAAAATCATCTGTTAATTAACCAATAAAAGAAAATCAGGATTTGCAAATCAACTATTTTCTTATTAAATCATGCTGTTTAGCAAAACTGACTGTATTTCCATCAACTATCAAAATTTCAATACAACAGTGAATGACTACTAACTGATGATTCCTATGCTACACAATGAATAAACTCGTTACTTCTGTAGCAATATTACATCTCATTTGACATAACTTTCTTTAGTGTAAATCTAGCATTTATTAAGTAAACCCTATACTCTATTAATACAACAATTTTGACTTTAACAAGTACATTCACTGCCCTTGAGAGACTACTACACTTAGCCAGCAACAAATCAGCATATAAACAATATAACCATTTCTCAGTCATTCTTGCAATGGGGAACCAGACTGATGTAGGCTTAGCATCCCAAAATTTTAGTCATATATGGATATAGAAATTACAATATACCCAATGTTTTCTTCAACTGGCAAAGTCTGAAATAATTCCACACTATTCCAGCAAAGGTAAGAAATTTTGAATATGACTGAAATAAAGCAGCTTGTAGATTTAGTCACTGTACCAGACAATAGGAATCTCAGGGCTAGCTAGTGGCAGGTCTGACGACAGTCTGAGAGTATAGGTTTATGAATCTTGTTTCCTTCAACTTAAAGCTTACCTGTACCCAACTACAATAAGTCCTGGTGAAGTATGACACTCATTTGTCTTGACGGAGGTGTGAAGGAAGTAGTTAAACTGGATGTCTGGTCAATAGGTTTCCCTACCCTTACCCCCCACCGGTAGTGTATATGGGAATCCCCAAGTGGCTAGTATAGAATGTTGATTATCTAAACTAACTGGGACAAGGCTGGTTCAGTTAATCAAATAGTTCAGACAATCAAACATATATAAGATTACCCAGTTTATATATACATAAACAAAGTTTAATTAGGCCTACAATTAAATTAATCCATACAAGGTTATAAGGTTATTACTCCTGTATTTTTGAAATATGCTCATTGCCACCCCACCCCACACTCCATACTCACAACAGTAATGACTGGACCTTGTGGCAAATGATGCTCCATGTTTTTCTATTACTTTCATTTCTCTTGATGAATAATAGTTATAGTGTACCGGTTGTTGCTGACCTTCAAGTGGTTTTTATATAGCCAAACCCTGCAAACTCTTTATGCAACCACACCCATCGTCATGGAAAGGGCTGAATCTGCTTATGTCAGGGAAGGCTTTGCACATTACAGAGAGTGGTAAATATATATATATATATATACTGACTTCTCGATAACCACTGACATAGTATGTTTATATAATTTACTGATGGTTATTTATGTGAAACTATTGCTTATCTCTTTCAGAGAAGGTAGTCCTTGGTGTTAGCAATAGTTCATCTGTATGTATAGATGTTGAAATTGGAAAGAGCATGTGTTGTGCATAATGCTCTTATATTACTGGAAAACCTATTATAACAAGCAAAACCAAATTATAGATTAATGTAATATTAATGTAAACCATTGGTTATAGGTTGATACCAGTGAGATATATGTTGATAAATTGTAAGTGTAGAATTTGACTTATTATTGTCATGTTTTGTAAATATTCCTCAATGATGGGGATTCTGTAAATTGTAATTTAGCATGTAGCTAATGTTTGATAATGTGAAATTGTAAGAGACATCTATTTGCTGGCACCGCAAAGACCTTAATTTTGTTCAGTAATTACTAGTAACTACAAAGAATTATGATATTCTTGCAGCCTGCCTTTTTTGTTGCTGAAGATTTTATATCAACTTGGGTCTCGTGTTTACTCTAAAAGCACCATCTTTTCTGCTGCAAGCTGACGGTGGTCTGGAGACACAGCAAAGGGACACTAAATGAGTGACAGTAAACAATGGATTGTCTACCCATCTATGAAACCTGACAAATCAATAAATAATCTTGGGACAGTTTCAAATTATAGATGGTCTTGTTTGGCCATTGTATTCAGAAATAAAATTTTACTGCTTTTTACTGTTTTATTATTAAATCTTTTCTTGTTATCTTAAACCCACATTTTTATTAATTTGTTTGGAGTGACCAGAATGAGAATTGGCTGGGGGTGAGTTGTGAAAATATGCAAATATATTAATTAATCAAAGGAGAAGATAGTATTGCCAATTCCAGGGAATGTCAGCTGTCACTACTTGTCACTATGCTAGGTATTTGATTGTCCCAATGAATGGCGATCTAGTATAGAGATTGAAGGGCAGGTTAGGCCATGGGGCTGTCATCAGTATTAAAGTCAATATAACACAAATTTCATAATTAATAATTCTGGGTCTTAATGCTGGAACAGGATCATTAAAATGACCACATGTGACAGCATGATGCATCAAAGTCACTAGAAACCACACAGTCACTAAATCCAAAATTTGATTTTTAACTCTCCTTGTTACAAATTAAGACTACTTTTATGCTATACTGCACATAATTTTGAATAAATACTTGGAAATGAATGCATTAAGTGGCTGGATCGAAAAAGATATCTTTACATCCTATAAAATAACATCACTGTTTGCATCCAATGGATTAGAAAAGTATGAACTATGCCTGCATATCATGTAAAACATCTTGACTAGTAGTGTGGACAGAGGAAATTCAGAAGTCTTGGCTAGTAGAGTGGAAAAAGGAATCTAACAACTAGTATACTAGCATAACAACTAAGTAACAGTGGTTCAGATAATTGATGTTCTAACTTCTACTGTAGTTCTATTGAGCAGGCCAGCCACCAAAAGAATTAGTTTCCAATAACAAGAGTGAGTTCACAATGCCCACATGCATGCTTCACAAGTATTGCATGACAATACAAAGCAAGAATCCAATACAATGTACTACCATATAAACAAGAAATCATCCATCATAGACAAAATTATCATAGCTAACTTAAATATAAGGTAAAATATGATTAATAAGTGTCATAAGAAAGTAGCAGTGATATTAATATTATTAATAAATATCGCTTTTTTAAACTGCTGTAAATTATTATTGTTATAGTTACATTTCAGTATGCCAAGAAGTGGTGCAAAAAGAAACAGAGAAATAAATATATTAATGTAACTTGAGGTATGCAGACTGATGATGTAGTATGATGCAGATAAAATGATGTCAGTGTATTGAGGGAAAAGCACAATGTTCATATGGCTTCCTGTAGAGGGCTGCACTTACATCATCATCAGCAGCAGCAGCAGCAGAGAGAGCACATATATACTCAAAACACACTCATGCCATTACAGGCCTAATACTGTAATAGGGGATGGAACCTACTCTTTCAGAGTAAGGTCTATCACGTGTGAGAGACACCAATATTCTAAGAGGGGTCGTAAAACTATGACTAAACTACCATATATGGATAAAGTTGTTCCGATGTATGATGTAGACAGATTTGGGAACAAAAGTGGTAATTTTATGACTAAGGATTTTCATTCATTTGATGCATGCCAACTAGTGAAGTCGAGGAAAACTAGTCAACTGTGAAATTGAAACTATTTTACTCAATTATATAGTATGTATATAGTGATTGTGCAAGAGTGGAATTTAAAATAATTTATTATTTAGAATGTTATGGTTTAGAAATTCAGTTATTTCTTAAATCAGGATTTACTATGTGTGTGAATCTTATTATATATACATATTCTTTTCCGGGATGTATATATATATATATATATATAGCACTAGAAAGTAATTTTATTGATGAATATATGGTTTGTGAATTGATACAATTTGTAAGTGCACCTGTTCTAATTTGCCATATTCTCTCTATAACCATGTCTTGATAAGGACAGAAATGCTAATTTTTGATTGTAAAATGTTTTCTTATTCACACTTAGAAAGTTAAAGTAAAGAGCAGAAGTTTAATTATTTCGGGCTACAATAACAAATTACCTTTTTGAATTATCTGGAAATAGTTATGTGGGAGTGTGAGTGACAACTGATGAAATTGTAATTTATGGCAAATCTTTATTTATTGTGTTGGTTGATAATGCTATTATTAACAGATCTAAAGCCAACAATATGTACAATGTACCAGGATTATTTCTAGACTTTGATAATGGCATTGTAAGGAACTGCATAATGAAATTCTCACTATTGCCACATAATGTATTTGTTAGAGATATAGATGTGCTAGATTACAAAAAAGATGTTTGTATTTTATCTAGCTGGATTTGGGTTATGACCTACATGAGACATAATTAAAATGATCCAAAGTAAAGAACTGTGGATCACTTTGCTTCCAGGGCCAGCTTGTATTAGTGCCAATGGAAGAGATTTTGACAGGCTGAAAGCAATCTTCTAACCACCATCAGCCAAGGAATTCAACAAGGAATAGAGCCCATGTGACATCAATTGATCAAACTGTTCGTCTTGTCTACAACTGCCACACCTATATGAGTGTTAACTTAGCTCTCTGACCATCATGTTGATTTGTAAATCTTACTCTAGCTATTGATATTTTTTAGGAAATGACTGATACAAGATTTGTAGTGTGTGGTTCTATTTTTGATTAATGTAACTTTGTAAATATTTTAAATCATTTTCTATTTACTGAACTGTTTATTATTTTTGCCATTATTTTAATTAATTCCTTGGTATACTGGTAATTGGGATTGGCGGGGGCAAGCTGCAGATATGATGAAAGTGATTTTAATTAATTAAGAGGTGTGAAAAATAAGTCACCAGTCCACGAGGCAATGTTAACTAGTTTACTTGCCGCTATATGAAGCAATTTCCCATAGTCACTGCAACTGGTGTTAATATAGTGATTGAAGTGGACTAGGTCATGGGACTGATAAACCAATAGATTAATGTTTACTATACTAACAGGGTTATGTACAATCCCCATCCATAACAGAGAGAGACTAACAATAAAATGGCACAATGAAACACAACTCTAAATGTATGTGTATACCTATACACATGCAAACACACCTCAAATAAACAAAGCCCATATGTGACTGAATGGAAACTGTGATACAAGGATATACTGAAGAATGCATTACATTCAGTAGCACATAGTGTGAACTAGCAGTTTCACTATAAACTCTACACTGAAATCTAAAACATCACAAATGAGATCTAGTATGGACAAAGTGCTTGAAAGAAACAAGTGTCAGAAATCAATGCCATAATAATGAATAGTGTTCCTGATTATTCATGCACATAACAATTAACAGGAATATATAAACAGATATATATAGATAGGGAGTGGGGGAGATAGATTATAAATATTTAAAATAACATGACATTTAATTTTTTTTTATCTCACAAAAGAAGTTCTTTCTTATAGTATATATATAACTATAACTCTTCACTTGCTTGCTTTATGCCTTTGAATGCAAGTATCAGAATGCAGAGATTGGCTAAAAAAGTGAGATATAAGTAAGTAAAAGATTAAATCTGGCCTTAGAAGAACCAAAACATAAACTTACCACTGTCGCGAAGAGATTTTTTGGGCTTTGGCTTTGGTGGAGTTGGCCCTGAGCTTTCATCATCTTTCTGAAGAAGAACATAGAAAAAAATATCATGCAATTATTATAAGAGACTTGGATATTACCTATACGTCATTCAAATGAGATTTATTTGCTACAGTCATGACAGAAATACATCAGCGCTGAAGAGAAAGACTTGTGAGTATACCAGTGATATTAGTGACCAGCTATTTTGGTTAATTTCACAAGACCTTTCAGCAAACAGATTTAACTCAGCTACTCCAGTTAGCATCCATCTAAATTACCTTACTCTGGTCATCTGTGGTCAAGAGCATTATCTTTATTAATATATTTAAAAATCTGGACTATTTTTTAAATATCTGTTTACATGATGTTTAATTACATATCTATATGAATAAAGATGCTACTTTCCAATGGGAATAAGCAAATTATGGATGAGTAGATTAATGGAAGGTTAAGCAGGGTTGCTGTTTTTTATTAACGATGCAAGACTGATTTTGATTTTTCTTTTTTTTTAAAAACAAAAATAAGTGTATGTAATTATTCTTTTTTTAATGCAAGTGAGGGCAAATAAAATTACCATTTCTAACATTTTGCATAAAATGTATCTCTATATTTTTATAAAGTTTGCCAACTTGCATATTGAAAAAAATTTGAAGAATAGCATACACTCAACTTAAAAGTGAGATAAAATTTCAACCTTTGGCCCAAAACCCTATTCATCTGCACATCAATTAAATGTTTCTGTCATGTGATTCCATATTATTGCAACATTTTTCACATAAAAATTAATGAAATGGCAGGCATAATAAATACAGACAGACAAAAAAAACCAAATGAACAACAAGCACTAGACAGACAGGTAGGCAAAAGCAAAAAGGCAGATAGATATCTAACATATGGATAGTCAGAGATGGACAGCAAGGTGTGTCTTTCAATTATCAAAGTTTTAAAGAGAAAAAAATAATTATCAAGATATTCAATCTCTTTAAAATATTATCCATTAACTACTGTTCCACTCTCAGAATAAAGTGATGCAGTAATGGTAATTTCACCATTCTCCCCATACCTCCTTCCTGGAAGGACAGCAAATCATTGCTCGTGTTAATTGAACCTCAAGCTAAGTGCGGAACAACAAATTGGTATGAGACAGTCTGTTCGGTTTAGTGCCTAATCGTGTGATACAAGATACTTGAATGAGAATGAAGCCTCACTGTGAGGTTTATAAACGGTGATTGTTTCATTGTGCCCAAAGCTTCGTAAATGGATGGCCTTAATGGATGATATTTAAAGAAGATAGTTGTCCAAGATTATTATTTTCCTTCCTGTCCAAATTCCTCTCTGTCTATCCAAAATCAACTGGAGCTATGTGGCTCAGTGGTCCAGGAACTGGTCTCTGCACTAAAATGGGGCTCTTGGTATATCCACTTTCCTTAACTTGGGATTATTGAGCTCAGTGACGAAATATTGTAAAGTGCTTACAAATCACTATTATTATTATAAATCACTAGTATTATTACTACTAATAAAAATAGATGTCTAATTTGTGAATTAAAATATAATTACATAAAATACTGCCACATTAATAAATTTAGAGATAATTACATAAAATACTTCCACATTAATAAATTGAGAGATAATTTATTTTCTAGCACCACTCCTCTTTAGTCAATACAATTTTTTCTCATTCCCAAAATAAATTATAATCATTAAACTACTAAATCTTAATTTGATGTACCAGTAATCAGCAAAAATAAATTAAAAATCAGTCAGAATTACTCAGGATATATAGGCTAACCAGTCTTTATGATCAATCGTGAGCTTAAAGTTTGCCAAAACCAAGTGTTTTTCACACTTGTTAGACGTCTGTAAATTTGACAATCTGATTAATTTTCACAGCGGTCGAAAAACTAGCACTTATGTGACAAGTTAGTTTAGAAAAGGGGTTGACAATAAGGAGTATGGAGATTGTACCGCGATTGCTGGTTGTTTTACTGTCAGCACAGGTTATTGCATTTCTGGGCGAACAATCTTTGCCAGGAGAGCTACCGACGAACAGCTTACTCCATTTCAAACCAGTTGATGGGGGCGTCTAACGTGCACGGGTCTTATCACACAGTGCACCGTTCCCTCCTCCGACCAGTACGTGAGTCGGCTTTCATAAGCTGGGGGGAGAGATGCGAGAGAGAGGGGCTATGTGCCGCCAAATATTCGATCTATAGACTCAAAACGGTGCCTTCAAATAGCACGATACTTTGTATGGCGCATACATAAAATAAACTAAATAATAATTGAGCGTGCTCATGACAAGACCTGATAACTGCTAAGACAAATTATAAAGCTTGATAAAGAATTCGAGCCTACACTGTCTTACTATTTGTTGGTCCGATACTTTTGCCGCACGTGTTCAAATTCAACAGATAACCCTTTTCTTTACAGCGTACTTCGTAATATTTCATAGCCTCTCAGTGATTACAATGCTTTATGGGGAGGAAAGAAAACAAAGATGGCGGCTATCGAGACGATTACTAGGTCCCATAACAGAGACCGAGAGCAAACAAAACGCTGAAATCACTCAAAAATACTCCAGAGGCATTTTTATTTCATTTTAAATTTAAATTAAACTAAAAGCTTAGCTGTCATTTTATTCAAGTCTCTGAAATCTCTGAGTACACTTTCTGTTGTTGTTTCGCTTTGATTTTTGTGTGTGTTGAGATAAACTCAAATATCCCCCTCATCCGGTAAATGATGGTTTTTCTTTTTTCAAGTAGAATCAACAGCTGGTAAGACTTAGATCTCTTACACACACACACACACACACACACACACACACACACACACACACACACACACACACACACACCGCCACCATCACAGCCATGCACAATAACAACTCTATAATAAACAAGTCTCTTTATTAATCTAATACAAATTACAACTTACTTAAGATTTTCAATTAATAACAGCAATGAATTGCATCACTTCAGTTCGAACCAATACGACAGTCTGTCATATAAATAGACATTTAAATAAAAACAAAATAAACAAATACCCCAAAGAGTTAAAGCGAATAGCACAAGTGAGAAAAAAGTTGTTTATAATCATTTTATTTTATTTTTTTGTTTGGGGGGGGGGGTAAAAAAAATGAAGAAAGAATTATAAAATGCTTCAAAATTTACTATCAAATACACCTCTCCTCTCCACCGTCACCATCGCCCAGCACTCCTAAATAATATGGCTTCATTATCCCTTCGTGCAAGCGATTTCTCAAGAAATTAGTACATCACTGCTATAATTACTATGCGACCGCTGCCATCAATCTACGTCCGCAATTTCATTATCTCAGCGGCCCATTCACCAGCGCTGTAGAACATTTAGCAGCCACGACAAAATGTTGTCTACCCACTCACATGATAGAGACGCGAATATTTTATTGAGTAATCAGACTGACTAGATTCTGTACATAACACGATACCATGCGGGCAGACCAATCCGTAATTTAAACACTAAAGTGTGTGTGTGTGTGTGTGTGTGTGTGTGTGTGTGTGTGTGTGTGTGTGTGTATGTGTGTGTGTGGTTTGCTTGTGCTTGCTATTTTTAGTTGGGGTTTTTGTTTTTTTTTAGTCCTGCGATCAAAAAATATACAGATATTCATAAACGATAGATAAGCACTGAAATGGGTGAATACTAGTTTGGTAGACCCCACTGATACCAGGGCTGGGTGAGATTTTGTTGATTAGTAAGTACAATCAAAATATTTGCTGGTCATTTTAAAGAGGGTTGGGGTAAATTGCACACTATATATTCTACTCGCTAATTTAAATTCAAATTTTAAATGATTTCATTTCTTATTCTAAAGGATATTTTTAATTTGTACCTGGTATTCACAATGCAGAAGATGTTTCTAAATTTGATTCAAAAAGTTTTTTTTTTTTGTTTTTTTTTTTTTTACTGAAGTGAAAAAATTCTGTGGCTTAAATATTGCTGGTGTGGAAAGTGTCTATAATTAAAATGTGTTTCCCAAATTGTGAATTTTCATTGGTTCAAAGTTTGTATTTCAAATGTATCTATGGGTTTTGTTTTCTGTGTGCGTGTGGTGTGTTGTTTTGTTTTGTTTTGTTTTTTTGTTTTTGTGCTTTATTTCAAAGTGGACGTTTTCATGGTAAGACATGCATTAATAGTTTTTTTTTCGAACTCTATTGTTTCGTTTAATAAATAACAATGTTTCTTTTCATAATATTTTTCCTCAAAAAAAAAAAAAATCTTCATTTTAACGGTTTTGTTTTCAATAGGAAAATTCCGAGACTGACAGACATACAGTTTGATTCTTTTCGGTGAACATTTATATGGGTGGCAGTGTAGAGGTGTATTTGAGTAAAAGAGTATATTTATTCAATACTTATCTTTACGTATTAACTTGCACACGAGAATCAATCTACCTATTTTTTAAAAATAAAATTACGTAAGAACATATATATATATATATGTTATGGCTGCTTTACCGTTCAAGTATGCGATCGATCGGTTGGTGAGATTTTAAACGATGCTAGCCTTAGCGCTGTATAAACCGATTCTCAGAAATAATGTAACTTTAATTTTTCGCAAAAATGATATATCTGTGATGCATAATTCTGAATGCAAATACATAAATTATATAAGATGTACAGGGTTTACGAATATCCTACGCATTATTTGATTAATAAACAATAGGCGTGTTCAATCATGACACCTACAGCATAATGTTCAGAGGCAGAAGAGCAGGGGACCAAATAAAGCCTCTATAGTCTATACTCTATAGCGCAGTCTTTCTCAAATTTTTTCCTGGAGGCAACACTGAATTAATTTTCAGTGTATGTGAACGCTCCTGAAAAATTAGTGCTTGTTTGTAATAATAGGAGCCCTGCCGATATTATTTATATATTATGAAATTGAAATTGTGCAGAAAATCCCCAAATGAAAGGAAATAAACTCAGTGAAGAGGGCAAGACAACGGGTCGCTCGCTCAGGCAATATCAGGATCAATTCTGAAGTTTGTAACGTATCAAGTGCAACAGGGGAAAGTCCGGTGAAGAAAAGTTCAAATACAAGAAGTATCTTCACAAGAAGATTCATTTGAGAAAGAATAAGGTTTGAAGGGTGGCAGTTCATCTTCTAGAAGCAGAGGAAAGAAAGTCCAATAGAAGTCCACACCAAAAGGAGAGGAAAGAAAGTCCAGTAGGTCACACCAAAAGGAGAGGAAAGAAACTCCAGTAGAAGTCCACACCAGAAGGAGAGGAAAGAAACTCCAGTAGAAGTCCACACCAGAAGGAGAGGAAAGAAACTCCAGTAGAAGTCCACACCAAAAGGAGAAAGACTAATGACGAGGAGAAGCTTGGCCAATCTCGGTGTCAAATGACTTGTGAGCTGATTTTAATAAGAGATGCGTGAAGACTTTCAGATAGGGATGGAACTCTCAGTGCAGTTCCAAGACAGAGAAATCCAAAGAGAGGAGTCAACAGCTAGCCATTGCATGGTCACGTAAGACTTTGCCAAATGGCAAGGATATCCCAGATCGTGGATGATTTACACAGAATTAACAGAAGTTTATTTCGTTTTCGCTGCAGATTGTTTACTCTTGAAAAACGAGTGGGAAAATCCAGTTTTGTCGCTGGGTTCCAAGTATGGTGCAAGATAAATCCAATGGTTTCCGAGGCTTTTGAAAAGCATCTTTCATACCTGAAGAAACGCGTGACCTTGAGAGTGGGGTTGAAACTTAAAATAATAATAATAATCAAGTCCATCAAGCAGCCGTGGACAAGGAGAGAAAGAATTGGTGGGATAGTTTACATCGCCTCTTGGACGTGACCTTGATTCTGGCTCACCAGAATTTCCCTTTCGTGGTCACAAAGAGATCGTGTACTCGAAAAAATCTACTTGCAAACATATTATATTTTTCAGTATTTAAATGTTTAAATTATTATGGGACTGTTGAAGTAAGACTCTGCCCTAGGTGCCAAATGCTTTAGGTAGGCCCCTGGAAGGTCATAATTTTATTTAAAAAATCAAAATACAGATTTTTATAAATATAAGTGTTTACAGTGTTGTTTTTTTTAATTATTCCCCCAGATAACCCCAACTAGCTGTTCAAACAAACCTACAAAATTATGTCCATCAAAGATGAAACCAAAACAATTATTTATTTTTCAAAACTTGTTTTCTAAGCAGAGAGATGTGGTAGTTTAATCACAAAGAAACAATTATCTATTTATCTAAACTTATTAAACAGTAGGACGTCGATTATCCGAACTAACATGAGACTAAGGCGGATTCGATAAATCAAATAGTTGGTATATCAAACATACATGAGAATACCCAGTTTGTATGAAACAAAGTATAACTAGACCTACGATTAATTATTGAATGCAAGGTTATTACCCATGTATTTTTAAATACGAAGTATTATTTTTTAATAACTGATTTAAGAAATAGTTTGTAAAAATAACCAAAATGTTTGAAGAAACAATATGTATTTATTTTGAACTTAATCTAACTGTTGAAATGGTTTCAACTATAAATCACTATTTCAACACCAACAACAAGCAATTGCAAGCAACTAAGATTATAATGAATATTAGTAAAGTTTTTTTTAAAATAACAACGGACAATGATACATCAAGGTCACGGGACATGCATCAAGGTCACGGAGCGGCGGTAGTTGGGATGACGATGTTCTACTGTACTTGTAGTTTAATCACAAAAACAGTCGTTCAAACACCACCTACGTTATATTACTGATACTATAATTTCAACAGCTGTCAACAATTTTCTGCATAACTTTAAAGTTTCAAGAGATGTAGTGGTCCGCAGTGTAACTGTGCTCCCAATGTACAACGCTTGCTGGTTGAAAGAATCGCATATCTATCTCTATTAAGTCGTGGTTGTACAATCATTCAGACAGGTACGCATCGCGTCCCCGAGAGTTAATTAAACATGTACTTGGTGATGGAACTCACTCCTGAAACAATAATCAAGAACTAGTTCTCACACTGACTACAAATCTAACACTAAGGCAATAATAGCAGAGAACAATTTACTATAAGGGGCCCAAGTAGGCATTTTAACTCGGCGAGTTCTGGCAAAGCAATTTTTTTTTGTCAAACCTCACAAGACAAAATGAAAATTATAGAACATATTAACATTAATTAATTTCCACCTGTATAGGTAACAACAACAAAAACCGGTCGCCTATTTTAAGTTTTCTACTATTTCTACTAACAAGTTAAATCATATCCAATAGAATTTTATAGTTTCCACTAAAATATAAAAGAAATGAAGCAGAAAGAACGCTATTACGAATTAGGCATTATCGGGTGTACAGAAAAATAGCGTATTCAACAAGTGAACGTATATCGAATCCTGTCCGATGATTATGTTAAGTATGTATGCACTCTACATGATTACATAGTAAATCATAGTACATAGAAGAATGAAAAGTCATATCACTGTACCAATCAAATTATTAAATTTAGCAAACATTTGTGAATTTGTACTTGAGATCGGTAATTTTAACTCTAAAATTTATATATGATTTTCCTTGTGAGATTTTAAGAGAATTACAAGTCCTTTGTGAGAATTACAAGTTCTTGAGAATTTGTGAGAATTACAAGTCCTTGATGGTAATTTGCAATAAGATTAGGGTTCTACCACAGAAAAGACTTAAAAGTTCTTGATGGTAATTTGCAATAAGACTAGGGTTCTATCACAGGAAAGAATTACAAGTTCTTGATGGTAAGGTAATTTGCAATAAGACTAGGGTTCTATCACAGAAAAGAATTTTGATGATAATTTGCAACAAGACCACGGTTCTATCACGAGGTGGTGGGGGGGGGAGAGAGAGAGAGAGAGAGAGAATACACACACAACTCAGTCGCATGACTTCTGCATGCATGTTTGATCGAGTCTAATTGTCTACTTCAAGCATGTACTTTACCCACATTCACCGCACTGCAACATGTGCTCTTGAAATAGCTCAAATGCTGAATCTACTCCAACGCTGATTTAAGGTACAGTCGTTAAGATGAGAAGTTGTTGTTACTGTTTGCTTTAAAAAAAAATAAATTAACATGTGTATCAATTTATGCAGTTCATTTCACTGATTGTATCTGTCAGATCACCGAACGCGATAATTGCATCCGAATTCGGCATTAGACTGAGCTTACTAGAATCTGATCTATGCTAAGTACATAAAACTAATGATTGTTATGGCGTCTGATTTCAACATTAGACTAGAATCACCAGAGACTGATTTATGCAAAGAGCATAAAACTAACAACTGCTATAGCGTATGATTTTAGTGTTAGGTTAAACTCACCAGAAACTATCTATGTTAAGTACATAAAACTAATATCGGCTATAGCGTCTGACTTTAATGTTAGGTTAAACTCACCAGAAGCTATCTCTGTTAAGTAAGTACATAAAACTAATATCGGCTATAGCGACTGACTTTAATGTTAGGTTAAACTCACCAGAAACTTATCTATCCGAAGTGCATACAACTAACAATTGTTATGGCGTCGGAAATCTGAGGTAAACTAATCTCATTAGAATCTAATCAATGCAAAGTGCATAAAACTAATAATTTGTTTCAAATAATTAATGAATTACCTGAATTCAACAAACAGCACAAACTGTTCTTGAAAGATCAGAAAACTCTAAACGCACGTTAACACCACAAATTGCAGATGCAGTTGTGTGTGTGTGTGTGTGTGTGTGTGTGTGTGTGAGAGAGAGAGAGAGAGAGAGAGAGAGAGAGAGAGAGAGAGAGAGAGAGAGAGAAATACCCTTATTAACAATAACTACAGTTTTATGACAGAAAACATTTAACAGTTGGCTTTCAAATGTGAAACTGTCACTTTTATTTAAGATTTTAAAATAGCCAGATTGGCTGATAGATAAAATTAGATAGATAGAAACAGCCTCGTTTTTTGCTTACAAAATGTGAAAAATGCAGCTTTGCTAAGTTGAACATTTCGTATCAACCAACGCTGACATCAATATGGTATACTAGTTATGCTTAATTTCCATTTTCCCATTGTTGTTTTTGTAATTGTAAATTTGTATCTTTTAATTCAATCAAAATTACGGTAGAGAAACGAAAACAAGTGAGAAGACAATGTTTTCTAAACACACACACAAAAAATACATTAACAATATAAGAATTTGGGGGTGCTCTAATTTATAATCTTCTGATTCAAGTGTGTGTGTGTGTGTGTGTGTTGACTTCACGAGTATTTGTATGTCGGTTTGTTTGTGTGAACTTTAAAAAACACACTACTCTGTACAATATCGGGGTTTTAAGTCTTACACTAATCAAAACTTCTTCAATAAAATAAACCAGGATGTCCGTCGTCAAGGCAACAAGTGTGTATTATATATATCACAGCCTGCGAATATCTAGTTGTTGTCTTAATAAACATAGGTGTCTAATATTTATAGCTGTAATTATGCATTTCTAAAAAAATAAAACAATATGTTTATATTTCTTTGAGGCATATATATTCTTTCCTAAATGTGAACACTATCACTAACAAATGAAAATGTTAAGGGACAAGATGCTTCATCACGACACCATTCATATCCTGGCTCGCCACCGGAGTTGCCGAGACTGATTCATCCGCAACCGGAGCCCTGTATCGGCATGCTATCAGTCAGTGCGCTCACCCTTTCGTTTCCTGACTCCCGGTCACTAATCAGAGCTGTACTTACTCGGGCTGTACGCAATGCAATTGTTGTTTCGCTAGGAACGTCATCATTGCATCACATACAACGGCCAGTGGCGAGTACATTAGGAAGATCGTTTTAGAGCACCACGGGTGTGGCCTTTTCAGGAGCTCTGTTGTCAGGCGCGAGCGGCACCAATGGTGCACACCCGGAATACTGTTGTCAGGTGCTGTTAGACTCTTAATTCATGCAAATTACCTGTATAACTTTCGTCCTAGGGACGTTTATAAGCTATATTTCTGCGACTTTATTTATCTCTAAGACCGCCTTTCACAGAAAGGTTAAAGTTCATAAGAATTTTTTCGCCCGTGCGACACGCTAGATCTCTAAACTGATCAATGGGTTTGAAAATGACGTCACAATTCCTACGGCGGATGTGAACATCCTCTCATCTCGTAACGTTCGTGCCTGGGACGGGTTTAGGATGAGCCTCGATACAAGTTTGCGTTCGAATTCAGCTTTGCCGACTAGGCTCTGTGCGTTAGCGTAATGAACAGCACATACTACTAAGGCAGTCCCTTAGAGCCATCCATGAACACCACACCAAAGCTAGTAAGGAAAGACCGTCTGTCCTGAGCAGGTGTACGACTGATGTATGGGTGGCACAGATATAGAATCAATTGTCCCTGGGTGGCAATTATTTTTTTAAATTGTAAATGAAAGATTTCTGATTCAATAGGATTTCCATCTTTACACAGGAACAGTGGTGAAATGTGTTAATTGAGAATAATAGCTTGTAAAATACCTTAATACTGCATTACTTGTCATCATCTGTGAGATGGTTCCCACATCGTAGACAGAATACAATTCCAAATCAACGTGCTTGGTAACACTCTAAAAAGGATTGATAGGCTCACCCCCAGTCACAATCAGTTACACCGAAACAGATGTAGGCAGTTGGTAAACTAAACAAAAGTCTGAAGAGCGATCTAGTGACATTTAATATAAAACAAAGGGATAGACTGAGACCACTGGCTGCTTCAAGGTGTTAAAAGAAAGGCAAAACAACGTTACAGATGGGATTGTCTGCAAAGTCTATGTTCACAATACTATAACACTATCAAAAATGCTAGAAGATATCACAAATAATACCTAAACAGGAAATACCAAAGGTCAGGCAATAAGAAGTATTGCTATCAATAAGAAAATTCCACATTATTAAAATGTATGAGAAAGAAGGGACTTACCGAATCATTTACAATAACATCAACAGAAAAGAAATGTTTCCTTACAACACAGAAAAGCAAACACAAGAATTAAACATTAAAGTGTAAGTATTGATTTCTTAAAATCTTTATCAATCCATTTTATATTAAACCCTGTAACCAATTAAAACAACGTTTAAATAAACAAAACTGTTTCTTTACAACACAGAAAAACATTAACACATGTATTAAACATTAAAGTGGAAGTATTACCGTATCAATCCATTTTATATTCAACCTTGTAACCAATTAAAATAACACTTAAATAAACAAAACTGTTTCTTTACAACACAGAAAAGTTTAACACAAGTATTAAAACCATTAAAATGAAAGTATTGGCTTCTTACAACCCTTATCAATTCATTTTATATTAAACACTGTAACCATTTTTTTTTAAAACCATTCAAACCCCACTTAAAAAATATCTGTACCAATCAAAAAGTTGAAAGAAACCTGCTATTCTGGTCGGTATTTTGTTAGACAGCTTGAAAACGCACGAACCACGTGATCCTGGAAAAATTCTAAATATAGTGCTCTGACCTCGTGTGTGTTTGACGTCAAATAAGAGGCATAACAAAGGTGACATTTTGCTTCATAGTTAAAGGTCATTTCGAAGTTTTCATCTTTTAATATATATATTTTGCTGAGAAATGAGATTTGTAGCAAATCCATGATTGAAAGAAGGCAGTGTTACATTGATATAATGAAAAATAAATAAATAAAATCAAGGTCATGCTCAAAGCTGCCTAGTGATCGAAGTCTTCAAAATGTACAACCTTTTTTAAAAGAAAAGCGAAAACAAAAATCCATTATATTTATAATGACAGCTGTGAAGTGAAAGTGATCAAGAAGCTATATCTAGATGTATATATGTAAGTTTCTGTTTAGTAATTTAGATCTATATGGCAGGATAATATAACGCTTCGTCAAAACAATCAGTTATGTGCTCAAAGCTAATCCAGCACAATGTCATTAAATACATTTAAAAACTAACACACATACACCAGATAAAAATGTTCTTTTATATATTACAATATAAAATAGAGTTAACAAATGTTAACATGGATTACAGTCATATAATCCATATCTTTCACATCCAATAGTTTTTATTACATTCATTTCACTCATTTTGCAAATAGGTAATGTGTTTTACTATTATTAGAAACAGATCCATCACGTATACAGTACTCAAAATAATAGTAGTAAATGAAGAGTAATGATAATTATTTCCAATACATTCACATTAATATCATTTATAACTGTAAGGCAATTTTTAAACGCTTTACCTGAATACTGAATTATTTATACATAATGATAATTATTCACCATAAACCTATTTGAGATGAGCACCAGCAAATTCTACAACTTATAAACAATGAATACAGAGTGATAATATGTCACATTTACTTTTCTCATATCTTTGGTAATTATACATTCTTTTATTTTATTACTTCATTTATCCGTTTTCAGCAAAATCTTTTACATATTTTTCATAATCTTTTAGTTTCATATCCGAATTAATTTTTTTAGGTATTGCAAACTCATTAAGAAAAACGCTGTATATAAAACAAAATGCTGTGTCATAAATACACTGATTTGTTTCATAGCCTTTAATCAAGCCAATCAAGGAAGAACTGCAAACTAACTAGGTTTTAAAGTGGTCCCTCTTTAACTAGTTTGTTTCCTTTCGGGTGTTATTTATATCACAGTGAATTCTGTTTGTTAGCTTGACTGAAAGACATTCGATAATACTGCATACTTTAGAAAAAGAAAAAATGAACATTTATTGTGCGTTATCTAGCTATATCTCACATATATCTTCAATAATGAATTGTTACAGTATCTATTTTAATTCCGAAATTAACTTAGCAGTCTTAGATTTTAGAAACTATGATCATATAATATACTTATTTCAATTCCTATAGAAAAATGTAAGTTTAAATAATGCAGTATTTGCGCAGCGGTGCTATTCAGAAGCAAGTGTAATGACACTATCTAGTTATAGTTATCAAACAATCATCTGTCACTTTACATGTACTGTTAGCTAAGGATACTGCTAAGGTAAGTGCTACGAGTCCTCAATAACACTCATCTACCACAATAACACTCATCTAAGTTGGAGATAAATTTAGAATTCGACTGTTAACGAGTTTTGAATGACATCAATGAGCTGAATAAAAGCCTTCACCCCTTACAGAGGTACTACAGGAGATAAAAAGAGTTCTTTTTGAAAAAGACCGACAGAAGAAGTAATGATAATTACTTGAAAGCATAAATAGAAAAGTTGGGGTTAGTCAGTACAAAAGAATTATAATTCTCAAGTAATCGGCAAGTGTTTTCAAAGACAGAAGTCTAAAAAACGGTTTTAAAGCCTTTTGCCGGTGCTATGGTAGACTCGTAATAGTGAGAATAGTGACCTAAGCAAAATGTAGCAAATTATGAATTCCAAAGTCTCTCAAACAGATTCGACAGAAAAGCCCTCGTGCATGTATGTATGTGTGTGTATTTGAGTGGAGTGGGAACGGGATTATAGTATGACTATCGTAGTCAGGACAATCAGTTAAGAAACCCATCACTTTTAGGACAATCAGTTAAGAAACCCATCACTTTTAGGACAATCAGTTAAGAAACCCATCACTTTTAGGACAATCAGTTAAGAAATCCATCACTTTTTCAGAGCTCTTTGCAAAAGACAAAAACAAGTGAATTTACCATAAGCCTCTTTGTGGCAGTGCTCTAAACACTGACAATAGTGGTTTGAATTAAACGTAGCAAATTAGGAGCAAGTCAAGTTCCGCATAGAAAGGTGCATAACACTGACCCCGCTCCCCTTTCACACACACTTCTGAATGTATCTACTGCATTCAATGAGGTACGTTTATAGAGTACCTGCGTTCAATGAGGTACGTTTATAGAGTATCTGCGTTCAATGAGGTACGTTTATAAAGTGCCTACGTTCAATGAGGTAGGTTTATAGAGTGCCTGCGTTCAATGAAGTACGTTTATAGAGTGCCTGCGTTCAATGAGGTAGGTTTATAGAATGCACATTAATGCAGTCGTAACGCATGGGCACGCTGGGCAGTTGGGGCATTTTATCGACCATTTACATTTTTATTCCTGTTGAGTGGTTGTGTAGGTAGGGGTCACAGAGAACTGCTTTTCCCATGGGTCTATAATGCTGTTAAGACGGCACTGCATTTATGCAAAAGTTACTTTTCACTGAAACAATTCACGAAACACTCTAAGCATTCGAATTGTGGCATAATAATGATGCCTAAATATAATAAATACTATACCTAAGTCAACATCGAGGATCTTATGCAATATGATCTACTGTCAATTTAAGTAATTTTATAGATATAAGGCGACTTTGAATTATGTCTTGTAAATCATTAAACATGCGTACAATTAGAAGGGGGAAAAATCTTATGTTAAGTCTTACATTTCTTACCTAACCTAATCTACTATTGTTTGTAGCTGTTAAAATAATAATAATAATAATAATAATAATAATAAATCACATTAAACAAGCATTAGCCAGCGGGTAAGTGGAATTTAAGACCAACATCACCACATACGCGCACATATATAGATACACAGGCAAATATATTATTTTTACTCACTTTATTTTATCATTTGTATTATTTTCTTTAATGAATATTTCACTGTTCAATTAACGTTAACACGCTCGTTGATAAAGAGATAATGGCGGCATAGCTATGTTATGTTTTGTTTTTTAATGAGCTATTCTTTTCTATGTAAAAAGAAAGAAAGAAAGGGGGAGAAGCATATTTTGTCCAATGTTTCCATTTATTAATATAATACAATTTTAAAATAATATATTCTCTAACACATCAGCGAACTTCTGAGGTAATTCGATATGGTTTTGCATTTATCTTCCACAAGTGTTTACTTTATGTACACATTGCATCAGTTCTAATAGACTTTTGACAACAATCGAGTGTTGTTCGTAAAGGACAGACACTCGGCCTTACCAATAAGCCTATTACAAAAGGTCTGTGGTCTAACCTAAACACAGATCAACGCTCTTCGTTAAAGACAGATGCAAGACCTTATCAATACACCTGCTACAACAGGCCTGTGGTCTAACTTGAACACCGTCCAACGCTCTTCGTTAAAGACAGAAGCAAGATCTTACCAATACACCTGCTACAACAGGCCTGTGGTCTAAAATGAACACAATCCAGTGCTGTTCGTGAAAGATAACTATAAGACACAAGAAACCATCCCTGATATGTCACTCATACTTCTTCTTTTGTTTTTTATTCCCACCCACCCATCCACCCACCACTGCATACAGAGCGCATCCTCCTTTAGTAAAAGTGTAAACATCAAGACTCTGGCTTGTGAAAGAAAAAGACAATAGACAAGGTTTACTAGAATAAAAGACGCACACGCAAACACCAACACAGTCGTCTAACGCGTTTCCAGGAGGTGTATCAGCATTAACGCTACCACAAGACCAAATGTACCGAAAGCTATACGTTACACCAAACAAGGGTTCCAGCCAGAGAGAGACAAGGGGCGGAACTAATGTCAGACCATAAAAGTGGGCGTAGCACAGGTAGGCTATAAAGAGCTGCGACCATCACAGGCCTAGTCTTACAATTCACCACCAGCAGCCACCCGGCTCCCTGTAATTTTCATCATCAGCCAAAGGGTAATAAGAAGAGACGAAGAAATCAGATGATTCATTGAAAGAATTTCCTTTCTAACATCGAGGACAGTTAAATATTCACTCTCTTCACACAGATTTGTAGGCCAGAGAACTTGTCTCCAAAAGTTTCGATTTCATCTCTTAAACAAACAAGTTCACGAACTCCGGGGAGGTAAGAAACAAAAATTAACTCTAACTCATTAGAAAAAGTGAGTGAAAATAGCGTCTCTACGATCCAAGCCGGGCAATATACAACTAAATGTGGACAGTGTGTAACTGTAAATAGCTCAGGCAGTGTAAAGAATACAATAAGTGTGTTTGGAAGAGATTGGGCCATTAGGGTGCGAGGTGCCTGGCACTGTTAGAGATGTAATGAGCCTAGTGTAATGTAAGGATGGGTGGAGATGAACGCCGGAACGTGTGTGTGTGTGTGTGTGTGTTTCTAATGAACAATTTATCTTAAAAAACATGTTACCAAATAGCATATAAAAAATAATGCGAAACGTGGCTTGTTTTAATGGGAAGATGCTTAACCAATCTAAAAATTTGCTTTGTTACTGTGAATCAAGTGCCCGTCTCAAATAATCTGTGTTTTACTAAAATGGTCAACTTGAATAATCTCTGTTTTACTAAAAATAATTTGTCCTGATATAATGTTTGTATTACTTAAACAGTCTGGCTTATAGTATATATTGCTTTACTAATACACATTGCCAAACGGAAAATAATTTTGCTTCGAGCTGTTTACTGAAACCAACCTTCCGTGTTATATGCTCACAGTAAATAACGTCAAAATACTAAAGACATATTTTACATGTTTATCTCAACCGAACGAATTCGTATTGAAATATAATTCAGTACATCAAAGATATATATTCTCTCTCACACACATAAACAGCAGTAACACGCTAAAGACTGTCAAGGGTTAAATAAAAGGAAGAGATATAAAGTGTCACCATTTGTCATGTACTTATAAAATTAATTTAAAAGCTCTTTTATAAATATACTTTTAAAAAAGCAGGAAAAACGGTGTGTTTGCGCCAAAGATACTGAAGAAAGCATTTTATAACAAAAGTATGTGTTGTTCTAAATTTTTTTAATTGTTTTTAATTGATTATTTTGTTAAATAGTTCGTTTAGGGTGTTCCGATTCGAATTTTAATTTCTAAAAACTAGTAGTACTAGTAGTAGTTCCGCTATCAATGCGCTCACAGGGATTGCGTTAAAACTTTTCATCTTGACGATGTTTTCGGTTCTTGGTAGATTCTTGTGGGGCCTTCCTCCTATCTCTTGTATTCAAGGAGGGTAGGGTGTGGTGTTCGTGCGTTGTTTTGTTTGCGTGTTGTATCTCCATGTTTGACCGTTGTTACGACTGTCGTCCGTGAGTTTGTGCGTGTTATTGGGTGTGGTATAATTTTTTTTTTTTTTACCTCCTCTTAGGGTTTTTTCAAAGTCGCCTTGTGTGTGTTGGTGTGTGTGCCGCTTGCACCAGACCAGCGAGTTTGAGACTTACCAGCCTTGGTGCACGCGGGTCCCATCCCTCTATCTGTGTATGATGTTTTGCTTGAGTCCGCCATTGGAGGCCCGTCTGGAGAAGTGTAGATCTGGCGGGTTTTCGTTTTCCATTCGTGCCCGCTCGTAGACCGTTACCCGAGCACGCGGTGTGTGCGTGCGTTGTTGTCGCATGTTTTTTGTCGGTTTTCTGTAGCGAAGCTTGTGTTGTTGTCTCGTGTTTCTTTATCAGTGGTCCGTAGCGAAGAGTGAATTTTTGTTGCAATAGGTCGCCCATTGTCGGTAAGCCGTATCGTGGAATTGCTGGCTAGAAGCGAGCACACGGCGCGTGTGTGTTCTGTGTGTCGCGTGTTTCTTCGTCGGTAGTCAGTAGCGAAGTATAACTTGTTGTTTTCCGTCTGTGCCCGCTAGTACAGTAGTAGGCTGTCACCATCATCGGAAATCCGTAACGTGGAATTGCTGGCCGGAAGCGAGCACGCGACGCGTGGCTGTGCTGGCGATGTGTGCCGAAATGTCTAAAAACTATAAGTGGAATTTCTTTTATATTCTAGAGTACGGATAAGGTCGCTTGACTTTATGTTTACTTAGGAGGTTCAGATGTCCCAAACCGTGAATACGAGACTTCGCTTCATGGTGTTTGTATGGTCATGCTAATAATCGATATATTTTCGAAAGTAAGCATCTCGGTACTTTGGACGTAATTAGTCACGATGAAGGAGACAGATAGCACGGTTATCTATCACATTTTCAAAAGTTAGCATCTCGGTACTCTGGACGTAATTAGTCACGATGGAGACAGACATCTCGGTACTCTGGACGTAGGCCTAATTAGTCACGATGAAGGAGACAGACATCTCGGTACTCTGGACGTAATTAGTTACGATGAAGGAGACAGACATCTCGGTACTTTGGACGTAATTAGTTACAATGAAGGAGACAGACAGCACGGTTATCTATCACGGATTCACAGACAGCACCATCCCCAATACACTGATTTACAAGTTCGCGATTATTCTGGGTAAAGAATGGACTCGTGGCTGATTGGCAGGCCGGGATTCTTGAGTAAACAAAACTTTCTCCTAGAGTGACTAATTATTTGGATAAGGTCTGGCAGCACCGCTGAAGGTAGTAGAACATCTGCATCCAACGCAAGTGACCCGGGGTCGATCCAGCTCGCGGTCAAATCTCGATCAAACTATTCTTGTCATCTAACACTCTCCGCTCCAGATCACAAATCTCTCTGTCACCATGTATCTGTGTGCGAAATCAGAGAAACCTGTAAGCGGAAGTGAAACTCAAGACAAACAAGTTTTGGGCTGCAGCAGACTCGTATATTCTGCCAGTGGTCAGAGAAATGTTTTTGTTGTCGATTAGTCGTTTACATCTATGAACACTATAGAATCGAACTTGGGAGAAAAGAAAAAATAAATTTTATGTAAAGAATAATATATGAGATATACAACCCAAAGCGGTTAACTGCTGCACGTAAAATATGTTTAACTTCAATTAATACTTTCTATATTTAAGCGTTGCTGTTTTTCACAGAAAAGCGTGCTGCGTAACGTTGAACTCTGCTCGATGAAAGTAGTTTAAATCACACTGTTATTCATGACTGTAATAAATGTTAGTTTAAATCACACTGTTATTCATGGCTGTAATAAATGTTAGTTTAAATCACACTGTTATTCATGACTGTAATAAATGTTAGTTTAAATCACACTGTTATTCATGACTGTAATAAATGTTAGTTTAAATCACACTGTTATTCATGACTGTAATAAATGTTAGTTTAAATCACACTGTTATTCATGACTGTAATAAATGTTAGTTTAAATCACACTGTTATTCATGACTGTAATAAATGTTAGTTTAAATCACACTGTTATTCATGACTGTAATAAATGTTAGTTTAAATCACACTGTTATTCATGACTGTAATAAATGTTAGTTTAAATCACACTGTTATTCATGACTGTAATAAATGTTAGTTTAAATCACACTGTTATTCATGACTGTAATAAATGTTAGTTTAAATCACACTGTTATTCATGACTGTAATAAATGTTAGTTTAAATCACACTGTTATTCATGACTGTAATAAATGTTAGTTTAAATCACACTGTTATTCATGACTGTAATAAATGTTAGTTTAAATCACACTGTTATTCATGACTGTAATAAATGTTAGTTTAAATCACACTGTTATTCATGGCTGTAATAAATGTTAGTTTAAATCACACTGTTATTCATGACTGTAATAAATGTTAGTTTAAATCACACTGTTATTCATGACTGTAATAAATGTTAGTTTAAATCACACTGTTATTCATGACTGTAATAAATGTTAGTTTAAATCACACTGTTATTCATGGCTGTAATAAATGTTAGTTTAAATCACACTGTTATTCATGACTGTAATAAATGTTAGTTTAAATCACACTGTTATTCATGACTGTAATAAATGTTAGTTTAAATCACACTGTTATTCATGGCTGTAATAAATGTTAGTTTAAATCACACTGTTATTCATGACTGTAATAAATGTTAGTTTAAATCACACTGTTATTCATGACTGTAATAAATGTTAGTTTAAATCACACTGTTATTCATGACTGTAATAAATGCGACTTTAAATCACACTGTTATTCATGACTGTAATAAATGTTAGTTTAAATCACACTGTTATTCATGACTGTAATAAATGTTAGTTTAAATCACACTGTTATTCATGACTGTAATAAATGCGACTGTTTCGTGTTCACCTGATAAGGAGAAGAGCGTCCCCCTATCGGTTATGACATGTTTCACGCTTCACTTGAAGAAGATATACGTGTCTCGGAGTACAGCTTGTCTGGATTCAAGTGTGAGAAAGAAAATAATGTATTTATAAAACTTTTCTGACAGTACAGCTGTGTATTTCGTTTTCTTAAATATACAAAATACTAAAGTATTCAACAACAACAGAAAACACGGGAAAATATGTACTGCAAGCTCCAATGGAAAAAGTCGCCATGGAAAAAGCACCCAAAGAAAAAATAACTGTAAGTTCGTATAAACATAGCTCCAAGGCAGTCTTTAAAATCTTACAGTTATTACACACATTACAAAATAAAATAATTTTAAAATATTACAGTACAGACAACCGGCAGGCCATGTCTCTTACGAACCAAGAAAAATGACCTTAAATAAATTTAAAACAAGAGAAAACACGGCATCCAGCTCACAAGACGAGCTTGCCAAAATGAAAAACAATTAGGTACTAGCATTAAATACTGAACTAATTAGAATACTCCAAATTACAAACTAAAAGTAAGTTAGAACCCTACATTTCAAGTGTCATTTAAAAACAAATTTGTTCACTGATTTCTGGCAATGCTGTCAATACGATAGCTTAAAATAGTTTTGTGTGGCGTCTTATCTGAAATGTACTTGAGCAAATGTTAAAGGTAAAATAAGGAGCAATTAGATTGGTTGTTCTTAAGGAAGGTGGGGGGGGGGGTAGGATGATGAAAAGAGACGGTTATTTTGCATTCTTCCTACAGTAAAAGTGCACCAATAAACAAGATACACGATATCTATCTATTTGCTCATTTCATCACTTAGCACACGAAAAGAATACTAATTTAAACGCTGGGTGCTTTTTTCATCACTTAGCACACTAAAAGAATACTTGTTTAACTGCTGGGTGTTTTTTTCATCACTTAGCACACTAAAAGAATACTTGTTTAACTGCTGGGCATTTTTTTAATTACTTAGCACACTAAAAGAATACTTGTTTAACTGCTGGGCATTTTTTTAATTACTTAGCACACTAAAGGAATACTTGTTTAACTGCTGGGCGTTCTTTTCATTACTTAGCACACTAAAAGAATACTTGTTTAACTGCTGGTGTTTTTTCATACTTAGCACACTAAAGGAATACTTGTTTAACTGCCGAGTGGTTTTTTTCATACTTAGCACACTTAAAGAATACTTGTTTAACTGCTGAGTGGTTTTTTTCATACTTAGCACACTTAAAGAATACTTGTTTAACTGCCGAGTGGTTTTTTTCATACTTAGCACACTTAAAGAATACTTGTTTAACTGCTGAGTGGTTTTTTCAACACGACAGATATGCTTATTTCTCCACTTAACAAACAAACAGTACAGTGCCTCAACAAATCACTAGTGACAAGTGTATTAATTCTCTAATTCTCCCTGAAGCTAATCACCACAATAATTCGCTTAATCATTTTATCATGTGAAAACGCCATCAAGGCCTTCTTAAAATAAAATTTAAAAATAACATTTGGAAAACGCGTTTCTAGATGTGGATGTCGTTTGTTTATTTTTTATTGCTGTTTTTATTTTTGTCTTTGTTACTGTATTATATCAGCACACTGTGAAATTGAAACTAAACTGATCCAATACTGAGAAAGAAAGAAAGAATACTTTTTTCAACTCGGCTAGAGTTTGAGCAAAAATTATATTCAAGTAAGACAGACAATGATATTTTAACTTGTATATAACATCTACACTTAGAAAATGCTCGCCTAAGTCTGGACTTACATAAAATACAAAGCTAAACGCGGTCAAAGTTACTAACAAGTACAAAGTTAAACACGGTCAAATTTATTACAGCAACAAGTAAAAAAGCTAAGCACAGTCAAATTTACTACAGCAAAGTGAAAAGCTAAAAACGTGGTCAAATTTGCTACAGCACAGTGAAAAGCTAAAAACGTGGTCAAATTTACTACAGCACAGTGAAAAGCTAAAAACGTGGTCAAATTTGCTACAGCACAGTGAAAAGCTAAAAACGTGGTCAAATTTACTACAGCACAGTGAAAAGCTAAAAACGTGGTCAAATTTGCTACAGCACAGTGAAAAGCTAAAAACGTGGTCAAATTTACTACAGCACAGTGAAAAGCTATAAACGTGGTCAAAATTACTAAACAACAAAAGCGAAAAGCTAAACACAGCCAAATTTACTACAGCAACAATTTCTTATTTTAATAAAAATGTACGGATGAGAAGAAAAAGAAAGGAGAAAAAAGTAAAAGAAATGCTTGTACTGTCTCTAATATGAACGCCCATAAAGTAAACAAAATCGGCTCTCCGCTTATACGCACTGTTTCACGTCATTATTAATTGTCAGGAGTTAACACACTTTAACGCGGCGAAAGAACCTATTTAAAACATTTCGTAAACAGTAGATTTTTTTCCAATTGCTTCATGGTCCCCCGAGAGACATTACTTTCAACAACACTTTTTCCCCAAAATAAAAATTTAATCATTTGAACATCCTTGTCTGTACGAGAAAATCGCTATTTGCAACTGATTCACTTCATTCCATGCTTTCAGCCTACAACTTTGATACTATTAACAAAAATTCTCACAGTGAAAGAATTGAAAGTTAAGAAAATGCATCCCGAACACTCAAGACAAATAACTGCTTATCTCTCTTGTGATTTAAAATCGCCAAGGGAGATAATGGTAAGTGCTCGTCTTCAAGCGTACTGTCAAAAACGTGCCAGTCCACAAGTTGTTTCAATGGGGCAAAACAATCCTGTAAATTTACGTTATTAAAATATTACGATTGTTACGGGCGTAAAACATGAATTTGGTGTGTGTGTTAACATAGTTAAATTCTTTACGCTTATGAAATACTACAATCTTTACAGAGTTGTACTATGTTTATGGCTTATATAACAGTAAATTGCTGTACGCGTAAAAAAATAACACGGGTTTATAATACAGTCCGATTGTTTTCGGTTTTGTAAAACGTGTACGCTTGTAAAATATTACTGGCGGTAGCACTTTTTAAAATGTATATAATGGGGTAATTGTTATACTTTACGACTTTCATCTCATTTATTGAATACTAAGACGGACTGAAAATCTATGTTGACTGACTACTGAGGTAGAGTGGAAGGAGTGAAGCTCCATGCTGATTAAGTACCTAGGAAAGTCGGAGGAATGAAGATCTATGTTGACTGACTACTGAGGTAGAGTGGAAGGAGTGAAGCTCCATGCTGATTAAGTACCTAGGAAAGTCGGAGGAATGAAGATCTATGTTGACTAACTACTGAGGTAGAGTGGAAGGAGTGAAGCTCCATGCTGATTAAGTACCTAGGAAAGTCGGAGGAATGAAGATCTATGTTGACTGACTACTGAGGTAGAGTCGAAGGAATGAAGATCTATGTTGACTCAGTACTGAGGTTGAGTCGAAGGACTGAAAATTCTTGTTGACTGAGTATTGAGGTAGAGTTGAAGGAGTAAATCTCCATGCTGACTGAGTACTGAGATGCAGCAGAAGTCAAAGATTCAAGTTTGCTGAGTACTAAGGTAGATTCGAAGAAGTAAAGTGTCATGCTACACACACACCTTTTCCCTTTCTTACTAAATTAAGCGTTAAGGTAGTTCAAAATAAGCTGTTTTGTAGGACTTTGTAGAAAATTCTAGTGTATCGAAAATATGCAACCGGGTTTTATTTTAAAAGTCCAAAGCATCTATTACACTTTAGTATTTGACATCTATTACACTTTAGTATTTGACATCTATTACACTTTAGTATTTGACATCTATTACACTTTAGTATTTGACTTTCTTTAGTTTTGCTTACTTTTTTTGTTGGTGGCGGTGCTGCAGCTGAGACAATGAAAAGACAATCTCAGAAGCATAACATTTTTTTTTTTTTTTTTCTGCTTGTTTCCAAGTTTACGTTTGATTTGTGCACACACGACACATAAAGTAAGTGAAGTCTCTAAGCATAGACCAAATCTGACAAGAACGCAATCTTTCTTCATTAAAAATTTCTTATAAATTAATTCAGTTATTTAAGACTTAAATCAGAGTGAAGAATAACCAGCCTACCTACGCGCTCGCTGTGTCCAGCATGAAACTTTAACGGTTGTTTGCATAAAGAACAGTGATAACGAAAATCACTGGCAGGGACCAGAAATTTATGTCAATGCTGGGCAGCTGGCGTGGAGACGCACTGACGTCAAAATATGATAATAACAACATTAATGTAATAAACTTGGCATGTCTCCTTAAGAGGTCAGAGCATACCACCCGCGAGAGCAAGCCACTCATAAATAGCAATAACTTGTCGCGCCGCTCGGTTCATCACGACAACCTTCATACTGCCCACACAGCCACGCGCCACAATTTTTAATTACTTGCATATCTGCTGCCCAGTCACTCCGTAATAGAGACATGTCTTCCGCTCCCAAGAGAAAAGAAAATGATTCATATTCAATTTAACAGAAACTAGTTAGTCCATATCTTCCGTGGAACTGCCATCCACGCAGCGATGACCGAGCGAACAAATCTACAGTATCGTCTGCCATCAGTCCAAGAATGCTATCGGGCGCCGAACGCTCCATAACGCTCGAGTCGCCGAGCTCTTCGGAGGGGAGGGAGTTGGGGAAGGCGAGCAGTGACTATCAAGTCTATGATTGTTTCGAGTGACCTACTTTGTTACGTGAAAGACGGAGGGTGGGAGATGAGTTTAAACTTTAAAGCTTCTTTGAACAAGCCACTCTTTCCCACTGGTGCACACATTGACACCACAGCCCTGCCGTTTCCCTTCAAGTCAAAAAACACTGTTCTCAGCGAAAAAACGTGTCTGTCCAGTTTGGCGATATTATGTAGCAATCCTGTTAGTGTAAGAATGCATTTATTTTTTTCTAAACAAAATGTTTCAATAAAATGTATTACACATAAATTCTTCATTGATGTATTAAATCAAACCAGGCTTTATATGCAGCTTTATATATTTTATCCTATACATGATAATTCAATTGTGAGGTGGGCTATTTCCATGTTCACAATTTTCAGCTAACTTCTGTAAAAAAATATTTATTAGTGCAAATTAAAACTCACTCTCTCAAAAAATTATTACTCGACAATATACCTTTTTCCTTAAAGGGTGACTCTTTACACAATATGGAAGAAATCAAATTGTTCTTCCTATCTTTCATTACTCAAAAGTAACACTGTCATGTTCTTGGCATCTCAGATTGCTTCAAGGCAAGTAATGACAGGTATTTGTGCAATGTCATACTCTTGGTAGGTCAAATGTTTATAAGCAATCATGTACATGACTATAAATAAACTGATGTTCTTGGCAGCTCAAATAGTTATAAAGTATCAAAAAGCATATATATATATTTTTTTTTAAAGTATTCAGCAGACTAGATGTTTTATGGCAAATACACACATATACTTGTATACATCAATGAACATGGCAATCCTGAGTTTCAAGTTTAGACTAATAATGTGTATGTAGCAGCATTTCTATCAATCCATGTTGTTCACAGAATATTCTGCAGTTACTACATTCTGAAGTCTTGAATCCAGAATATTGCCTTGACGTGGTACACTTCACCTACACTGCCTGCATCCGTATTCTACTTTCTGCAATTTCTTTATAGTTCATCAAAGGCTGTTTCAAAGTGCCCTTTTTTTCTTGTAGAGTGCAGAAAGTTTTCAGACCCTTCTTTGGTCAGATAATTCTTCAGCATGTGTGTGTGTATGAGAGGTAGAGAGCAAGAACCATAATTATCAAAGTTGTGTAAACTCTAATTAAGTCAGTTACAAAAAATATAATTGCCACTAGATCTCTTTCAAATTCTTCAAGCAGAATTTTTATTTCTGTTGTCCTTAGTTCTAAAAGTTATGTGTATTTTCCTTTAAAGTCAAAATGCATTGTCCTTGATCCTGAAAGTCAAGTGTATTGTCCTTGGTCATGAATGAGGACTGAATTGTCCTTAATTTAAACTCAACTCTATTGTTTCATCATGAAAAATATATTACCTTAATCATGGAAGGCAAGTGCATTGTCCATAGTTGTAAAAGTCAAATGTACTGCCCTTTATCTTGAAAATTTAGTGTATTGGCCTTGGTTTTAAAAATGTCTTTATTTATGGAAGTGCACTGTCCTTGGGAGTGTATTATAATAATAATATAATTATCTTGTTCATGGAAGTGTACAGTCCTTGGAGTTTTATTGTTATTGGCCTTCAAATGAATTATATTGTCCTATATTATACTATACAAGGGATGTATACCTTTGGTCTTGGAAGTCAAGTGTATTGTTTAGTACATTTATTTTTTTATAGAAAATCCCAGTAGTAGCCATTATGAATTCTGGACACTTCAAGATTTTTAATATTTCAGCTGGTTACTGATGTCACTGCATTCTGCATACTTAACCATAATAATTCTGAGCATTTATTAAGTGACATATCATTAAAAAAAATTATGCTAAAGTATAGGCTAAGCTGTCCAAATACTTTTTAAAAGAAATAAAACAAACTTATTTGTTTTCATACATGATAAAAGAATCTAACATGACGATTATAGAATACACTTAATTATAGTGTGTCTTCATGGTAACAAATCTTACTGAAACAGGAAATTAGACTATATGTATTTACAAATTTCATATAACAACTTAAAAATATTCTTTATATGAATGAAATAAAAGATGTCAATGGTGTAAATAAAACATCAACAACAACAAACAAATAACTTAATACTACATGAAACATTCAATGAAACAAAATGTCAAACTGAAACATACACAAGCACTTTTAGAGTTTTCACTTGAATTATTTTTGGGGGTCAAAAGCCTATGTGACTGTTAGATATATTTCTCTCCCTACATATAGAGTGGATTTTAAATTTGTGTAGATATATGTAACATGGTGATGGCTGAATCAATGATATACTTTACACACCAAGATACTTAAAAATCACAAGCAATACAATATACTGAAATTCATATAGGTCTAATGTGTTTTCAAGCATTCAAAGACTGAAATTATGACTGATATACAAAGAAAAAAAATCATCCCATGATATAAAGCCTCTTGCATATACACTGGATCACAAATATGTTGTCCCAAACTTGTAAACAAGCAGTTTGTTAGCATCTCGTTGGTTACTGTAATCATGTGGTTTCACTGCATTATTACTTCAAGTGTTTGGGGCTTTTTTGTATCATGTCAAACATTAGATCTAGCATTGCAGTCAATCACCATCATCAATCTGAAAACATTTTTTAAAATATCAATATAATTTCTTGAACTTTATACAGTTCATGTCAATAATCTCATCTTTTAGATCAGTGAGCACAAGTTGAAAGAATGAAGAAAGGGACTCACTTTTTTAAAGACTAGAGAATTTTATCTATATAAAGTGTATAAAACTAATAGTTTATTAATGGAGTGAATTCAGTGTTAATTTCTAAAATTTGTAATCAGTCATATGATTATACTACAAAAAGGATTAAACAAGTGAAAAGTGACAAGAAAAAAACAAAACCTTCAAATGTGCTTGTTTTGTAAGCAACACTTTGCAAAACCCACAGTTTATGAACAGTGAATATGAAGAACTTAAAGAGTGTTTTTAAAATAAATAAATAAATAAAAATCCTCATTATTAAAACAACCCATCAAACAAGCATAGTTGTTGTTTTGTCTATTGTTTCGAAGCAGAAACAAGATTTGACATCTGGTCATTTTGAAGATTTGTATCCTTAATTCCCCCAATGGTAATTCTCTAAGTTATATTTTAATTATCTTATGTTCTTGATTATACTTAAATACTTGCAACAGATTTTAATTTCTCTTTATAATAATTTACAAAATTATGTAGACAATGCAACATATCATGACTAGAGAGATTATTAAAACACTGTTTTTACATCAATTTCATTTTTAAAGTTCATGTAATATATTTTGCATTCAAAATTATTATGAAATGCAAAGTATATTGCGGTTGTAAAAAAATATAAGTTTAGTAATAGTAATACTGATATATCAGCATATGGTTGACAGAGTTTAAAATCTTACTTGCCCACAAGGTTGCACATGGAGAGTCCACACATTTGTGATTTATACATGGTAATTGGTAGTGGTAAATTTACAAGCAGACCAATATCAAACTATCTTGGCTAGATGGAAGTTTATTTTTGTCTGACTTCCTTTAGGAATATGACAGAATGAATAGCCAATACACATCAAATGAAAATTGTACACAGACCCACACACCTACTCTTCTTCCTATTATTTTAATGAAAGAATTGATTCTATTTGTCAATACAAAATATAAAGTTAACGATGAACAGATATAATGATTTGCTCTTCATTCTCGTGTTACTTTCTCATTATTTTATTATAAATGTTTTGGTTTTTTTAAACAAACAGGTTCAGACAGCTTTTAAATTTTCCCCCCAAATTTGGAGACAATACAGCTCAATCACTCAAAGGCCAACAAAAAAAATTTAGCTAACATGGATTTTTAAATGACTGACTAATCTAGGCAGTAAGAAAATAATAAATAAGCTTAAATAAAGCAAATGCTTCTGTGCCTATATGAGGCTGCAACTGTGAACAATTTAATGAGTTTCTGTCTGAACTCTATGAATTATGGCATGCTTAACTAAACATATCCTGACATCAAATAATAAATTACCTCAATGGTTTACAGCACATTCAAAATGCAACCTAGTGCTTCATAAATAGCAGAAGTTAACAATCTCATTAAAGAGTTCAAAGATTCAAAATAATTTACACTAATTATAGGAGCAGTCTACAAATCATAAATGTAAAATACCTAAATCCAGAAAACAAAAGGCAAAAAAAAAAGTGTGTGTGTGTGTGTTGGGGTGGGTGGGGGGTGTAAACTGACTAATAGAAATGACAAAAACAACCCATTAATGCAAAAAATAAAATAAAAACCATAAACAGTCAGTAATAGACACTCCCATGCCCAGCAGTTCTGAGGCTTTATCTATGTGGTAACAACATTTAGGTTGTTCCTAACAATACTGTTTTTCAAAACATGGCATTTATACATTTTTGCTGCAATTTATAATTATTTGTAGGTAGCATAGCAAAACCAAACTTAGCAAAACCAAAATCAGGTATGTGATGTAATTAATTATTCAATTATTTCAAATTAAATTTTCATTCTTAATTCTTTCATTTTACCTGTCAATGATGGATTATTATAGTCACAAGAAGGCTAAGTCTAGGGTTGAGTTATTGTTCTTTTAATAAAGAATACTTTCAATCATGTATAAAATTGTGTGCAGATCACTACAAAAATGGCCAAGTCTTTGCTCCACCTATTCTCAGCTGCCCTTGTAGTTCTGTCAGTCATTGCTCCAAACCTATCACAAGCCAGAAATGTCCACCCAGATTCCACAGATATCTCTGCCACCCTCGCTCATATACTTCGCAGGAGATCTTCAGAACTGCAAGGTCCACCACAGATTTATGCTGATCAGCTGGCCGAATATCTGCAGGCAGTTCCCATCAAGAGAAATGACGGGTACTGGATCTGGATGCCAGCCCATGGTTACATGAGTGTACCACGAGATGAGCCTCTTTCAAACAGGGAGAAGGATGGCACTGGAAATCTTCTTCGTTATGGCCGCAAATGAACTCAAATTTTGAAAAATCTTAAGTTGTGGGTTTAAATTTTTTTGGTTTTTGTTAGTTTCAAAATCACCTAAGTTTAGAGCTATTATTATTTATTTTTTTATGTAGATTAAAAAAAACTCTCATAAATAAAGCAAACATGGATAGAGGTGGAGGTTTTGTTGTTCATTTTAAAAATCATATGTAATGTGGAATTCAAAGAGAAAGCAAAAATACTATGATCACACTCACAGTTATCCTGTAATTGACATGCATTTTGTTGAGTACAACTTATTGATAATAAGACCTAGAAGAAATATTTTTCTACAAAGTTTCAGATTAATCTACCTTATGTAATGCAGATTTAACAGACAAATAAAGATAATAATATACTATAAAGAAAATACATGCATCCAACATCAATATGCATTTTAATATTTCATGTTGAACAGTTTTTATGAAATGCTAAACTAAGCCTTAAATAAACAAATTATAAAAGAAATATGTTTATTGTTTCTTTTAAGATGGAAAATGCATGTTTAAAAGAAAGGAGAATATTAATGACTTGCTGATTTTTTAATAATACAAAGTGATCTGCACTCAAAATAAATTTTCATGCAGACCAACTGACAGGAATTATTACAGAAGTACTTCTTCACATCTTGCAGTAGGTAAGATGCAGTAGTGCTTGTGTAATAGAAAACACCTTGACCGCAGCAGGCATTTATGTAGTTTAAAAAGTCAGTGTGATAGAAAACACCTTGACCTCAGCAGGCATTTATGTAGTTTAAAGAGTCAGTGTAATGACAGTAATATGTGTATTACTGAGATGCAGTCAGGGTTTAGGTTAGAAATGGGTATGAATAAAGCATTACAGTACTGTCAGCAACTTGGCAAATTTAATGGTGGAATAATGCATGCAAAAATGAATCTAGTGAATTTTGTTTTTAAAAAATCTTATATGCCCATACTTTTTCTTGAGATTTTAAATGAAATTATGGTTAAGAGCAAGAAAACTATTCAAATGTTTATAAAAATGATTGGGAAGGATGAATAAGATAGCTAAATTATTTGAAAGAATATGTTACTGGGATTAAAGCAATATATTTTTGTTTTCCAGGATCCACCAAGAAAACTACTGCTGTGTTTATAAAATGATGGGAGAAAAATAAGATAGCTAAAATTTTTATTTCCTGCTTGTGTTACAGATTTTTCATTGTGTATTTTTTAACTAAACATAATTTGCCTAAGGACTGAAAAACAATTTATCATTTGTTCATAATCATGTGGTTTGGTTTTTAATTATTTCCAGTGGAGATGTATCAGTAAGTTTAATATCTTGCCAACTGAATCAGGCAAAAATAAAATTAAAAATAATAGTAAATAATTACTAAGAATTTTAAAGACCTTAGCACAATGTTTTTGTTCTTGCATTTTAGTAATAATAACTCCACTTTCACCATATATTACCAATAATCTTTTTTCATCATAACTTTCCATTAATAGCTTTGCATGAGTTTCCTTATGCAAGCACTGATATGAACACATTGAAACATATTTTAAACACTGTTTTATATTTCTATATAATTGTTTGATAATATTATATAAGCAAATCATAAGATTTAATCTAATCTTAAAATAATTATAAAATTTACTTAAAACTTTTCTTTAAAAAAGTGACAATCCCTAGATGATATAAGAGGGTCACAGATAAGATGCAACAATATTTCTTACTTTTTTCATCCCAGTTAACTTATGGTGACACAGTAAAGAACTTTAGTTAGAAGTAATAATTGTAGAAATTGTAACAAAAAAGCAACAACAACAAAAAAATACAGTTTTGAGACTCCGAAATGAATTGCAAGGACGTCATATTGAAATTTGTAAGTAAAAAAATATCCATTCATTTCTATAAAGTAATGGGGAAAATAATGGAACAGCTATAAAAAAAAAGAATATGTCCATCATTAACAAAGAGAAAGAAATCATAAGAAACCAAAGAAACAGCAAAACTAGAGAAAAGGTATAACTGAGGGTGAGATTTAGGAAGTAATAAAGAAAATAAAACACAATACAAAAGAAGCAGTGTTTCTGAGGGGAATATCCCTGTGAAGTAACCGATGTTATATTGATGGGGTTGGGAAAGAGGGATGCCTTCCTGTGGCGCTAACTTCCAGCAGGCTAAGATTAACAGAAGCAATCTATATCACTGTCTTTGCACTGAATTCTGAATTTGTATCCTTGATGACTGACATTTTCATAAGTATGGATCTCTGGGCAAGGAGCTCTCATCCACAGACTTCAATTCATAAAACCCTCCAATGTAAAAAGACCACATCAGCATGTTGACTACTTTGAGTTAAGTTTCTTGGATACATTTATATAGGACAACCAAAATTCTTATCATTCGTTGGATTGTCTTTCCATAAGTTAATTCCATCTTGACATCTGCTTTGATAAAAAATAAGTATTATGTGTTACAGAATTAGATTAAGTTATAAAATTATACCTGTTTACTCCTAACAGTAATCATCATTTACAAATTGTATGATAGAACTTAAGATAATTTCATAAAGTCTTGTTTACTGCAAAGCAAGAAATAATATAAGGACTCTGACACAGTGACAGAAAACAAAACCATTAAAAGAAATAAGTAAACAAGAAAATATAAACCGAAAAATGCAACAACAAAATTAATCATCTGAAAGAGTAATATCAGCCAAGCATTTTGAAAGAATAAAACTTTAAATGAGGAAAAAATGGCTGATATTTTTCAGCATTCTATTTCTAAAACTATAGTATAAAGTGTTTTAAGGTTCTGAGAGAAGGTGCTGAAGTCTGGCTGACAATGTTGAAAAAAATTACAAGTATTACAGTATATATGGAAAGTCATTCATCAGAGACAGAGTGAAGAGATTGAAAGGGCTGAGAGACTCAAAATCAAATGTTTACAGTTTTAAGTCAGCAGTTCTCATTTGCTACACATATGTTCATTTTGTAACAACACTGCCTTTAAGAATTATTTGGGAAGATAAATATGTCTGCATTGAAAAATAAGTAGTTACCCTGGGAGATACTCTTACCATTATGAAAATATGCAATTAAAAAATACAACAAATAATAATTTAAGTGAAATTGGAAAATGGTACAATAATGGTACTGAAACACTAATGCTTCATTAAGAATAATAATGATTCAAAATTTAAACTTTTCTCATTTTAAATAACAATTTTATTAATATAGCAAGTTCTTGCAGTCATGACTTGCTAATGAAATGTTACAATTTGACCCTTCAGCCACTACTATTAATCAGTTATTTTAGGGATACATATTATTGTTTTTTAAATTATGACTTTAAAAAAACAGCAAATGAATAAGACTACTCACTACACGTGTCTTGCTACGGTATCCTCGTCCTTCTTGGTGTCTCTCCCAATCTTCTATTTTTTCTTGCCTTGCTTTTTCTTCTTTCTGTTTTCAAAAATATAATCAATGGCTACATTATAAAATAGATGAAATAAAGTCAGCTATTATTCTGTGTACAGAAAATATCAATGCCACAAATGACTGTTTGTATGGAGAGTGCAAACTGCTTTTCTGCAAAAACTTTGCACCACTTTTCCATTGTTTCAGCCAAAATGTACATAAACCCATTCATGAATGGCACTGATCGTGTGCATTAACCAAAGTGGATACATGTACAAGAGCACATACATAGTATATCAGCTAAGGTGGTTATATGTACCTAAACCCATTCATGAATAGTATCAATCAAGTGTATCAGCCATGGATACATGTCATTGAACTCATACATGAATGGCATTGATCAAGTGTATCAGCCAAAGTGGATACATGTCAATAAACTTGCAAATGAATGGCCAACTTTAGCTGTATTTTAACTATGCACTTAGACACTGTTCATTCTTAATAAGAGAAGGTCTGTGACAATACAAAACAGATAACCAAATTATGCAGTATGCAATAAGTACTTATCTTGAGATAAAATAAAGATCTGAACAAGAATGGCCAGAGAATAAACACAAGAGAATTGTCTTTAAGTGATGTACAGATAAGTGGAGTAGACTGAATAATATAAACAGAAATATAATAATGCAATGTTAAAAAAATTATATATTGGACACAAATTTCCTATTCAGAAGTACTTATTATGTTCATTTGATCCTAAACTTAAAACATATATTATCTCAACAATTAGATGGATTCCAAATACTAACAAGAAAGAAAACAAAACCTGAAACACAGTAACTAAATGAAAATTTGCAGAAATAGAGAAAAGAATAATTTAGAGTGAAAAACTTGTTCATTTCATATCAAAAAAAAAAAAAAGTTAAAAGCTTCTATCAAATGTAAAATAGAAAGTGACCTATGAAATCTCTGTGTGTATGGTGTGTGTGTGGGGGGAGGAAGGAGGAATTACTGAAATCAAAAGGTAAAAATCCTGAGGCATAAATCATAGTCATACACTATTTGTTATTCCCTAATAAATGCTCTTACTGACTTTGTTGCTAGGAAATAGTATGTTTTTTATTTTTAATTAACACCCGCTAAACTTAAGAGATGACATAAATGATTTAACCATGGTATTTTAATTATCTTACACCTACAGGAGATAAGTGAAAACTTGAGGCAATGAAAGAATAGGCACACAAATAACACTAAGAACAAAATTTCAACAAACAGAAAAATATTAGGCCTCAATATGATGAAAGTCTTAAAAGATTAATCATGCTAAACTGTTTAAGTTTAGCATTTTTTAAATCAATCATACAAATGAACTATAAACTATTTTTTGGTAAATCATTCATTGAATTTAACTTTTAAAACTTTTAACTGATGTTAAATTCAACCATTTTATATACTTGTATCAACTTTCTAACTCAGAAAGGCCGAAAAAGTCACTACCTCTTTTTGTTTCTGTTTGAACTCAGCTGCCTGTTGATCCAGCTGTTCTTGCATTCGCTGTCGAGCTCTTTCCATGGCTTCTAGACGACTCTGTGCCTCTCCAGAATCTGAAATATATATTTTTTAATCTTTCTGCTTTGAAAAAGCAATAATTAACATAAATGTAATACCATACTCAATCTCTCCATTTTCATAAATTATCTACACACAGCCAAAATAAGCAACAAACTAGTATAAAGGTTTTCAGGATAGTATTTTTATTTTAAACTTTAACAAGAATTTTTTAATCAGTAATTTCAAGCAAGTATGCCTACAATTAATTAGATTTTAAAAGTCTGTATACAGAATAGCATTCTAAAACAAACCTTCAGCAGTTCTTTAACATATGAAAACATCAGTGAGCAATGGTAAACATTTTGAATAGTTGTTTCTTGAGGTAATGATCATTGAATGTAAATTTCTTGGGCATTGTTAATTAAATTCAAATTATTATACAAAAATAATTTTGTGTGAATTATGTGCTAGGAAATAAGGAATAGAATGATTATGATGAAATTAAATATGTGACTGTGATTAATTAGATTCTAAGTGCACTTACCTATTCTTGAGATGCTGAACAAAAGGGTACAGAACACATGAAAAAGACCGTAAGTAGAGTTAAAGGGGAGTGGTCATGCATAGATTATATATCAGGGAGGCTTACAAATTAAATTACAAAGAAAAGTCAGAAGTATCTGACCACTAAGTGTGCAACAAGAAACAAAGTACAGTAACTAAAGTAATAACTTTGAATACTAGAAACATTTAACAGATAGACAACTCTAAATAAAGAAAGAAAGGTCAATAAGATTTCTTCATCATCGAAAAAATAATTTAAGTCATTTATTTCACATCAAGGCAACAACCCAATTAAAAGAAAATAAAATAGAAAGAATATATAAATATTATTATTAGGGATGGAGTCTGACTATTAAAAGAATAAAGATATAAAATGAACTTTAGAATATATAGTACTTTACTGTAGGGAATATTTCAATATCCTGTTGACAAATTAATCTGTAATTAATTTTGTATTTTAACTGCTATTGAATTTACTACTGATGTAAGTAACTCTCTCTCTCTTGCCCAGCGCTGCTTTGTGTAAATGTGAGCAGAACATGCTGCTATTGTGTGCTAACTATAATTTTTTGTTAATTTATATTCATATACGTGTAATGATTGATCTGAGTGCTTCTTTGTAAAGAATATTGTGAGTCTTTTTATCTGAAGCACACACAAAGAATGTCCTGCTGCTGAACCTGGTGTTTGCGAAGTACCGCTGTCTTTGTGAGCAGTAGTTGAAACAAAGGCCCATGACTGTGATCTGCAACATCTGTCCTTGCAATTTACTAAATGTCATTGCAAAAATAAGAGCTAACTACACAGCATAATGCAACACACCAAAATAAATAATACAATATTTACTATGAATTTTTTTAATCTAATACCCAGGATGAGAATGCAATCTGACTGAAGCTTGAATCATCCACTGTGCAGTGTTTAAAACACTGACCAAGGCATGCATGCATGCACTCTCTTTTTAATGGAAAATGCTCACAGTCTTAGGGCTACTGGTGAGCTCCCTTATGGGATAGTGTGATATTATATAGCCTATCTTGATTCTAGGGCACTAAGGTATACAAAAGAAGAAGTCCAGTCAAAATCTGTTCAGTACATATTTACTTAAGCCCACACAAACCCACAACCATAACAATTTTATTATATATATATATATAAATTTGTTATTTCTTAACTGTTTAGTTCATTTGATACTCATAACTCCAGTGACTACACTGGTGCTCCATAATGCATTAATATGCATTGTCTTAAAGTTAAAGACCAGGTCAACAAGAATCCATTTCAAATATGTATATTATAAAATCCTGTTAGTGTTATTCTTAGAATGTCAACATTTGTAAATGTCCAGACAAAGTTTGAGTTTACAAGTTTACAAGCAATTTTTATTATGTTATTATTTTAGGGTTAAAAGTGGAATTGAAGCCAAAGCTCTCAATCTTGCATGAGATCGCCAAATGAGACAACAAAGCAGCTAAAATCTCTGAGCTATAATCCAGTCTAGGCTGTTTGTTTCAACTGCAGGTAAGGTCTGCAATAGCACAAGACATTTGTACAGAGCTCAGTTTCCTTTTGTCAACTGTTATACCTCCAATATAAAAGAGTGGCTTTTTAACTCTCTATGTCAACATCAAGCTCATTGCTGTACATTGGTAACATCAAAAATCTTGCAGAAACAATGTTTTGATCAAGTATATATTGCACTATGACTAAAATTTTTATATACAATATCAGAACACCTCAATATATTGAATGAGCTCATTTGCACAGTCAATTCCTCTTACTTCATCTTTCATTGTCCTTGATTATCCATCTCGGGACTCATTAAAACAAGCCATGATGGATATAGACAGGATAACTAAAATAAATGTATAAGTGGGAGAAGGGCTGAGAAGACATAGCATCAACACACAAGGTTGATATAATCAAAATTACTCAGAATATATAAACATATACCCCTATATTCATTCCAGATTTCAACATTTTAATTTAATTATTTTTATAAATATTTTCTACTGCAGTTCTAAATACCCTATAAAATTAAATCAGCAGTTTGAAGTACTAACCTGTCTTTTTATAGCTAGCATCTTCTTGCTGCTGCTGCCACTGACTGAACTTTGGATGAATGTGTCTTTTAAAGAGATAATAAATGCCCACCACTGCTATGAGGATAAACCATCCATGCTGTTCAACTAACTTCCAACCTGAAAAAATAAATCAGAGATACATAAAGTTGTTTATTCAATAATTAAACTTTTAAAGCATCAGCATCTGCTTGACTGGAGTTACGAAAAAATGTGTCGTTATTTGCTACCAAAAAGTAGAAGGTATTTTTAAATCTATTATTTATCCAGAAAATTCTTTTAAGAGGAGTGAAATTTAATACTATTATTACTACCGAATTGCGAAGTTTGGTGCTGGGCTAGAACATTGAAAAATAATACTGACTTACCACATCGCTTGTAAATTTTTAGCATTACTTTGGTATTAGTTTCTATTACTATTACTGATAACAGAATTTAGTTATTCATTTATTAAAGAATGCCCTTATGCTTGTGTGTTTTTACAAGTCCCACACATACTGCTATAGTGTTAAGGAACTGAAATTTAGGAACTATAAAACTATATGAGCTGAGGACATAAAGGCATGAAAACTTGTTTCTTCAGTACTACTACTAGTTAAGTATCACTTGGACAAAATAATAAATGTGCATATGGTATTTCAGGTAACAGATAATATCTGTGGATTATTGTTTGAAGATATTATTTAAAGGTCTTTGAGTAGGATGTCAAAAGCAAGCTGACCCTGTAAATTATCTGTTGCATTCTAACACAAAGTAACAGTAAAAAGCTAAAAGAGGGGGGGGGGACAGAGTATGGCCTAGTTAGTTTAAGGTTGTTTTTCTTATTTAAAAAAAAAAAAAAGGAGCATGTGTGTAAGAAAAAAGCTTATCATATTCATAACTCTAGAATGGCTCTGGCTTTGCAAAAGGCTATGGAGAGTTTTAGGTCCTTTTGTGAAGGGTCATGATGATTTCTTGCTCCATTACGAACATATTATTATTAATGTAACGTGTTATAAAAAATGTCCTCCATATATTTTTACTTCTTATATTAAAAAGTTACGACATTTAATTATAATAATAATCACATTATATTCAAAAAGATATTTATTTTACATCACTATTTTTAGCATTTAATTATTTCAAAACCCCAAAACTTAGCGTCTCGAAGTCAAACATTAACTGATTAAGATACATATCTATCACGAGAGTCAGCACTCGAAAGATCTTGAATAAGAATTAAATAGGTCTATAATTATACATTTTCACTACACATTACCATTACCTGCCGAAACAGCTTCGGTAATCGTTACTGGGGTTTCGTTTTTAATCTCGAGAGGGTTATCCATTTTCTGCTGTGTGTATAGCTTCTTTTATCATGACAGACACTTTCTCTTTTGCACGTCAGCGGAAGACAACAGTAGCTCTGTTTAAATCTCCAATTGAGAGTACTCTAAGGGCGATAAGATTAAACAAATGCAAGAACCACATTTTTTTTGTATAATGACTCAGAATCATGAAAACATCTCTGTTTTCCTCTAATCACCTATTTCATCGAGTTCAAACTTATTTCTTTTCATTATGTGGACCTTAAATTACAGAAAACTGTTAAAGGTTAGAAATAAATGGAATCAAAATTTTAACACACACAAACAAGTGAAGTTCAGTCTATGTATTATACATATAATAAACGGTTTTAATTTTCACGAAACGTTAATTGTTAATTTTTCAGGCCGCGTTGCTCGCTTTGGATAACTCAAAGATGGTATAAATATAAACGTCAGTACAAGGCTTCACTGAATGTCACCATAATTATGTTCGCTTGTCGGCTGCGAACATCTCTTTAAAGATCGTACGGTTACCTACAGTTTGAAATCTAATCACAACCCTAATTTAACCCTAACCCAATATCTATAATACGAATAGTGTGCTTCAATAAAGGTACTGGCGTCAACCAGTAAACGTGAAAGTTGAGGTTGACTTTAGGTCGGTACTTTATGCACAATTGATAATTAAATGCCATTGCTTTCGTTCAATAGTTCGGAAGCTATCCAGTAGCTGCTACGATTACCTAATCGTGAAATGGGTAATTCACACTTTATTATGCCAATACATGAGGGCCTATCGTTTTTCCACCACCACCCTCCAATTGACAACATTTTGTTTTCTTTTCTGAAAATGTAGTATAACGGAAATTCAACTAAAATTCACTAGGTCAGTCCCAGTATGTATTATGAAGTCATAAGCTGCCGGCTTCACTTGTGCAGTTTGCTCTAATAGAAGCTAGTTTCAAATTCACGCATATCTGCAAAACACACACACATATATATATTTAAAAAGCGTCTATGACACTTTTTGTGATTCATGCTTTAAAATATAAATTTAAACGTAGGCACACGTATTCACCTTTCCTAATCCATGAATCAATAAATATCATAGATGCTTTTTTAATTGTAATTCACGTTAAATAATGGTTTTTTAATAGCCTGCTTCACTACAAAACACGCCAGGTCGGCCACGCGATTCTGTTAGGGCAAACTGCACAAGTGATGCCGGCAGCTTATGACACAGTACCCATGCTGGGTTTGATTTTTAGTTGAATTTCCGTTGTACTGCATTTGCAAAAAAAGAAGGAAGATAGGCCTACAGGTCTTGGCTTAATAAAGTGTCAGCTATAGAAAAAAAAATCAGCCATATTGATAAAGATATAAATTTAAAGGTAGGCTCACACGTACTTTTCCTGTCATATGGTCGATTTTTTTCTAGTTGCATCGCACGCACGCACGCACACACACACTGAAAAGACGTAATGATCCATTTTATAATAGACGTGATTTGTATAAATCCTGGAACCCCTAAATAATTAATAAATAAGGTTTCCAAAGTGCAGGAGCCGCTGAATCCTAATCTAACTATTGGCGGCTCAGTAATTGCTATAGAGAGGGGCTTTCGGGTAGGGACTGATTTGCATTGTATAGCAAATACACTCCCTTAGCTGCCATTGATCCTATCTCTTATCATAATCCTGCATTATAAAAGTGTCATGTATAATATAGTGACGTCCTCATAAATTAATTTCAATCACACTGGCCATGAGTTGTGGTCTTGCTTCTTGCCAAGTCATGTAAACGCGTTGCGATAAAACTTTCTGACTTTAAAAAAGTGAGAGTATGTTTATATTAGTCATATCAAAATTCTAGTATGAAGAGTTTCGCATTATAGAAGTCCAGGGGAACTGTCGAGTTAGCTGTACGTTCTATTGTTAATTCACAATGCGACTGAGTGAATGAAAGTGTGAGTGTGTGTGTGTGTGTGTGAGAGAGAGAGAGAGAGAGAGTATATGCGTGAGATGAAATTCCCACTTAAATAAAGGGAAGGGAAATCATATGTATATTATACTGTCTTTAATTTTTAAAGCATTATTGGTCTATGTACAAGTATCGTGTACTGTTGTCTTAGCTGGTATTTATTATAAGACATCTGCGGGCACCTTGGAATAGATCATTGATTCTTAGCTAAGACAGCAGTACACAGTACTTGTATATAGGCATTCTTGGCTCAGACAGCAGTACACAATACTTGTATATAGGCATTCTTGGCTCAGACAGCAGTACACAATGCTTGTACAAAGACACTATTAGCCAAGATAGCAGTACACAATGCTTATACATAGACATTGTTAGCTAAGATAACAGTACATAATACTTGTATATAGACATCCCCAAAGTAAATAATCCATGTTCGCTGATCAGTAAACATCAGTTATTATTTTCACTTATAAGAATTACAATCACATATCTGAGTGGCTATACTGCACACACAGATAATAATAGTAGAATTTGTCTGTTAAGAGTATACAAATCCACTCAAAGAAAATACAAGAAATTTGTATTCCTTTTGGGAAGACTTCCTCTGTTTAGCAACAGTGGGCTTAGAAGTATCTTGTCCAGGAATATAGTATACTGCAGAATTATCACCCCAGTGGATAAAACAGAAAGTAATATTTGGAAAATGTCAAATTGTTGACTCTCATCAACTTGTGCTCACTATATTGAGTAAATACTGTAGTTATAACATTATTTATATAAGCTTTATATGTCTTTTGTGATAGTGTAAAGTTGTTGTGTCTTTGTTATTATATCATTAAGCAGCCAGTGGTTTCAATTTATCTTTTGGTTACGTATTGAATACCATCTGTTCGCCCGTCAGACTTTATTAACTTTTTACACCTGACGAGACGTGACTGAGTGCGACTGGGGGCGAGCTTGTACCTGTCTCTCAATCAGCCTGGTGAATGACCAATGACATTTTTGTGACCGTTACTTGCCTTTACATGTGGGTGCGAATTGAGTGAATGTAGCACATGAAACTAATATCAACATACGTCACAGAATGGGAGAGAGTAGAAGAGCGATAGAAAAGGAGAGAAAGGGAGAGAGAGACGGGGGGAGATAGAGAAAGGGAGGGAGGGTAAGAGATAGAAAGGGAGTGGAGGAAATAGAAGGGGAGAAGAGATAGAAAGAGGGAGAGGAAGAGTTAGAGTGAGAGAGAAAGAAGGGGGAGAGGGGAAGAGATAGAAAGATGAGAGAGAGAAAGAGGGGAAATTAAAAACATAGATACGAAAAGAGAGGGAGAGAGAGAAGATGAGAGAGACAGAGAGAGAGATATGAAGAAAGAGAGAATGGGGAAAAGGAGAAAAAAGTGAAGAAGTGGGAGAGAAAGATAAAGAAAGTGACAGAGACACAGTGAATGAGAATCTGTGTAGGAGAGACAAATTTATCACTAACAAAACTTTTACACTGCAAACCCACCCTCAATGACGTCAGCTGTAAAAACCAGGGCTTCCCGAGAAATCTGTTTTTAGTGACTAACTGACCTATTTTAAACAATAAAATAAAAAAGTATTTGTTGAAGACAGAACATGAAATATCATTTGTTAAAATGATTTTTTTAGTCAACTGGAATAAAATCAATCGAGCTATCCCAAAAGTTTTAAATGCATTATTTCTCTTTAATTTGTATCACAGAACTACCAGAACTTGTTATTGCAGCTCAAAAACTGATCTTTTCGGTGTCAGTACCGGCTTTCTACAAGTGGCACGTTTTGCCTCGCAGATTTGACGAATGCAGACATAATTGAAACGTTCATTTTGTTGAACACGAGAGAAGTGAACCAAATGAGAATGATGCAACATAAATGAAAGTGACAACCGAGGTGAATCAGCCTGTCGGGATATGATTAATTACCGAGAGCACAGCAGAGTAATAATATTGATTTATGAGAGTGCTTAATACTTAATAATAAAACAAAAAAATTCTAAATGCTTTATAATGTTAAATAAACTATATATGATGCCCACCAAATAAGCATTATAAAATGTACATCAGCACATAATAATCATCACAGGTAATGTACACATTCACACACAATATCTCTCCCTCCCCCCCCAAACAAACAACATATAGAGTAGCACACAGTAATAAACATATACAATAACATAATGCAAACATAAAAATTTAACACATACAAAATGATATTTACAGATTTAACAACACATTAAAGTGTGGACCAGATATAAATTAGAATCTACCCAGCCACCCCATCCCAAAGATAATGAAAGTAAAGACTGTTCTAGAAAAAGAGAGAAGCTTTTTAAGAACTTTTCTCAAAAATGCTTTATGGTGTCTTGAGCTCTCAAGTCAGTTCATTTCACTTGACAGGACCCTGATCCTAGAAAGAGTGCTGAACATAACAGGTTCTGGTATCCATAATGAGTACACTACTAGGTACAATTGTCAGAAGAAGAGTGGAGGTTTCTAGCTGTAGAGTATATATGGGTGCTGGACAGATGCCTTGGGTTGGAGTTTCTCATTGAAACATGTCAGAGTGAAGAGACCCTGAGCTTGATTCTGTAGTAAACAGGCAATCAGTGCAGAGAATGGAAAAGAAGAATAACATGGAATTCTAGGGAGCTCTTATATATCATCCCAAGATTTAACATCAGAAATGCACTCTTAGTGCATAGAATGGTAACAATAATTTCCTTCAGACAGCCACACACATACAGCTGAGGGTCATCAGCATAAAACTCATTTGACCTTAGAAGAAGACTTGTGATACTTGAAAGAGGTAAAATGTAGAGGATATCAAGAAGTGGTCTGAAGAACAGAATCTTGTGATACACCAAAGTTGAGGGTATGAGTGTGGAATTCTGGACAATTACAGACACTATATTGTTAGTCAGGTAGGATTTGAACCATGATAGGGCTGTGCCATGAATGCCAAACACGATATACAGGCAAAATATTAGTGTTGGTGATGTCAGAAACTGCAGAGAGATCATGACAAAGTCAGGACTTAATTATAGCAAGCAATATTAAGGAACAGGTGTCGAGAAATTATCAGATGACTTTCCTGTACAGATTATTCTGGTAATTAAATACTGCTGCTTCACACATGCAAAACATTGGATGGAGAGAGACAGAGAGGAGTGATGGAGGAAGAAAGAGAATCAGAAATACAACAAAATGATGACTGTGCATTAAGCTGTTATCAGTTTCCATATGATATAATGCAATTTACTGATCCATTTGCGCATATGCACTTAGATTTGTAAACACCTTATAAAGGTGACGAGTGAAAGTGGGATACGTTAAACAAAACGTTAATGTATGTCTGTATGTTTACTGATCTGATTTAAAGTTAATAAACTTTACCACAAATAAAAAAGGTGAAGTTAAGAGGCAAAAGAATGGAAAAGCGTCGTTTGTTCTTCCTGAATGGTATTCTTAACATCCTCTCACTCACACACACACACACACACACACTCAAATCCTTTATGCTCCATATTCAAGGCATCACATCTTTTCCTGCTAGACTAAAACCACTCCTTAGGTGTGGGCACTTGCCTGTAAAAAAAAATAAATTCTTATTTGCTTACACTTTGTGGTAAAAGACAAAACATTAAATGTAATAGTCTTACTATCAAAATAAGTAAATGAATGGTTAAAAAACTCCACTAAGTTCAATACTGGTCAATGTAGAACTTGCATCCTAGTGCTTTGAAATCTTTATAATAATTTTGAATGCTACATGCATGATATAATGAATCTCTACACTGGCACCGTTTCAAAGGGAGGTTTGTTTTTCATTAACTAGTAATATCTTGAATCATTTGCTCTAAGCTCAAACTACATTTAACTTAATTAAAACGGCCAAACATTGAGCCCAATCAATTAAAAAGTATGATTAACTATTTACTCCCCGTCAAAAGCAAAATAAACAACATTTGGAAATCTCTCTTTGCTTATTTAATTATAGGAAGGCTAAATATGGAGCTCAGTAAACATTTAAACATAATAAACAACATTCAGAAATGCTCCAAACATTGTTTTCAATTGTGTTATCACAAGAGTTATCTCATTTGGTGTATAATATCAAACAAACTACACTCTCAATGGAGAAACTAAAGACTGGTCCTGTGTGCTGTAATAGACTACAGCAGCTGCACAAATACAAATGGAACATATGAAAGTTGTCAGTATCAGATGGGGATTTATTTATATCTACTGCTGATCCTTTTCTAAGTTACAATAGATAGAATCTTTTAATACTGTTGTCATATCTGTGGTACTTTTTTCCCCATGACATTATGTGAACAGTTGTGTCAGCAAGAGAAATAATGCCTGATAGAATACAGGGGTTTGAATGAAATGTATTTACATACATTTTCTTTTATAAGGCACACTTGTAACATTAGCGGCTGTATTAAAAGTATTTAAACATAAACAAAATCAAAACCAAGAGGAAAACTTAAACTAAAAATCTAAAAAGTCCTTTGTAATCATTACTCATTCCAAAATCATGAATGCTAAGTATGTTAACTATACAGGTTGAAAAGATTATCCCTTTGTGATGTAGTTAATATCAATCATGATAATTTGCCAGTTCTATTTTCTTTTAGATGATGGATATATATTTAATAGATTTTGATTCTGATAAGTCATCAGAAAGATTAAACTCTTGCTAAGTACAATTTTGAGGTGCAGTTAATAGTCCAAGTATACATGGTATTAATCAGAAGTTTGTAAGGGTCAGTTCCATTTAGAATTAAAAAAAAAATATTGAAAACTAGTTATATACAGTTGTACATTAACTTGTTACATACAGCTGTACAATACACTTGTTACATAGACAGCTATACACTACTAACAAATAAATGTGAAGCATCTACACCCATGAACATTGTTACAGTTTACAGTTGTTTTTAGAACAGATCTCTTCCTTGTGCCTATATGAGTTCATAATTCTATAAAGAAAGACAGGATTGAAAATGTGTTTACTTAACTATACTTCAGCTAAACACCAAGTTCCACTTACCTTTTCAAAAGTAGGTTCATGTTTAAAATGTTTATCCAAAATTAATAATAGGAAATAAATAATGATGCATTGTAAATGACTATGCAATGATACATACACGCACACTAACAAACAAAATTTGAGAGTTAATAATAATACACAGGATAAGGATCTTTGCATTAAAAAGTTAATTTTTATTAAACAATAACAATGATTATAATTATATTTGGTTTATATACAATGTATTGTGAAAAACGTGACGACATTCCAAAAGTATTTATCTAAAGTAGTTTGGATGGTGCACTGAACATACAAAACCTTTACTGCAATGAAAGCATACAAATGAAAATATGTTTCATTCCAGGGAACATTTCTTTTAAGTACAACAACAAAGTATTAAGTTGTGAAGACAATAAATTATCTGTTATGCAATAAGAAAAATCCAGACAGCAGATACTCCTGTTGCAAAAGCACATCTACACAAATGCACATATCAATGCATACAAAGAGGGCAAATGTTTTAGCAAAAGAGGACCAAATTTAATTTAAGCTATAACTGTAAAACATGAATTATGACTGTAATGAATTGTTAAAATAAATTTTTAAAAAAACAATATTTTCCCCAAAAAATCTTTCTAATTTTTTTATACGTCTATTTAAATATGCAAATATTTTTTGAATAAATAACATTACTATGATAAATGAAATAAATCAAGAAAATTATAGTAAAAATTAAAACAAACAACAACAGCCCTTATTCCTACAGAGACATTTTTCCTGTTTAAAAAAAATTTCACTCACATGCAAAGAAACATAGTATTCATTAATTTGGATCAACTGCCTTTTTCTAATTCTGATATATTAAAATATAGAACAATGTTGATCAAATTTTTTTTTTTACATTTGTATTTTTTTTACATTTTTTTACATTTTGTATTTCTAATACAAATATCCACTAATTTTGATCATCTGATAAAACAATCTTACATCTGACAATTTTCTTACAGTGATATTATTCTATTACATTTCCTAAGACATAAACAGATGATAAAGCACTCATAATAAACACATGATAATGCATATTGCACCATCTGGGGATGACAGCAAGTGTATTGATTAACATAACAAAAATAATATTGAGAAAAACAATAAGAAAGACCTTGCATTCTTAGACTGATCATTACTAAATCAAGAAAGAAGTGAAGTATCCGTTCAGTAATGGTGCTTGTAAAAACAACAAATTAAGAAACATAACACAAAAAACAAATGTTTTAGTATTCTCTTCTGTTATGGGTGTTCGTAAATACAACAAAGTAAAAATATATATAACAAAGAGAACACAATGTTACATTTGACCCAAGTCTGATTGAAATGAATAGAAATAATGTTATTTTAAAAAATTCTTTTAATAAATCTACCCAGAGGAAGGCAGTGCCTATATTGCTGACTTGATTGTTTGCCTTAAATGCTTTGTCCATTCCGATTGCTCAAACTTTTACTTACTTCTTTATAACTAGCTCTTGATACAAGAAAAACAAACATAGTTATATTTAATGAATATTCAAAATTTATCTAGTGTGGCTATTTCTTTAAAACCATAAGGCTTCTTCAATTGGAGTGACAAAATTAACAAATTTTGCTCTTTAAAACTGAATAAGTATATATAAACTTTCTAGTATTAAGACAAAGTTTATTGTTGTAACAAATAGCATGGAATGATTTTATTGCTGCAAAGTCAATCAAATAAATCATATGAACAAACAAACAATAACAATTAACAATAAAATTACTTCCACACCAGTTTTGTTTAAAATAGCAATCTTACATTCTAAATTTGAATATTACAGTTAGGGTCTCATAATGTGTAGAAATAAAAATCTATAAATTTTATTATAAGAAAAGGGTTTAATTGCCAACATTCATGTTTATTCACTCTCTATTTAAGTCTACCTAGCAGAATATTAAAACCCTTTTTAAAAATAGTACTTGCTGGAACTATTTTATTCCAATCAAACAAAATACCAATCAATTGGAAAAAATACACAAAGACAGATTTTGGAGTTAAAAAGTTTAAATACATTTTTCTTTTCATGGAATTTTCAAACAAACAATAAATAAGTCTAAAGATTGCTTTCCTTGGGCAAACATTATGACTGTCCAAAGTAATCTCATCTATTTAATGATACGAAATATATTCATTCTATATATTCATACGAAATATATTCATTGTAAGTCCATAGTGATAAATTTAGTATTCTCATTCTGTTCAAGGACAGAAATTTGCATTCTCAAGCAGGTCATTGAAAGATGTATACACACACAGTTTAGGGTAAGGCAACTATACTTACCAACCTGCAAGAAAACGCTATCAGGATAGACATAAAACCCTTGTAATACTAACTAGCATGTTCACAAATGTAAAAATAATAATATATGATGCCAAAGTACTGTGCATTTATAACAAAGAATGTTTCATGCACCATTGAGATCCATCATTTAAGACCCTGCCAAAGCTATTAAAATAAAAGCAATAATAAAGGATATAAAAATTTATAGTTAAAGCAAGGACTGATTACTGATGGAGTGTGCTTTCAGCCAAGGCTGACTTTGTACTTTAATAAGGGTTCTGAAACTAAGACACTTTGTGGGTTTTTTTTAATACTTATTTTATACAATGATTTCTTTATGTATTGGACAGAGCAAGTTATGTGTTTATCTGTTTGGTCCTATTTAGTATTAGCTGATATAATACTACTGTACAAGTGAAATACTCACTAGACCAATTACATTATGGCAAGTGAATATCATGATCTCAACATTATTTTGCCCAATATGAAGATAAGATTATGATTATAATATAGTACATACTGTTTGGTTTATGAATAAAATGCATGTCCAAAATACCACTCAGTTTCCCCAATCCCCAAATGCAACGTTTGATACATTAAAGAAATAAGAATACATGGGTACTTTGCTAGTAAAAGAGAACTTTTGTAGAATATATAGTATAAAGCTACCTCCACAAAGAACAACAAAACAAAAAACGAAAACAACAACCCTGGAATGATTGATGTAGCACCTATCTAGAAATGCTGTTTTGTGTACAAGGGAGAGAACTACAAAGCAAGGAAACAAAACCAGCTAACAACTCCCATGGCCCTTTCACCAATGAACTCTTTAAAAACACAAAATACAATAGCATTTAACCAATTCATGCAAAATATGTCATACAACACTCATTTCACCTGTTGGTTATTTTATGAGTGAAAGATATATTTTAGAAACGTGGCCTAACTAATAAATAACTTCAGGGTCAAGAGCATCTTACAAGACAAACTATTGACAGTCACCACAACAAATAGCAGCAAACTCTACATCAGCACACACATGAGCACGCACGCACACACACACACACACACATGCACATATGTGAGTACATAACTGTGAGGTGTTTATAACCAAATATCAAGCTCAAAGATGTAACTGGCGACAATTTGAATTGTATAAACATAGCAACATAAATTTATACATGGAAAAAAGAATATAGATCTGTGTATCAATCCACTCTCAGAAGACATCAAGTGAAAAGGCAAATTACAAAAATATATAAAACAAAAGAGTGTATTTTTAATGCATGTGAATAAGACTCACAAATGTGCTTGGTCAAAAACCTCATGTAACAAATAAATCCTAAAAATAAACTTAAACAATCAATGCAAGATGGAACTCCTCTACTCTATTTCACACTAATGCATTTTTAATGAAATAAATCAATTAAAAACTTTGACAAGAAAAAAATGTCATATGTATATATGAAGATTTAATTCTATATGATTATTAACTCTGACATTTTAATTTTGACTTTAGAATAATAACAGTGTGAATAATGAGAAGCATATATTTTCTTATTTTTTCTTGAATTTATAAGAGTATTTTGGTTCCTGATTAAAAAAAAAGACTAATGGTTTAAAAACAATATCTTCAAGAGCTGTGTTGAAAACACAATGTGAAAAAACTAGAACCCCATTGATTTGAATTTTGTCTTAAAAATACAATGAAGAGATATATAACTTCTCTAAGTACGCACAATCTTGTGATACCAGAAACCATTATATGAATGAGTCAAGTGGTTTTTTTTTTTTAACAATAATCTTTCTTTCAGTCACAATACACATTTTTCAATTAAAGTCACAAAGTCAATCAATATCACAATATTGCCCATAAAATGACAAAATATATGACTATTAGAAAATATAAATCAGAATAAAAACAGATGGCAATTTTTCAATATGAACAAATAAAAGTATGAATGAAGACTGAGCTTTCACTCTTCAAGTTCTTGAAATTCTGAATCAGCAGCCTCAAGCAGATCAAATTTAAATATTAAAGGGAAAAACCCACATCTTGTTGATATGTCATTCACAGCCAATGATTTGAAATAACTAGGTCAGTAGGAAAACATTCTATTCATCTTCGAGAGTTTCATATCTGAAAGTGAAACAAAAGAAAAATATCAATGTTCAAGATTTCACATCTGAAAGGAAAAATAGAGTACAAGAAACATAACTTGGGGAAACATGACTGTAACAAATAAACTATGTATTTATATGAAAGAAAAAAATTAATGAGATTGACCAACAGCTATAAACTAACTCTATCCACAGCTCTGTCACAGGTGTTCTCAAATTATTTTTCAAGTAAGACCCTACTCCTTCCTCCTCCCCACCCCCCCTTAACAAACAACAAAATAAAAATCAATTTAATAAATGAAAGCAATGAATGAAATGGTTATTGGCAATGATAATGATATACTAGACTTCTGCTTTATTATTTTTATTATCATCTAATAAATGGCAGAAAATGTACATTGTCTGTTTGTCTGTTTGAATCGTGGCCAAGGAGGTATACTAGGAAATAATGCTTTACCCCTCTGATGGTCATAGGAAGTAAGTGTTCTCTTCCACCCAAATATACAAGATGTGCTATTAATATTAGGAAGAGAGCTAGCAATGAAAAAGCAGAAATGGATATAGTGGGGTCAGTGCCCTGGCCAAAGTAAAAAGCTGAATGATTGTGTGTTATTCATTGAATATCAATTGCTTTTTAGACTTGGGCAATGTCAGACCTTTCTGTTAATATGAAAAAATTAGCTGAAATTTGTATATCTATATACCCTTGATTTGCTGATGCAAGGGAGAGCTAGGAAGCTGAAATTGTGCATAGAGTCATTGATATGGTTATGTGATAAAGATTTTTGAACCACTCTGTCAATAGTATACAACATATTACATTTTTTTTTTAAAGCTGTGATACAGCTATATGATTAAGATTTTTCAGAAATATAACTAAAAGTTAGTAATTAACTCATGAAAGAGTAACTCTGCCTTTTTGCTTTTACATGTACTCCTATGATGCTGCAAAGCAATGGCTACAGACACTTTATAGAATGATAACTACCTCAGCATATTTTGCATTGACCAAATTGATGTAATGGAACAAAATACCATAAAAGACACCATGAAATTACTTCAAAAGGTGCTAGCAACTGTATACAAAACTTCTGCACTAAACAAAGTTCTGCATGATTTAAACATAATCCTACTAGCATTGCAGCTGAAGAAATTCTTGCTGACTAAAATCTTTATTAATCTGTATTAATAATTATAATTATACTACATATTTGGACCAACAGCAGAGATTATAAAGATATTAAATAATCGTATTGGTGAGGGATTTAATTACTTTCATACTTATTGCTTTTGACATGTAAGTATATCAGCCCAAAATATATGAAATGACAATTTTTTTTTTGTGGCAGTATAAATCAAATAAAAAAGTGAAACTCTACAGTGTATGCAATGAACTTGTTTAACCACAGAATGGCAGTACTACACTGTTTAGCACATTAATATCAGTAAAATGTCAAATAAAAGTCAGGCACAGAAAGGGGAGCAAATATTTTTGTTTTAAAGCTGACTAGCAATTAAAAGGTAAAACTAAGCATTTTGATCTGATATGTAAAATAAAAGTGAATGTGCCAAAAGCAAAAACAGAACTGTTTGTAATGTTGAGTGTGCATCCATGCACTGGAAAAAAACCCTGCTACTGTTATTCTCATTACATAGTGTATACTGTCATGTTGTACAATAACTTCTTTGCACACTTCTAAACAAATTGAAAAGTAGATACTGTCTCATCACCTGAAATTTCACACAGCAAAGTTTTACTATATCTGGCAGACAAAGGGATGGAATAAAAAAAATGGCTAGATTAGATTAGCTTAGTGGGTGCCCAGAAAATGTTGCAACTTAAAAAACTTAATCCTATTGAAAGGAAACGAAAATTTACTTTGAAAGGCGTTTGCGTAGATCCTTCATCTGCTCATTCTTCTTCTGTAGCATGGTCTTTAGGTTTTTAAATGGCACTGTCTGGCTGACCTTTTTCTCTAGTTCCTATAACATGCAAAAACAAATCTAACACTTAAAGGACACCGCTGCACTGAACCTTTCCAGGTTTAAAAACAAATCATGAGCACTAAACTTTTAAAATGTTGTTGCCTGGTTAGTGCTGTTTTTTTCTCTTGATAATAAAGTATAATAATATATTGTATATTGCAACCGATGGGTGGGGTGAGTGCATATATAGATGTTGGTGCTGTGTGTCATATTCACTATTCCCATAACCCACAAGTCTAGGCATGAATCAAACCAAAAACTCACACAAATGGTTGCATCCTGATAGATCAATAGACAGGTGTGGCTCACTCTGAGCCATATCATGTAGATAGTTGGCAGAAAGAACAAAGAATCTAATATATGAGGTGGTAACTTTACAAGCTAACAAAATTTAGATCAAGATCTATGTCTGCTCTAGAAAATTAAATATGAAAGAAGAAGTAATGATTATAGTTAACATTACAGACATACAACCAGTTTATGTAAATGATATCAGAGCAAAGACTAGTCAGATAAATTGTTCTCAGTTCATGACTAATACAGGTTGTTGACTTGAGTCAGTCTACACAGAGTCCATACTCCCCAACAACAAATATTATGACAATCAATGCAAAACTTTTCTACAATAGTGCAGGTTTGAGGAAAGCTGTATTCTTGCGCTGAAGACATCTTCCCAGGTAGAAGTTTATTATATAGCCAAACAAGCAGCACAATCTCTTGGTGGTAGTTCCCAGCCTGGAACCAAAGCTGAGCCAAACCACAAAGTCAAAAAGTGTCTGCGTGCATTCTTTCTATATCTGAGGAATGTTCGTATGTAGGAACTCTTTAGCAAAAGAACGACTGTAAAACAGACACATTCCTGCTTTCATTGATTTGATCTTTCCATTTGGGCAGTCATCTAGTATTAGTATAATGTTCTAGTTTGCAGAGAACTATAATGACATCTCTGTCATAGAAAAAATTAACTAGCACAATCTAACTTGCTTCATCAAATGGAAATCAAGAGTTAATTGAAATGAAGCAGTACACTGAACTTACTCCTATAAAGTCTTGGTACAGTGGCTTTAGATTTACTATCAACAAGTGTAAGCCACCAAACACAAGTTATTTAAACCATTAAAAATGTCCAAATAAGAAAACCATCCAAACACACCCCGCCAGAAAAGAAAAAAAAGCAAAACAACAAAAAGGACTACAAACATAAACTAAAAAGCAATCACCTACAGAAGATTACTAACACTAATGAGTATTAAATACAACACAGAATATCAACCACATCCAATAACACTAGATACAAAATTGTCAATGCCAAAAATATATAAGCATAGCACTTAAATATGAAAAAGACAAGACAAAAACTGCTAACACTTAAAAGAGTATTTAAAAATTCTGTCATGAATTCTATCATGAATCATAAACAACTATGCACAGGCTTGACCTAGTTAAAAAAGTAAAAAAAATAATATTGCTATCAAACATTTAAATACTGCTTGGAAAATAAATCAATGAATAATCACAATGAATAGAGGGGCAAAACTCATAATTCAGTATTCAAATGAAATTTCTTATATTTAAATTTTGAATCCTTTATTATATAATCAAAGGAAATAATGCAGAAAGTAAATCGTGAAATGTCAGCATTAGTTATTGTGCAATATAAGGGAGTCAACAAAATAAAAACGAAGTGAATGATTACTTCCCTTTAATTTCATGTGGCTCACAACTGATTAGGGCTCATGAAAACCCTCCCAAAACAAAACAAAAACAACCAAAAATAAATAATAAAAAAAATTAACTATCAATAAACCATATTGTAACAAGTAAAATGAAAATGACTGTATAATATTTTGGGTAAGCAATATGAAAATGACTGTATAATATTTTGGGTAAGCAATATGAAAACGACTGTATTATTTTGGGAAGCAATATGAAAATGATGGTGTAATATTCTGGGTAAGCAATATGAAAATGACTGTGTAATATTCTGGGTAAGCAATATGAAAATGATGGTGTAATATTCTGGGAAAGTGAAATGCTAATGATGGTGTACTTTGAGCTATGCTAAACAACAAACAAAACTAACTTTAATTTCCTGTTGTTTGGTACAACAACCCTTCTTTCTCCTCCAGTGTATTAAAACTAAAGTCTTCATTCATTGTATTAACTATACCAATTCACTTTTGCTATTTAATCAATTCAAATGTAACCAACAGACTAAAAAAAAATGTCAATGATATCAACAAATAGTGAAAGTAAACATCAAGAGGAAATCATTCAATAAAGATTGCTAGTCGTAGCAAACCTTACTGGGCTAGATGGACTCACTCACCTTTTCTGCCATTTCTAGCATTTCTTTGATGCGAAGCAACTCATGCTTAGCATTAGCTAAATCTTTCTCTGCTGTTTCGGCTGAGTGTTTTCCCTTCTGCTTCTCCTTATAAAGACAAAATTAATATTAAAATAAAAATGGTACCAATTTCTATTAAACAACAATCGAACATACACAAAAAGTATATATATATTATTTATGTACATTTTGTATATTCTATTTTTTAAAAAAGGACAAAGAATGATAAGTCCAGTCAGCAACAAACGAGACCTTTAACAAAGAAAGCAATGAGTTATATAACAGTTTTATGGTGGTGGGGTGGTACATCAAGTACTGGGTGTAAAAAGAATGTACTAAGTATTAAATGAACATAAAATAAGGATATATGAATTAATATCATACAGCTTTTTGAAGGTATCAAAATTTTGCACACTATTATGATAAATTCTTCTTTAAAGAATCACATATTAATAATAATTATACACTGAATAGAAACTCAACCAAAAAACAAACAACAACATAAATATTAATACGTACAACTTCAATGTCAGAAACGAGGCCTGTCATCTTCCTTCTGATTGCATCCAGATCCTCATCATGTCCCTATAGCATGAAACAATCACAAATGTTCATGTCAGTCTCTGAGAGCAGATTATAACTATTAATTTCAAAATCCAGTGTAGATTTATAATTGTCAATTTAAATAAACTATCACTGAATTTATAATGTTAATTTCAAGAGCTAGAAGTAGATATATTTTCAAAATCCAGAACGGATTTATAACTGTTACATGTAATTTCAAAAGCAGAAGAAAACAAAATTACTGTTGATTTCAAGAATAGTAAGTATATTTATACATTTTCATTTTAAGAGCCAGGAGTAGACTTTTAATTGCTCAGTTCATAAGCCAGGGGTCAATTTATACATTTTAACTTTAAGAACCAAAACAGATTTATATGTTTATTCCAAGTGCCAGAAACAAATTTGCAACTGCTCAGTTTAAGAACAGGGTTAGATTTATAACTCTTCATTTCAAGGGCTGTGATGTCATTATGATAGGGTCTAGATGAATTCATGTTTACACTATATAAGTAATCAACAGACTTTGTTAACAGTCCCAATCCTATATATGCCAGTTAACTGTGCATTTGTTGTATTTTTCAACAAATATGTATGGGTCCATTTCTTCAAGCAAAGGGGTGAATTAATTTTAAAGATATTTAAAGGTTATTCAATCTAAAATATAAATACAACAGTGGGATAAACACTTTGGGAATACCAATAATTTCTTTTGTATAATTGCTAACAAAATCATTGAAAAACAAAATAAATGACCTGCGGTACTCCAATATGCTGACTCAGTAACTTGGCACTCAGTTCTCCCTGGCTGGCCATCATGGCAGCAAACTGAAAATTACATTTTTAATTTATAATGTTTATTTACGACTGTTGCTAATAACCTCACAATTTACATGTGATGGTAAATAATTTTACATTGACAAAAATACCTAAGGAACATTATGACAATAATTTACAATTTCAAGAAAGAGATTTAGAAATAAATAAATTTCAACTCATTCTGAACATGAAAATAAACAAAAAAAAGAACAATAAAAAAATATAAGAAGGGGTGCTTAATGTTGAGTAGAAGACAAATGACAAACAAATAAAACAGGACAAATCTGATCCTTCTCATAGCACTTAGCAGTCCTGCGGGATTGATAGCTGGAGAAATGTACTGTATACTAACTTTAGTTTCTTAGAACTTGACTGGAAATAGAAATGCTCAGACATTAAGGTTTGGTTTGAGTGAACTCATAGAATATCAGCATTCTGTTAAACACTGGTTTTACTTTCACTGTTTTACCAAAGAAATCCTGACTGTATCTGGGTGCTACTCTGCTGCCATAACAATTTGAACAGAAAAGAGAAAAAATTCGAAATGAGTTAATAATTAGACAAAGTGCGTATACTTAAAAAAATATTATGAGATGCATATAACTGAAAAAAATTTATGAGCATAATTGGAAAGTCTTTGATACATGAATAACAGTAAACAACTGTCAGAAATTCTCCAATCTCTTGTTTTCAATTTGTTTTCTGTATTTGTTTCCATAAATCCAATGTGAGTGTGACATATATTTATTATATATGCGATACTCTTTATGAGGAAACATACAACTGCACATATGCTAATGACACAATTTGTCACTATCAGTTGAAAATATTGGTTTGGGATCATCTCTTGCGTGAAATGATCAGGCTTCACTGGAACATTTTATGCTACCTTCAAAATCATCCCCACTGAGACTCTTCATCATCTACGTTCTTCTGCAGTTGTGTGGCATGACACATTCCACTACATTCTTCTACAGTTGTGGGACAAGACAGGTTCCACTATATTCTTCTGTAGTTGTGTGGCATGACAGGTTCCACTATATTTTTCTGTAGTTGTGTGGCACGACAGGTTCCACTATATTCTTCTGTAGTTGTGTGGCATGACAGGTTCCACTATATTCTCTGTAGTTGTGTGGCATGACAGGTTCCACTAAATTCTTCTTCATTTGTTCATCCTGGCAAGTTAGGTATCACTACTCTGACTTTAAGATAGCAAGGGAAGCAATGCACTGCACTTTGTTGGGATTCTGATGACGTGCTTTATATTTTTCAACAAAAGAAAAGAAGAAAAAAACAGAATTTTTTTCTTCTATCAAATACTACTAATCACAGATACTATTAGCCACTAACAGTGAATTAAAAAGTATTCAAAGCATGTATGATATATAAATATAAGGTACATTTAATATATTTTTTTTCTTTTAATCTTGAATAAATAATATGCACACTTAAGAAAAATGGGATGCAGACTGAAACTTTACTTACATCTTTATCAACTTTGCAGAGACGTTCCTTTAACCTGGCATTTTCTCCTTCAAGCTCTTCAATTTTCTGGAATAACATATTAAAGAAGAATGCAGCTTAAAATTGGAATATGAATTATTTATCCCTAAAATCGTTACAGCAATGTATACTTGTGTGTGAATGAAACATCTGCATTCAATCAATATTAGAAAAAGAGCATCATTAAACTATTAACCTGCTAACTTTTTTAATAATTATTCATTTAGCCTAATATTGTGCTCTTTAAACTGTACATTGCTCTTAGCTTTAACTAGAGAGTTTCTATTGTGTTAATCAATGGTTATCATCAGAGTGTAATATAAACTCTTATAATGCCAAGTTTATTTTACAACAGTATTTTATTTCTTTGGCCTTGACAGTGAAGACTATATAATTGTCAAGCAAACAGTAGTCAGCAGTGAATATATATATAGAAGAGTTAGTATCAAATAAATGAAAAAAATTACTACAATACATTCAAACTTTGTGAAGAGTTTTTAATACTGACAAGCAATTGAAGAATTCAAGTAGTAGAAGCATACTACATGACTGCAGCAGATAGAAAATGTTTTAAGAGACACATGTACTGCATATAACTACTGCAGACACAAGCCATACATGGCTGCAGAGGATACAAAACATTAAGGGATATATATATATACTACATGACTGCAGCAGGTACAAAGCATTAAGGGATATATATACTACATGACTGCAGCAGATACAAAACATTAAGGGACATATATTCTACATGATTGCAGCAGGTATAAAACATTAAGCTACATACCATGTGCAGAAGTGCAGTCCCTCCAGTTTCGTTGACTGGCTGTAATATTTTTGGTATAAACTCTGTGTCTCGCTTGGCTCCAGAAAACTCTCGCTCTTCAAATTCCTTTATCTGCTCTAGTAGTTCTCTGAGAAGAAATGGATAAAGATAAAAACACTACAATTAAGAGAAAAAATTGTAACTAAAATATTTCTGCTCAAGTATGAATATTACAAATGCATGATTGCCAAACTGAAAAATACATATGAAGTTGAATGCCAAAAGTAGTAAATATGATTATCTTACATATATAATATGTCACCTTGCTTTTCATTGTTTTAAAATATATTATATAGCCAAGCTATCAGAATGCTTCTCATTATTTGTTGATAACAGTGACTTTAAAACATCAATTTCAAACAAAGATATTTTACATACTTGTACTGTATTCAGTCTAGTCTTCAATGCATAGACTATTTTCCAAAGAGTAGTACGACTGTTGTAACTCACACAATGTTTGTTACTAATCACAATGCAGCACTAGTAGATGTTCTGTCACTTAGATGCTGCTTATAATATGTTCATAAATATACCTGATGTACAATTACAAATCGCTTTCTCCTTCATGTCAGAATATACCTAAACTGCAGAACATAACTCAGGCCGTGTAAATTGGTTCTTATAATAATTAGCTCTCCTATTTATTATGTGACCAAATTTAATGATGATCAGGAACATTACTACACTCATTTTCACATGCTTGTCTTATATCTGAACAGACAAAAATTCTGATTTTCAACAATCTGCAATGTTTTGTTATATGCTATTATAAAACAGTCTAAATCATGAAGTAGAGTAATGCCACCTGTACAGACACAAAATCAGCTAAGAAGTGATGTTAAGCTACACTGATAAATTTGACATTTTTCTGACAAATAGATAAAGTAGTACTAACACTAGTATTATATAATATATTATATAATGTACTAGAACTAAAACTTGCAATTTGTGTCACATTTTGACTAGACTACCATGAATTATCATTGCTCATCAAAACTGATGGGGATGATGTGTGTGTGTATGTCAGAGAGAGAGAAAAAGATAGAGCGCATGCATGCAGCATTTTCAAAAGGAGATAACTTGTGCAAGATTATTTATATCACTTTGTTCGATTACTCACTTTTTTTCAGTACTCTGTATTGTGATTATAAACACAATATCATAAAACAAGAAAAAAATATAACAACAACACACAGAGAAAAAGTCTGAAAAAATGCTTTAAAACCGGATAATGAACTGGTTAAAATTTGGAACACTGTTTTAGTGATAAAAGAATTGCTGTAAAATGAGATGAACAGGTAGAGTAAAGGAACATCTGTTAACAACACACCCGCTAAGCAGTTGCAACTAACAACAAGGAAAACAAACATGTACCTGTTTTCAAGTTCTGAGATGTCAGCCTGAAGTTTTAAGTGCCATTTCTCACCCTGCTGGAACATCTGGCGCATCATGAGCACATTTGTATGGGCAGTGTTGATAAGTTCTGACTCTACTTCACTGCGAACTATGACCAGTAGCCCATCCAACATTTCTGTCACCTCATCAATGGTGAATGTTTCCTCTGTGAGTCTGTAAGATCAGAAGTGAAATGAAATTTATGAAAGGGCTCTCAATCTAATGTTCTCTCTAAAATGGCACATTACACTGCTGCATACTATAGTGGATTGAATATAAAAATATAATAAAATGGCACATTACACTGTTGAGTACTATAATGGATTGAATATAAAAATATAATAAATGACATTTTACACTAGTGGTACTACACTGAACTGAATACAGGAAATAAAATCATATACAGAAACTTTTGAACTGAGTGTTGCAAAAAAGAAACTGATAAACATAATTTTTATTATAGCAGGCTAAATTGTAAATTACAAAACAATATGATATTTCAGCCAACAAAAAAAAGAGAAAAAGTTATAATGTGTACTATTAATTATTTTTCAAGTCAACAAGTAAAAGTTGGATATACTTATATCAGGCCTTAATCAATCATGAGTTTAAAAAAAAATGTCTGAAAATATTGTTCTTCAGTGAACATTAAATAATATTTTAGTTTAATACTTCGTAATAATTTAATTATTCATTTTATTTTTTACCTATGCTCACAAATTATTTATTACCCTTCCCATTGTTATTAATTGTATGCTATAATATAAGAATACAATATAAGAATATATTACAAATATAATAAAGAATAAAAAAATAATAAAAATCTTATAAGTTATATACTGCTTAGTTTATTATAGTATAAATAAAAAGACTGTGGCAGAATTTACAAGTAAGGCTGATACTTTATATTATTTTTAGAGATAAAACAATAAAGTGTTTGTAGATTAGTTAGTAAACAAAAATCTCTTAAGTAAATAGAGCTACATTTAATAAGTACTCAACATAATAAGCTACATTAGTTAACTGTGAAAGGGTTACTACTAATTAAAACTGTTTAGAGTGTAAAACACAAATGTCTTCATTTTAAAATTATTACTGAATACTTGAGGACCCTGGGAGAGATTTTCCCACTAAGTATGCATACCTGCTGTTTTTGAGATCTTCAAAGCACACATCTACTGCTCTCAATCTCTGACCACGCTGGTAACGGGCAAAACGAATGTAGTTGATGACCTGGTTTTGGTGATGCTCATTCACGCCTAATTCTGCCTGTAACAAGAATATTTACTTTTTCATAGAAAGTAAAAAGTGTGGCATAAAAATCGAACACAAATCTGGTCAAATAAAGAGGTAATAAGTGAGCAAGAAGAGGACCAGAAGCAGAGGCAGGGATGGGTATGGGGGGCAGGATAGCACAGAAGTTATTTAGTAGATTTATCACAATCTCAGACAGAACTTCTCATATTTCTTGAAGTTGACTGTAGTCTTTAAGTAAAACAGAACTATAATCTCAAAGGTTTCCATTAAATGAGTATTTAGTAAATGATATTAAAAATTTTTAAATGAATTCTGACACCTGAGATATTTAAAACCTTTGGTGCCAGTTGAAGAATCCTATTTCCAATTACACAAAGATAAGAACTTTATAGCACTTTACTCTTTTGTTCAGTGGGCTTGAGCATTGTAATGAAATTTCATTCAATCTGAGTGAGATAAAGCAGCAATAAATATTTATCAATACTCTTTGCCAACTGATTCGGTCTGCACTGAAGAGACTTTAGAAGTGTGCATATATTTCACTTACTCATATTGAGATAAGGAGGCAACCTAAGCTTATCAATATCCTTTGCCACACTAAATGTGTACTGAGGAGTCTAGCTTTTTAACATTGTGTGTAGATCTCAAGAGCAGGATAAAGAAGTAATAAATGTTTATCAGTATCACTGCCAAGTAAGTGTGCACTAAAGAGTCTTCATATGACAATTTTGTTTTTAAACAAGGGTAAAGGAAATAGCCAGTCATCTGGTAATCATTTAACATCTTCAACACTGACATCCTTCACTTTTATTACATTGAATGTAGTAGTTTAAACTTGTAGACAAAAGTTTACTCAAATAATTAAAATATAGGCACCTTAATAAGGAAAAGCAATAAAGTTAGACTAGTTGGAAACAATAAAAACATTGTACATGAACAAAAATGTAATCAATGAAAAGAAGTTTCAGTGATATTCAAATCACACAACTTTTCAACAGGACTTCATGCATTATGTAATTTTAAATGACTGAGAAACAAATATAAAGAACAAATGAATGAGCTAATATAATGTAACTTGGATAGTGAGATAGAATTCCCTGATTTATATTAATTACATTTAAATGAAATATCTTCAAATTTTATTTGATAGTTTACAGATGTTAAGAGTAAAAGAAGCTTCAGTTAGTGCCTGACTAATAGTCAGACACTCAGATCAATAGTCTGACACTCAGATCAATAGTCTGACACTCAGATCAATAGTCTGACACTCAGATCAATAGTCAGACACTCAGATCAATAGTCTGACACTCAGATCAATAGTCTGACACTCAGATCAATAGTATCACAGAGTGAACAAAGGCATTCCAGAGTGCTTTCTTTAATTTATAGTTTAAACCTACGATGTGTATCAAACAACTTCAAAAATATATTGCATCTAGCAGTGCTCTCTCTTTCTATCTCTTTAATTGTTCTAATAGCTATTTTGTAAATGACAAAATTTATAATAATTTTGTAAATACTGATCTCCAGAGGTTCATCATGCAGAGGTAACAGAAGCATTGCCCATCAATTTATCACACTTAATTTACAAGCATACAGGTTATCATGGATTTAAACAACATGATAAAACAACGCATACCAAGCAGAGTGAATTAATTATAAAGCTTGACACTGCAACATGTTAGAATTTTTTTTTTAAATAGTCTTAAATTCAGGAGAATTTAACATAAGAGAACATAAAGAAATTTATAGCTTAAGTACTAAAGGTGTGATCATTTTCTAATCACTGTACTCTGAAAAGCAGCTCCCTAGTCCTATCCCTAGCTTTAAGTATTCATATCCAATTTCCTCTCCCTCCTATTCATCAATGAGTGAATAACAGGTCAGCACCTCTCATTTAATGGTCCCATTTTTTATATTTAGTTTTGTTAAGAAATGTATATATGTAGTAAAAAATATCAAACTAAAGAATCTTCCATTGCAAGACTGCAAACTGCATAACAGGATTTTCACATTCAATCAAGCCAAGTTACTGGTTGAAAATATCCCATTCATATATCAAACTGCTTAGTTTTGAACACCTATACTCAAACTATCAGATATATATATATATATAATCTGCTATATTACAATTAAAGTAGGAACTAAAAATTATTAGTCAGAAACTCTTGAAATAAAGGTAAACATTCAGGACATGTAAAATCAATTTATGCATTATTGACTGACTGCTCTGATCAGGATAAAATAAAAGAAATAACATACTGTTAGGTCGCCTCTGAGATTCTTGTCCAGAGATCACTGCCTTTGCTCAATATTTGTGATAAGGTGGAAAATGTCCATCGTGACAGAGAAAAGATCAAAACCAGAAATACTGTCCAGGATTGCGCTGACAATAACAGCAATGGCAAGGCTGAAGACAGTTTGGAAAGACAGAAACACCTCAGTCAGTTCAAAGATAAGACTGATGCACTCCTTGGTTGTGTCTGTGTTCTTATATGCATGTGAGTCATGGAGCTTCACAGCAGATCTTGAAAGGAGAATACAAGTTACTAAAATGAGTTGCTTTTGAAGGTTACTTGGCATTTCGTATAGAGAACATGTTATGAATGACGAAGTGAGAAACAGAATTAGATGAGCCATTGGGCCCTATGAAGAGCTATTGGCCACTGTGAAAAAATGCAAAATGAAATGGTATGGGCATGTCACAGGATCAATAGGGCTTGCCAAGACAATCATGCAAGGTACTGTGCAAGGAGGGCAAAGGAGAGGAAGACAGAAGAAAAGATGTGAGGATAACATCTCAGAGTGGACAGGTCTGAAGTTGAGCAATACAGTAAGATTATCAGAGAACAGAATGGAATGGAAGAAGCTGGTTGTCAGGTCATCAGTGGTGCCCCAATGGTCGGCAAGACTAAGGGATAGATAGATAGATAAATAGAGAAGAAAATGGCTGGGCCAAACAGGTGGCATTTCACCTGTACTCTTACTCTTAGTAATCAATGAGCATATACAACTCAGTGAACAATATTTTGATTTAACAAATAACAGTAACAAACTCATATATGCCCAAGTACTTAAAAATAATATTTACCAATGTAATTTATGAATTCAAATACAGAAATGTTATCAATAATGATGCTTGGGATTTAAAAAAAAACACCTCAACTATCAAAGGCAGCTTCAGTGCCATAATTTAGAATTCTGGTTAATCTGAAGACATGTTCTAAGTCTCTCTAAATCCAAAGACAAATTGATTATTATAAAATTAAACAATGTCATGTACTACTATATTATAACAGTCAAAGAGCATCAAACACAAGCTTAATTTGGTAAGACACAAGCACCTCATCTCTCTCTCTCTCTCTCTAAAGGACTGTATGCATTCATATTATAAATATTTAAACAATAAAGACATAACTAAGCTAGCAATCAAAGTTTTTTAATTAAGGAAACAGTCAACACAGTTTTTAGATCTGTCATAACATTACTTTTATCTTATGCTATAGTACTGACAGAAAATGTGTGTAACTACAAGTTTATTTTAAAAAATTGTGCCTGAGTGCATGACTGCTAAGAATATGCAAAATACAAAAAATAAAATAATAAATGAGCCAGCACTCAGTATCAAAATTAAAATAAAGCTCATTACTGGTGCTATATAATTTCTAAAAGAAAATTATGTTAAATTTTAAAATTTGTGATTCCATAATTATTTGCAGGTTCCTGTCAAATACAAGCAAAATCCTTATAAACAAAATGCAAACATTATCAAAATCTACTTTTCTAAATTAAAATTAAAAAGGTTTTGACAAATATATCTATGTATGAGTTTGTACCATAACAATGGATTGTGTCACCAAGGAACAGTCAGTATGTATTAATATAGTTTTTAATACAATTATAGTTTGAACACTGAATTAAAAATAGCAGTCATAATGCATGTACTTTTATTTTTAATTTGCAAGAAAAGCAGACTGAGATTGAAAATAATTTATAATAATACATTGAGATGTGAAAATAATTCAACAAAGGCATGATGCTTACTAATACAATACACCAATAAATTGTTAGCCAAGCTAAATAAATTTAATGAGATATTATCCTTTTATCAGAAATAATACGCAAATTCAAAGATTGAAATTTGAAAACAATTCTCAAAATGTCTTCATATCCAAATGGATATAGTGATCAAGAGTTAAAATTAACATCATATGTCTTCCAAACACATGAACATTTATTTAAATTAAAATTATTTTGGTTTACTGAATATACATGTATAAGCTTTATAATATTAAGTCATTTAAATGTAAGTAAATGGGATGACTAGCAACAAATCTAAACCTTTCTCTACAGTTCAAAAAAGTAAAAGTATGTAAGAAAATTATTGCATCTCGACTGTGTTGTATTAAACCAGAAGCGGGTAGAAAAACATAATTTCAGTGTGCTCGCAAGGGGACAATATAGCTGTTAGGCTTGTTTATTTTTATTACTTATTAGACTTCATTATTTTTCTTATGTGCCAACAATTGACTGTGTTCAAATGGTGGGCAAATATAAAGATAAATTACAACAAAGTCAAGAAATATGAATCATTCTTAATAAGGTCATGCAGGCATATTGGCACATGGGGTAACATTTAATTTTTAAAAAACCTCTTGATAGTGTCATACTGACAAAAGATTAATAAAATGTAAAAGTGGGCACTAATTATTAAAAACAATTATTCTTCCTGAAATCTATTATATTAACTTCATGCTTTAGTTAGAAAAAAGAATAAAAATGGCAGAGTACAAGCTATTATTCACTCATGCCCTATAAGGTACTGTTAAATACCAATAAAACTTATACAGTAATTGTTCGTCTTTTAGTTTTACTTAAATTTGAAAATGAAGAGACAATTGAAATTTGAATTACATTACGGTTTTGTAAAATTCTATAAATGCATTTTCGTCAATAAAATAATGTAATCAATACTGTATACATATGCATACAATCTTCAGTCATTGCCAAGAAAAAACTGACCATTTTCTAAAGATTTTACTTATGTCTTCTTTCTTTTATTCAAGAAACAGGTCGCAGCAGCTCCTTGCCTTTGTTGTTTGTGGACGGATGCGATAGTTTGCCTGAAAACGAGGCACATTAGGCACGAAGAAGAAGAATATTATGCTATATTGTAGAATGTTTTCTAGAAACAAAATATTGAATATTTCATGGCAAAATTATACAACTAGTCATATGATACTTATTTATGTTAACTGTTAAAATATTTGTAATGTTTCTGCGGATCTGCTTAGCTGCAATCTTTCAAGATGGCGTCCGGTAGGTAGCATGGTGTAGATGTTGTAATGTATTGTGTAATACAAATATAGGCCGCTCTTTTGGATCTCAAACCTTCTAACACATTTGAAAAAGATTGTGTGTTGTCATTTAGTGCTTCCAACTGGTGGACCACTTATCATTCGTTTTCATGTTAATGTCTGTTATCAAGTGCCATACGGTTTATGCCGGTGGCGGGCAGGGGTAGTCCTCTACTGCGACCTCTTGATCTAAATTTTTGTTATTTATGCTTTTATTTACGTTTTATTTTTATCGCATGATCAAAAGCCTGCATCGTACTTTAACTATGTTTCAAATATAATGAAAATAACGTTTGGTTATAAAATTGAAAAGTCATAACAAGTACTCGCAATATTATTAATAGTTCGCATTATACAATTTATAGGTCTAAACTCCGATTAATAATAGTGTACATGTACAGCTCGTACTTAAAATATTAGTATACCATTCCATATAGATCATGAGTAAAGTAGGTCGTCTATTTTTTGTTAGGAGTTAAGTTCGCCACTTTTCTCAATCCTTTTGTGCCATCCTCTCGTTTGACATCAGATTAGATTTAGGCTACTATTAACCAATGAAAATACCCTTTTTCAGTAGAATGACTTTATAATAGATTGTTGTAAAAACTACCGCATATTTTAGAAATAATTTACATGATTTTCCCCTTTATTTTTATGCCATGTTAAAGTTCCCAAAACATGCATTGTAAGAAATATATATATAAAAAAAATGCCTTATCCTAATTATTATTTTATTCCACACCATCGTCACCCTGCTCTTAGGTCATTAAAATTGGAAAGTGACTGAAAAATAGAAAGGGGAGAGGGCAATACATACAGTTATTTAATAAATTCTTTTGATTATTACTGTAGGCCTAATATTTACATGCCCGAGGTACACTAAGTTTCGTTTATTTTTTTAAAAGAAAATTGAAACAGAATTATAGAACATCCAGTTATTATTTAAGGCCTCCATTTCATTTTTTTCAATAAGTGTATTTATCTTTGCTTAAAGGGGATGAGAGAATTAAATAATCTGCAGATATACTTTTAAGAAGGTTGTTGATCACATCTACCATTTTTTCCCCCAGTTAAATACTGAATGCAGTACTAATTAGAAATCTTATCTTGCTAAGACTAAGAGTAAGATTAAGAGCTTACAAAAATTGCACCATACTGTTTTCTTTCATAAATATTATTTCCACAGACATTAAGCTCATAAGTGGTGAATTATTGTCTTTGTTTATTCTGTCATTTGAATATATCTAGTTTTTTTCCTTCTATTTGGAAATCTTACACTTTCAAAAACTCAAACAATGAAATGAAATGAAAAAGAAACTAAAATTGATATATCAAAATTTAAACATTGTTTTGCCAAAAATAACTTTCTCTTGACTACATCTTTTCTTTGATGAATTATGTAAACTAATACAGTTATTATTTATTGGTTTTCTCATTACAATATATAAAGGGGCATGATTGAAATTCTTGTACAAGTTAGTATAGAAAAAACAAGAAATAAGTTTGAGATAATCTTAGCCCTTTTTTTTATAGATTAATAAAATAGATGAAATATCAATCTTGGGTAAGAGTTATGAAATGACATTTTTAGTAGTGATTATGGTCTGAAATACCACTAAAACTATATTTACTATTATTGTAATTTTTTAAAAAGTTTTTGTATATAAATATGTTAAATTTACTGTCTGAGCATTCATTATTTACATATAATTTCCTATTGCTTATGTGCAATTTTGATTTATAATTTCATTTTTCACTTTTGTTATAATAACTTTAAAGATGAAGAATGGTCTTTTAGCCAGGGATATAATTATTCACTTGACACTTATCTGAAAGAGTATTTCATTTTTAATAATTATGTATCTGGTTATTGTTTTTTTTTTTTAAATTGTCATTTGTTGCTGACTGTACATTGAAAATTATTTAACAATGAATGAATAAATCTGTTGATTTTTAAGAAAATAATCTGTTTGAAATTTGGCATTGACTAGATTGGATAGGGTCACCTTCATTTGTTATTCCAAAACATAGCGTTTAAGTTTTATTGGGCATACAACTACAAATCACAGACCTACTAATTGAATGATGTAATTTAAAAGGGGAAAATACAGTTTATTTTCATTATGATTAAGTGAAAGACTATACATTACTCTCTAATTGTTTTATTAGGAAGATAATTGACAGTTTTAGATATTTACATCTCTTTCACTATTTTTTAATATTGTTTTAAATGGGAATCATTTGGAAAAGATGTGTATGGTTTAGCTGTTAGCATTGGCTTATGAGTGAATTACACTGATTTAGGAATTACAAGATGTTGAAAAATAAAATTAAATAAAAATTAAAGTATCCTTAAGATATGTTTCAAAGTTAAGTAGTGTGTTATAGCAATTAGTAAGGCTTACACAAGCATTTGTCTAATATTTCTAATAAAAGAAAGAAGCAAATGTACACAACAATTTTGTTTTTTATTGACAGTCGCAAGGAGAGAGTTATAAAGTTTGCATGGAAATGTGGTTTATCCCCAGGGCAGACATTGGGTGGGGTTAGGGTCTGCAAGATATTCCTTCCACCCACATATTATATAAGATGTACTGTTGGTAATAAAATTGAGGAATACAGCTAAGAACCCCAAATTGGAGGTTTGGTTTATACATAGGGAAGGAGTGGGCCAGGGCCTCGTTCCTTTCACCCACATTAAGATTGGCTACTTAAGGGAGAGAGCTATGGAGGTGAAGTTTTACAAAGAACAGACTGGCATATTGAAATGGATGGGTCAGGGTCCAACCCCATGTATTATCCACCCACATAATTATATATTTTTACAATTAAAGATGTGCTATTAATATGAATTTACATCCAGATATCAGTTGCTAACCCAGGTAACTTTGGGTTTCTGTGCTAGTTCATATTGGGGATTTTTTCATTTGTTTTTTTGATTTCTTGAAACACTAAGATAATTTTTAATTTTTTTGATTAAAGAAAGTATGGGGAAACTGGTAATTTAATATGCTTTTATATAAAAGGAAAAAAACATTTTAAAGTTATTTATTAAAAAAACTGGGTGTTATTTAGTAAAGTGCCACATGCATGCACACACATGGATATTGTTTGACTTGGAAAAGTAAACAAGGTATGCTGTTTAGAAATAAGCATGGTTTCTTGTTTATTAGAAACCATTTCTGATTTCAACTATTGCCTTGCACTCATTGCTTATTTTGCTTGAACATAATTTTTACAAGCTTATAGTTATAATCAAAATCATAGATAAATATAATTTGCAAATATGATTGAATCCAGCCAAGAGTATTTTCTTTGGCCATGCTTCTGCAATTCACATATTTCATTTGTTAATTGATTAGGACTTGTATGTTCTTTAATTTAGAGTTCCTTGTGTCTAGTCTAAAAATTAATAAAGGAAGTGTGTGTGGCATTCTAACAAAATGTGATCAGAATGTTGCACATGAATAAATCCTCATCTAAAATATCCCATTTTTGGCTTCAGATCTAGTCTTTGTTATGAAACATTTGTTGAGAACTAGAATAATTGTACTGTTTAATTTCCTTCCTGCCATCCAGCACAAAATAACAACCACACTTTCCCTGGTACTTGCTTTCATTTTGTGATCACATTAGAAAAAATAAAGGCCTTATTTAAGAATTTTAAATTTACAAAGCATTATTTCAATGAAATAAACAGATTATGGCATTAAAGATGGGAAATTTAGACTCAATATCACTGGTACATTGCATGCTTTTCAGAAAATTACTAAAACTGTTGTGAGGGTAAAACAAGAAAATTTATAGTTTGGCGTTCTTGCTAGCTTAACGGATTAACTGCTTAATGATTATAGTATTACATTTTCTGTTGGAAAAGTTAGTAAATCTATGTTCTTTCTCAGTTTTGTTATTTTTTATGCAGGTGGAAAAAAGAAGAATAAGACCAAAGGAAAAACCCTTGCGCTTACGGAGTTTCTTGCAAATGATGATGGTACTGTACCTGCCCCTGTGGTTAACAGAAGTTGGGCTGCAGAGGTAGAAAATGCTGATCAGGATGGTAAGGTTTTAATTTTCTTTCTCTAAAAGTAACTTTTGATATCTAATTGTATTTGTAACTTATTTTTCCCAGTCATATAAAATCAGAGTAGTTTCCATAATAAAAGAATTAACTTTGTTAATTAATTGTACTTATCCTTCGTTTACATTTTTTTAAATATTTTTTTAAAAGACAATCTAATAATTTATTGGGTATAGTCTAGTACAGAGCAGAACTTTTAATCTTGCTTTTGTATTTCTAATAAAATATTTTCCTGCTGGGATTGATGCAGAATTTGCTTTGAAACTAGAAAAATTGTGTACTTTAGATAAATATAATTATACACTATTTCAGCATTATCCTTTCAAAAGTAAAAATAAATTCTTAATAATAATAATTACTTTTTAGCATATTATCATGAAAACAATTTATTAAATTTGTGAAATTTGAGATGATCATTTAATGTCCATGAAAATTTATGTTTTGAGGACAAGATTTGTGAAAATTTATGAATTTCTTGGGGATAACATTTTCACTTGTATTTAGTCTTGTATTTGTTGTTGGATTTCATTTTGTAAAAGTAGATAGTCCCAAAGTCACATTTTCCTGGAGACAAATGCACTTTTGCACACAGCATTTTCTTCACATTTAACCTGCCATTTTGAAGAATTTCACAAGACCTGTGTGAATTTGTAACATATATTAAAATTGGTAAAGAGGAGAGATAGCTCTGGACACTCATATTTTTTTTCATATTTGTGTGTGAAGAAATACAGGGGGAAAAATGTAAGTTAAAAGTTGAAGACAATTTTGGGGGATGAAATATTTATCACCAAATCATGGAAAAAATTATCATTTTATTCAGCATTTCAACACCTTTCCAAAGATATGACACAAACTGTTAGTCCATGCAGTTCTTGCTAAACTTAAAATCCATAGCTCCCTTCCTGTCGCTCTCACTTTTGAGACACGTTAAACATTATACTGATGCTAACGCCGAGTTTTCTGCCATGTATGATCAAATGAAACCTCTTAGTAGAAAGATCTATTTGTAAGCATTTATTACTGTTAACTTTCATTTTCAATCTTTTTTTTTTTATATATATATTTATTTTTTAAACTAGAATTATTGAGTTTTCTCAGAGTTACCACTTTGTCCATTTAAATATTGGTAACTTGATGAAAGTTATGAGTGTGCTATTTTCTTCAAATAATTAGTTTTAAAGGTGCATTTTATTTTTGTTGATATTATTTTATTTGCTATTTATATTTTAGTCATTGATAATAATTTATTTTTTAGAAGAAATAGTTTTCAAACATTGATAATTTAAACAAGAAAAGATTAAAAAGGATAACTCTATTGCAAAATAAATGTAAACTTTTGATAATCTTAAGCATGTGAAATATTTCAATTCTTTCAAATATTGCATTTACTGTAGCACAAAGATATTTATTTTACTGTTTGTATTTTTGCATGCATATTTTAAAATTTAATTTTGTCTTAGGATTTTAAATATGAAATTTTGTATTATAAAATATTAAAACAAATAAAATGTTACACAAATCTGTTGTTTAGTTATGTGTATAACACCCTGCTGATCATTTTAATATGTGAACCATAAGTGTGTTATGTATAGTTTCAGAGTTGTGACAATTTATCAGTTTTCATTTTCTTTGTAAATGGAAATTGTATAATAAAATTAAAGTTGTAAATTAAATACATGATTAAACATAAATTATCTTTACATATTTAGATAGAGCACAGTTTACTGATCATTTTGATATGTGAACCAACTCTGTATGTTGTATAGTTTTAGAGATATTACAATTTGTTTTTTTTTATTACATTTTCTACCTAACAATTGGTTACTGCTTTTTTTTTTTGGTTAAAATTTGTTGAAAACATAATTTTCAACTTCAGATAATTTCCTCAGTGTTGTTGCTACTATACCTTTGAAAAAATAGGCATGAACTACCTTGCAAATGATTTAATAAAATGCAGTCTGCATGATACCACGAATATTCCACTTTGTTGCTTATTGTAAGCAATTTTATTAAACAAAAGCATGTTTTCCATTGCAGTTTATAATAAACTGAAATTTCAGTTCTGCATTTGGTCTGTTTTCACTTGCTGTTGTATTTTAATTTAAAATGTTGGACTGTTGATCAGTGTGGTTTATACTTGTACTGAACTTGACAAATTGGACATTTGTTATGTCTAAAGAAACTTTGCTAGCAAATTACGACACTAAATTGTTGATATCTAAAAGAAGTATAATAGCTATGATCATAATTTTTTCTACACAACCATATTTTATCAGGACACACATTTTGAGCATAACAGATTTTTAGAATATCAAGTAGAAAAAAATGAATGGGACTACTTAGTAAAAGTTATAATTCAAAATCACTTTGTATTGTTATATGTTAATTTGCTTTTGAAGAGAGTGAAGGGAAGTAAAACTCACTGAACTTGATGTTTTACAGCTTAACAGATTTTAACAGATTTATTCTTTTTTTGTCAAGTAAAATCCAAACATATTTCTGAGATCCCAGAATGTGTATCTTTTTCCAAATTTTAAAAACATTATAAAGAAATCTATTATATTGTTTTATGTTGCTTTATTAGTTTATTTGATAGTAAACTTGCAGGTTTTGTACGATTTGTGTAAAGACCTTTTTTGCACATGCAATGGAAAAATTCGATTTATGCCATGAATTGTTTTGTTGAAAAAAATAAAAGTACAAGAAACTTGAACTCTGGAGATGAAAATAATTAATTTATTGAACAAAAGAAGGGGAACTCTGCTTTAGAACTTGAGAAGGTAGTAGCTCTACGATCACTTGACTTGGATTGTTAATGGACAATTTGTACTTTGCCAAAATACATATAAATGTCAATGGCAGCCATCCTCCATCCTGAACACAAAACATTTACATGTTAAATTCTGACCTAGATAAATAAACATGAGGCTGCAGGGCAAAACCTGGCTAAAGTGAAAAAAATTCAAATGTGGGTTTTTTGTAATTTATTAAAGTTCAGAATCTCATATTTATTTTTTAAAAATAAACATTTTATGTCAGATAGTTTTTTTCACTAATAGTAATACACTTTTTAAAAGTACATAACCCTCCCCACCCCCCACCCCCGGACTATCAAAGGGGATTTATGACTACAAAAGTACAAATGGCTGTAGCACAAAATTAATTTTAGCATCTTTAGCTGGGTTTTGACATGCCATGTCACATATTCTCTCATTGAACAGTTGAGCTAGTGAGATGCTCTTGCTTGTTTATAAAGAAAACTTGTAAATTATAAACTTTGTCTTAGTATTGCTAGATGTGTAAATTCACAATGCATAAAGGTGACAACTGTTAAATTAATAGAACAGTTGATCTTTTGTTAATTAATACAGAGTTCTTTATGATTATCTGATTTTAAAAAAAAATATTTATTATAGTGTATTGATATTTCTTAATTGATGCTGACACTGGAAAATATTAGAAATTTGTAGGTTTTCAATATTATTCTAGATAAAATTTGAGCCCTTTGATCTTGGATATTAAAAAATCAAGATATAGAAAAATGTGCATTTGCATGGGTAATTTCTATTTTGAAAATAAAATTTTGTGAATTTGTAGTAATTAGTTTCAGACATGTTTATAAGTTGCTTGGCCTTTTAACTTAAAATATAAATATGTTTTAAAACTATAAACTTTATTAAGAAAAGAAAGAAATTTCAACTATTTTAGTCTCTGCCAATTACAGTGTAATTACTGACATTTTACTTTTAATGTGTGGTTTAGCAGTTAAAACATCCTTTTAATGATAAGTCTAGCCTTACATGCAAAAACGTTATATAGCCATTATGACTATATATTTGTGAATGTAAGTTTGCGACCCCCAAAATAAGAATTTTCCAGATTTTAATGTACAATTTCCATCCTGAATTGCAATTACAATTTATTAGGCAAACTAAAGCAATATCTTTCTTATTTGGTACATCATAAATTAGAAAAATGAAAACTAATTTTATCTTGTTTCTTAACTTGTCAATAATTTGTGAAACATTTGAAATTTCATGAATTTTTTATTGTAAGTTTGTATTAATACAGTTTGTGTTTTCAGTAATACTTCACTTGAGAAGTGATAATAACTGTGAAAATGGATGCCTTTCTTGTATTTAAATTATGATATTAATAAAGTAAAAGCAAATTTGTTCAGTTTACTAAATGTGTGTGCATATTTTGCTTTTTAGAATTTGATGATCGGCAACCAATAATTGACCGCTCCAAATTACCAACTGCTCCTAAAGCTGCCCGAGGACCTGATGTGGATTTGCTCTCTGTTCCAACAGTGAAACCATTCACAGCCTTTGTTGGTAACTTGCCATATGATGCTACAGAATCCAAAATCCTTGATTTTTTTAGACAACAGAATTTGCAGGTATTTGTTTGACTTGGTACTCTGTACAGTTTTTGTTTGTATGCTATAATGTTTTCAGTTGTTTGTGTGTTATTTTGAAATATTGACAATCCTTAATTGGGTCTGTTGATTTAAGTCAGAGATATAAACTCTCAACATCTTGTCACATTAAGTTATACTTACCTGGATCAGAATACTAGTATAAAATGCCATACGTTTAGTTAAACATTTAATTTAATTTTTTTAACAGAATAGCTCCTCTGTTTCTTGTGTAGGTTATGATTCAGCAGGAAGCAATACTTTTAATTTTTAAATTTTAATCTGCTTGATATTGTAAACATTTCAGGTGGAAAATGTACGTCTTCCAAATGAGAATGGCCGTCAACGTGGGTTTGGATATGTGGAATTTGAAACTCGGCAGGACTTGCTTGATGCTCTCACACTTAACGAGTGTGTAAGTGTTGATTAATTTTAAAAAAATAAATCGTTTGGCATAACTGGTCCAGCTAATGTGATGTATAATAGAGGAATTTTACATTCATTGCATGTATATTTGCACACTGTTGTATTCTTTTAATCTTTGTCTTGTAATTATTGCAGTTGCATGTTCTTAAATCACTTAGTCCAGCTCATATTATTTGATTTGTTTTCTAGGTATTTTTGGGTCGTAAACTCCGTGTTGATTTAGCAGAGCAAAATCAGGGTCAAAACCAAGGTGAACGTGACCGGGAACGTGATGGTCGCAGTGGTAAGTGAATCGATGTATGGTAAAAATTGAGATCAGGACAACAATGAGGAGTGACATGCTACTCACACTACAGACATACAGTATACACTGAAACAGTAGGCATATAAGGTAAAACTATGAAAGACTTTAGCTTTCAATTTTCAAGATATTTTTGAATTTTAATGGCTTATATTATGAAACAAATAGACACCTATTAAAAATAAAGATACTAATAATTAAGTGCTGTTGAACTACAAAAAAGTAAACTGTAAATAGTAACAACTAACGCTGATAGTATTTTATTAAAGAGCATCAGTTTAGCTAGTTTTGAACTGTTTTTTTTAAATTGTTAAAGTACATGCATATATTGTGCAAAATATAATTTATGACTTTATTTAGTTAGAATGATCATGATGTCAGTTACAGAAATTAGAAACAGTGCATTATAATAAATGTTTCATTTTATCTTTTTTCCTCTTCAACAAGTGTGCAGATGTATCGCATGAAAGTACATTTTTGAGATGTTATATTTCTAAATCTATTCAAAAAGATTGTCTAAAACTTCACCCTTTAAATGTCTATACCCCAAAGAGCAAGTATACCAAATTTGGATGATGTACATGAAGTAATTTGTATTTTACAAGATTCCAAAAGAGACGTTTTATTCAGTTTTTGACCACTTGCCGTTTGAAAATGCTATTTTGAGAGGATTGTATTTCATTTTCTATGAATCTGTAATCCTTAAAAAAAAAAATCAGTATTTGTGTTACAGAGAGTTGAAAATAGCAAAGATGAGCTGTGTATGTTTCATATTTTTTGTTGTGTGGTTCGTTTCAAAAGGGGTCTTCATGAAATCTATGTTTTTCTGCAATTTATGCCAAACTTTGAACTGTCATAACTTTTTTTCTATTAAAGCTAGAGCTCCAAAATTTTGTTTGCAAACTTACTTTGAGGTAGATAACATAATATCAGCTTATTTGGCCAGACTTCAAAATTTGAGTGGTCTTCCCTACTAGTATATATATATATATATATATATATATATATGTTTGGTCAAAAAATATGCCTGATCTAGCACGGGTAGGATAGAGTGAAGATATATGCCAGAATCTGTCAAATGTCCCTGCCCATAGACTTCCTGCCCAGTGTCTTCCATAAAGACCATTCAAACAACCTATTGTTCATCGGGCAAGTATTAAGCATTTACCCATGTTCTCATCTGTGCTGACCCATCAGTGTTACTGCTCTTAACCCGTTCGCTGGCCCGCTACCGAGTTAGGTTCGCGCGTGCGCACATCGATAGCCACTTAAAAAAAATAACAATCAAGTCAAGCAGACGATATGTTTGGGTTCAGCAGCCAATCTGCTCTAATTTTATCATTGGCTAACTATTTTTAGAAAGGTATTTTCCATTACAAAGTTCGGAAATCCCCAGACACTTCACGTTTATCGAAGCTGAGCCGCCATTTTGAACCGAAGTTTGTACTACACATGGCTCGTTTCAAGGACTATTTTCAGTTGTTTGCTTGATCCTACCTAACGAACTTAATTGTGTAAATAAATTTAACATATTGTAGATGAAATTCGACAGGCCTACTGAATTTTTGGATGTGACCATTTGATAATAAAAAATAAAAACCGTTCGGTCTCCACCCGAAACCTCGTGGACGTCGTTATGACGTCGTTATGATACTATTTTTATCGATAGCCACTTAAAAAAAAATACCAATCAAGGTCAAGGAGAAAGATATGTTTGTGTTCAGCAGCCAATCTGCTCTAATTTTATCATTGGCTAACTAATTTTAGAAAGGTATTTTCCATTACAAAGTTCAGAAATCCCGAGTCACCCCTCGCTTGTAAAGAAGCTGAGCCGCCATTTTGAACCGGTTTGGAATTATACATTGCACGTTTCAAACACGATTTTTAGTTGATTGCCTGATCCTACCTAAAGAACTTTATTGTGTAAATTAATTTAACATATTGTAGATGAAATTCGACAGGCCTACTGAATTTTTGGATGTGACCATTTGATAATAAAAAAAAAAAAACCGATCAGTCTCAAACCGAACCCTCGTGGTTTTCATATGACTCTTTCGTTTTGTTCAAAATCAACCAATTTCCCCAGAATAATATTTATTTACACAAGATAAATTATTATTTATACCATATATTCAAATGGCAATCAACAAAAATCGTTTTCTTTCGGATTTTATTCAAGGAAACATCTAACAAATTGACGAAGGTCAACACAAGAAAAAGGTAAGAAAACTTTTTATTTATTTATTTATTTTTGAATTTAAAATAATAATAAGCAAACGTTAAAAAATTAAATAAATATTTTTAAAATGTCCCCCATAATATTTATTTTGAAAATCATTTTAGAATTGTACGAATTATGCTTGCTTTTAATTATTTAGACTAGTAAAAAAAAAAAAACGGTGAAAATGTTCCCAAGTTCAACAAAAAGATAAGAAATCTTTGTATTATTTCTTTGTTTTTGAATTCGAAAAAAATTTAAAAAATACTTTTAAGATTCCTTAGTATGTCTATAATAGGTAGTAATTTAAATTTTTAAAATCCATTGATAATTACAGTCGCTTTAAATTTTTTAGCACACTGACCCATTCAGTTATCGTTAAGCGTCAAAACATGGCCGCCGGCGAACGGGTTAAGTCAACAAATAAAACTGCCTTAGTTGGGAAACATTTTCCTACAGAGCCCCAAAATGTCCACTGTAAAGTTTTAGTAAGACAAATATATATGTAATAAATAAAGCTACCTTTGTCAGCCATGTGCACTTTTGACTATAAAAACAAAATATTTATTCAATATGTTGTTGACTATTAAAAGTTCAGTTATGTTTTTTTACTTGGGCAATGCTGGGTATGTCTGCTAGTCTTTTTATATAATGTCATGTGAACCTTTATTGAACTACCCACTTCATCAGTTTTAATGTACTTACGTTTTATACCATTACCAGTCTGAGATTTCATTTTGTCTTTCATTTATTAAGATGTTTTAGATTTGTTTTGAATTGCTTTGCAGATCGAGATGATTGGAGATCTGGAGGAGATCCAAACCGATCAGAAGGTGATTGGCGACGAAAAGACCCACCATCATTTAGTAAGGGAACTTTTAGTGGAATTATTAAATTTAAATTCCCTATTTTGTACGCATGATGGATTGAGTTGAAGGAGCTTATATCAATTTTATCCAGAGAGAAGTAGTAAAGGCAGTAAGGATTTTCAAGATTGATGTTGAGGAATGTCTGTCATACAGATTTTAAATTTGAGGAGCATCTAATAATCATTTGAAATAATAAGTCCTGATTTTTGAGAGATATAGTGGCTATGGCTTGCAAATGAAAACCATATAAATTATTAGAAATGTTTGTAACAAATTAAAAGACTATGTAAGTGTTAACTTTTTTTTTTGGAATCACCCTGTACATGAGTATCGTGATTTATTTTGAGATTGCTTTATTTCCATCACTTTGAAATATTTTATTCTCATTAAAATTGCATTAGCTTGTAGAATACAGAAATTGTGTGCATAACCCCAACATAATTTTACTGTAATGAATAATAGTCTATGTGTGCATTTTTCTTCTTCCTTTTATTGTTGTTTAATTTATATTTCCTTTCCTTTTTAATCTTTTAGATGATGACAGGGGTGGAGGCCAGAGTGATCGGAGTGGTGGTTATAGTGAACGGAGTGGAGGAGGTTTCAGTGATCGCAGTGGGGATCGATTTGGGGATCGTTATGGTGAACGCCAAGGAGATAGTTATGGTGATAGAGATCGAAGGAGTGGTTTTTCTGATCGATCAAGCTATAATGATAGGGGTTCAGATCGTTATGGAGATCGAAGAGGAGGGGGGCGATATGGTGGTGACAGAGGTGGATTTGGTGGAGATCGTTCTGGTGGTGGTGGGGGAGGTAGATATGGAGATGAGGACAGATATGGAGGTGGTCGCCGGGGTTTCAGTGATCGATACAGAGATGGAGACAGAGATGAACGAAGATATGATGATGACCGTGGTGGGTATATTTCTTGTTTGAAAATAAACAAGTCTTTTAGAGAGATAAAAAGTTGAACCTCTGTCAAGTTTTGTCTTTCCCTTATTCTTCTCTACTTTGTTTTTCCTGCTTGTCTCTACTACTTTATGCATTTTTTAAAAAAGATCATAAAACTATACTTAATTTCTTTATCGAGTTAGTATATGTGGTAAAATCTTGTGTTCAATTTTTAACATTTAGAATACTGAATTAAGTTTTTATTTAAAAATTTGTCTTGTTTCTCATCCCTGTGAATGGATTATTTAATGCAATTGTAGAATGGTCCACATAATTTTTTTAATTATTAACCAGCTAAAAATATTAAATGATATTTTTTGAAAAATTATGAATATTTATAATTGACTCTTTTAATTTTTAAGTAAGTGGAATATTTTTTGCTATTAATTTTAGAAGAAATAGGAAGTGCATTGTGAAAATAAATATATTAATATTTTTCTCTTGTTGACTACAAGATTTTAAAATTTATATTTATTGGGAAATAATGAAAGTATATTTAATTAAGTTTTATTATGTGAGGGGGTGCGGAAGTAGATAATTATAGGACTGAAAATGTTATTAGAACAAGTTATTCCTGTTTAGTAAATATATCAGACATTTTTGTGTGTATGACAAGTCTACTGTCAAAATTATTTATACTTTAAAAATAATAATATTAAATTGTATCTAGATTGTTTCACAACTCGGTCTTCAATTGTTGTCATTGTGACAAATTGATATTTTTAATTATTAAAACTACTAGATCAAGTAGATTTTAAAATTGAGCCATGCACTCAGTAGAATAGAAATTACTAAAGCACACTATTTTCAGTTATGTTACATTTTCTTTGGTACTGTTAACATTGATGATGATACTGGAAGATATGTCTGTTTTAAATTTGTATTTTTATTTCTTTTATCTTCATTTCTTGAGTTATGTGATAAAAATTTAAAGATATAGGTGCATTCTTTGTTTAGGTTTTGGGGGTCGCCGCACATACGGAGGGGGTTATCGGCGTGAAGATGGAGGTGGTGGGGATAGATATCGCTCAGACATGAGCAGGTGAGTCTCACCCAGGTTTGGAGCAAAAATGTTTATATTTTCCTACACCAGTAATGTTCTTCCTAATACTGCACAAAGGTTTTTCTTCTCCTTCAAGTTTGGCATTTTATGGGAGTGCATATAAACTTAGGGATTTATACATTTCAAGAAATCTGTGCCACCCCAAAAATATCATAGATTTTGAAGCTGATGCCTAATAATGCCTAATAATTCCTCAGCATGGTTTAGAATAATAAATATTAAAACAAACTTTTTTTTTCCAACCTCCTACCAAATAAAGAATAATGTTTAAATGAAAAATGGATATATTTTCCTTTAGATGTATGACAGCAGATGAAGAGACGAACCTTTTTATGGATACAAAATCTGCTACTCTTGGTGGTTGATCATCTTGAGTGCAAGATCACGTTAAAGGAAGATGGTGGTTAACAGACCTTGTTGCTTTTTTAAAAAAAATTTATTAAGCTTTAGATAAAAATGTTGTAGCATGAAACTACTTTAAATTCTGATTTCAATGTTTATTTTTTATTCTTAAATATTGTTTTTTAATTTTTCTCTGTTTTTGAAAAAAATGTATGCTCATGTTTGTTTCAATAGAAATAAAATATTCATGTAATCACGAATAGAATTATTTTAAAGTCAGATCTTCAGATTTGAATAAATAGAAATTAATACAAAGACAGCTAATGTAACAAAAACTATCAAAGTATACAGAGTATAACTTGAAGTTTCAACTAAATAATGACAATACATAACATTGGCATGAGTGATAAAATGAGCATGCCTATAGATATATGGTAATTGATCACAATAGTCTACACTTATGTTTTAGAGGATTACCTATCTTGTCAGTTAATTTTGCATACATCAGTAGGATTATTCTTTTCATTGTTCTGTCATTGTTATTTAATAATGGCTCTGAACTTTGTCTTGATGTGGGCTGTTACTAGTTAGCCAAAATGTAATTTCTTTTACTTATTTTGTTCTATAAGTGTATATCTATAAAATGCTTTGAATTTTAAATTTTCTTGTGTTTCTTTTTTAACACTGCGTATTATTCAACTTTTACATTGCTGATAATACAGACAGATAAATTATATTTCATTAATTATAATCATTCTTTTAGTATTGTTTATTATTTTGATAAACATTGACTATTGTGTGGAGAACTTATCTAACCTGCCAGACATTAGTGTATTGGCTTATGAAGTCAAGCCTGGTTTTCTGTTCTAAATTGTAAAGAATCACCTCCACAGTTTATGAAACAGAGAAAGTAATGCAATGCAGTTTAATGTTAGAGAAATACCTGTGCATAATTCTAAATGAGCCCTATGGACAGTGCTAGGGAAAAACCCTGTAGATAGTCATTCTTTCACCTATAGTTAATAGCCACCATTCTTATTGATCAAATAATCACTTCATACCTACCAGGTTATAGTGCACAATCAAGCAGGTGATGATCACACAAAAGATTGGCACAGAGACACTGTTTGGGTTCAGTCAGTATATTTTCATTTAAAATGTAGTGCTGGTGTAAAATAAATAGCTGCACTACAAACAGGATTAGTAGCTCAATGTTTTGGCAATACATTATTGCTTTTTTTCTGATGCAACATTACAGTTATCTTTTTTTTTAAAAAATTTTTTTTTACTGATACACTTAATTAAACTTAAATAAATCTGCAACCGATCATAATATTTGTTATCAATTGAAAGTTATTTATTTATGTTTCACATTAAGAAACTAAAAAGAGACTATCGTTTAAAATGTTTGTATTTTTTAAATGTAACAGTATTAGGAATGTATGTAATTAAACTGTCCTTTCATTTTGTTATACCATCTTAAGTTTTCTGATGTGTTTAATTAGTTTGTATCAAGATTTGAAATATTTTGTATAATTAGAGTAAAGCATTTAGAGATTGTATAAGTGCTTTATTAATTTATTCTTTATTATTGTTATTAAATAGATTATTTCTGTGCAACTTTTACATAAAAATGTTTGACATAACATCTAATTCTGCTAAACTTTGATGCCAATTGTCCTATTCAAAAATCCTTATCAATTATAGTATTATGGAATAATGTAGTAGTTTGTTTCTTTTAAAATTTTTCCAGAGGAGACAGACCCAATAGTCGGGAGACAAGCCAAGGTAAGATATTGGCTATCATTTAGAGATGTCCCCAGTAATCAGGAGCTAACCATAGTGGGATATTATTAGCTCTTAGATATGTACAATACAAAATAATCGTAAATCAAGGCAAGATGAGATATAATTGACTTTGATATTGTGATTTGCCAAATAATGAGATGAACCAATGTGAAATATGTTATTATTGTTTATTTGTGCCCAGTAGTCAGGGACCATGGTTGTAAGATATTGTTAACTTTTAGACTTACAGATATGTATTTTGTGGTTACATGTATGTATTCAGTTTGTATGGAATTTATTTTTAACTCCTTCACCAGGAATACATTTACTTCTCTAACTTTCTGTGTCATTTGGGGGTGGTTATTGCCTATCTCACATTCTTTTTGGTGTGCTATCACTGGTGAGAGAATGACTAGTCAGGGTTGTTGCCAAAGCTCCCTTTTCTTTCCTTTTAAAGTTTTCAGACGTGTCCTAAATTTTATTTTATTTTTCCTACATTGGCAGGAAAATGTTCAGAATCATTAACGTTCCAAAAACAGCTAAGATTTCTGATAATCTCGACATATTTTGATAAGGCTGATTAACATCATAAATAGCTTACATATTTATGTACATATCCATATGGTTTCTTTTACATTTAAAGTTTCACATAGCTGGTGTGTATGTTTTAAACCAGAGCTAGTAAGGGTAGAAAAACCTGTACATTACATTCAAGAATATTGTAAAATTGTGCTTATATATATTAAAAATGTTAAATTGATATTTTATTTATTATTTAATACTATTTTCACAGCGTAATAATTTGACCCATTTTATGTTTAGTTGAGAAAATAGAACTTCTTTTGTGATGGTTGATATTTTTATCACTGGGAGCCAAATAAGGTTTCCAGACAAAATTATATTTATTTTATATACTCCATTTTAAATATATATCCAGATAAAGTTATTATTTTAGGTTAATTAAGAAAATATTAAACATTGTAATGAGATAATTATATTGCTTATTTATAAAAGAACTCTTGTAAAATACATCTCAACCTTACTTTCTAAGTTTTCAACAAAACCATGGGTTTTTTTTTGGGTATTCAAACTCATATAATACCAACATTTTTATAATTTTATCTTTTCTTATGACTTTTGTGAACATTGGGTTTTTTTGTAGACCCGAACATATACAATAATTAGATTTAATCCATCTTTATTTGGTGTATGTGCATATACACACACACGCATACTTATATGTACCATTGTTAAGAAAAATAAAATCTGACTTAATGTTTTAGTAAGCTCCTTAAATTTAACAGTTAATACCAAACATGAACTAACCAGTCACCAATGTTCCATCTTCTAAGGTGCACGTCTGTACAGCTCATTACAAAATGCCACAAAGCAGTATTCCATGCACAAGTTTTGGTAGCAAGCTCAAATAACTGCCATTTCTGTGCACACAAGAATAATATTAGTTGGAATGTTGACAATCACAACTTCTACAATATATAAATTGTTTTGTTGATAATTGAGTAGTTTTTCATCATGTGTACTTTTTAGAGATTACATTTATCCTGCATAGGATTAAGTCACTAATATTTAAACATAGGAAATAAAACATGTAAAACACTCTCAAAACATTTTAAAATTTATACTTCTTTATAATAATTCTTCATCCAGAAGGACCCAAAGAACGGCCAAAACTTAACCTGCAGCCACGGAGCAAACCAATAGAGACTACACCATCACAGCCAGCACCTCGACAGTCATCAATATTTGGTGGTGCTAAACCTGTTGACACTGCAGCCAAAGAGAGGGAGATTGAAGAAAAACTGAAAAAAATGGATGCAGAATTACATTATCCATCACAGCTTGGTCATGATGATGATAAGGAAAATCGCCAAAGTTTGCGTGATGGGTATGTTTTCTCTTCTTTTTTTTTCAGTCTTGGTCATTTTCATGTCAAGCAGTTTCATTGTTTTAGATTGTCCTACTTTCATCTTATTTATGGATTAGGTATGATTCTCTATCTTTTGGGTCAGTGTCTCCATAAATTTCCAAAATTCTTATAACTTTTGGAACTCTTAAACTAGTTGAACTTAATTAGATATTGGATTATGCTTTCACTGTTTACAGTTTTAGCTAATCTTTAATTTATATATTGATAGATGAAAATTAGAGATATTTCAGTAATAATCATATTTGGTCTGTTTTTATTTTTGACTGATGTGCAATTTGTTGCACCAGCTTTATCCACATTTGTATATTGGTTATGTAAGTCAATTTTACAATAATTGTTTTGGTGTACTGGTTGTAAAATTATGTACTTTTTATAGTACCTATGTTATATTGGTTGTGTAAGAATTAGGTGATTTTATGACTGGAACATTAATTGAATAATGATTTTTAAAGCATTTTTTTCCTCCAGTCCTCCAAAAGAAAGTCGACCACGTAGAGATTCTGAAAGATCTGATGGAAGTAGAGGGCGTGACAGACGCTCCAGTGGTTCCAGCAGTAAAACCTCTCATTCTGGTAAGATGGTGTATTATAGTTGCATTTGATTTTAATTTTCCAAACTTTATATGTTGCACTTTAATTTGATGTTTCTGCCTGTATGTTTATAATAATTAATAATATCATTTTATAATTATTCATATTGTGATGGGGTGTTGGGTGTAGTGTTATCTGTCACCACAGGATGTGAGACGAAAAACACAATAATGATGGGCATGCTTGATGATAGCCACAGCAGAGATATCTACACACGAGGCTTTATTCATGACAACGCACCACCAACTCATTCTCTCCTTCATGGCTATATGGCTCACTGTTCTTCTGTATGCATACCATCTCTTGACACACTCTCTAGTCCATCTGTATTCTGAAAGCACTGGCTGCCAAGCTAACCCCTTCCAGCCATATGGGCTGCAAGCTAAAACTTATTATAATGATCTGAACTGTGTTTTCCTACTTTCATTTATATATAATTTACTCTTAAACTACTTAGAGTTTTTACTATCGAATCTACACTAAATACTCTTTAAATACAACTCTTTCCTAACGTATAATTTAAAAGATAAAATACAAAATAAACTAAATAACTATATTCGTGTGCCATGTAAAAACCATTCTCACACAAATATTCCTATAAAATATAAAATACACAGTAAAATAATATAAGCTAGCATACAATAAATACAAACTACAAACCATTTGCTATCTGATTACATAAATGTCAACTTTAATGTTATTAACAGCTCCCTAAAACATTTTACAACGATAAAAGTATGTACTCTAACACAGCATACTACATTAAGCACTGACAAATTTACTCAGTACATTGCTGCACCATTTTAGTTTTGTCATAGTCCTATGGTATGTTTATTAGTAATGATATAATGTATACATTGAAATGTGGTGAAGTACATATAAATGTTTAATAAAATATATTAATAAAGCAACCACTAGGCACACATTTTACTTTTTTAAAAGTAAATAATAAGAAAATTATTAACAGTATAAAACTAATAAATAAATTAAGTATTAAATCAATGTATTTATGAGATAAAATTTTCTTTTATATGTTTTTCAAATTGAGCTTTAAACACCTTTAAAAATTTAACAATGGAAATTAAATTAAAAATAAAAAAATTGCCTGAGCAGAAGTAATAATAAGAAAAGTAAATGTGACAGCTAATCATTCTGTATTCATTTTGTGTAAAGTTGTGTAAGTTTTCTGGTATTCATTTCAAATGGGTTTCTGATGAATAATTATCAAGTGTATAAATAATTTAGTATTCATGAAAAGCATTTACAATTTGTCTTATTAATGAAATTAATGTGAAAATATTTGGAATTATTACTCTTCATTTAGTATTATTAACAAATACTCTTTGGATCTTTTTCTATTAAAGTAATACTACCTGTCTGCAAAATGAGTTAAATGAATGTAATAAAAACTAATGTATGATAAAGATATGGATTATATGATTGTAATACAGTTAAAATTTGTTAACTATATTTTAAATTATAATATATAAAATACCATTTTATCTCTGTGTTAGTTTTAAAGTGTATTTAATGACATTGTTGCTGGATGAACTTTGGGGCAAGCATAACTGATCGTTTTGATGAAAATTATCCTGGCGCACAGATCTACAATTACTGGACAAAAACTATATATGTATATCTAGATAAGCTTTTTGATCATATTCATCCTCCAGCAATCATTATAAAATATGTTCTGTTTTGTTGGGTTTTTTTTTAATGATGTTGTATATTTCCAAGACTTTGGTCACTTGGCATCTTCGAGCTTGACTTAAAAATAGTTAGTATTTATTTATCTTTGGAACACTGCATTCTTTCAGTCTTGGATTTGCTACAAATCTCATTTCTTCGGCAAAGTAAAATATACATATAGTGAAATATGAAAACCACTCTAAAGAGATCACACATAAATAATAAAGCAAGAATACGCTCAGCTTTATGCTTCTCATATAATGTCAGACAGGAATTCAGAGCTCTGTATTTAGAATTTCTTTAAGAGCACTTGATACGAGCATTTCCAAGCTGTTGAAAAAAATGGCCAGAATATCTGGTTTCTTTTAACTTTATAATAGGCACATACATTTTAAAAGAGGGCTTTATTCGATTATTTGCTTTTAATTGGTTACAGGATTTTCTATTAATTGGATTTATAAGTGTTTTAAGGTGACTCTCTGAGTGCATTTTGACTCAATGTAGGTTACTTCATTTCTTTTAAAGATATCAATATGAAATTTGGCAAATATATTGAGCTCATAAAGATGAACATATATGCCAATTTTGGGGATTGTAGCCTTTGTGGTTCATGAAAAAAAAAAATATTAAAAAATAAAATCCTGAAATAATGTGTATTTTTGGCCCCTTGTTTTAAATAGCTTTACAATCAGCAGAAATATTGCATTATCAGTTTTTCATGTTATATATGTCTCTAATTATGCAATTATACTATTAAACAGTTTGAATGTCAAGAAATGTATTGTCTATGTGCTTTTGTTAATGTAAAAAATTAAAAAGAAGGGGGTAGGAAAGGTTCAAAACATATAACATGTAAACTATTAGACATACTATGTTTCTGATGCTTCTATTGCACTCAGCAGCCTTTTTTACATCAGTATGCAAAGTTTCAAGTCTTTATCTCAATTATAAATGTATTTTTTCTGAGGGGCAAACGTTTAAACATTCCGAAAATGCAAATTTCGAGAAAACTGTCCGTAAACTTTAAAAAGTAATATTTCACTTTTATATTGAGATAAAACACTGATTTTTTTTCCATTTTCTGAAACCATAAATGTTACAGAGTCACTGCAATGTTATTAAAAGCAGAATTGTCATAAAATATGTAACTTAAAACAGTCCTGCACCATACACCTCCCCTTCATTTTCATGTAACGACTGGCGTTCACGACGCTGAATTAGTTCAATCTTCTTTCTTTGCTGCTTTTGTTTGTTTGATGCTTTCCTTGTTGCATCTGCAACTCTGCTGGCATCTTTTTTCTCAACATACTGACATGTGTGGGTGCCCACATTGACTTCTACATGCTCCATGATGTCGATCAAAGCAGTTGATCCTTTGTTGAACTGCTGGACAGCCATAGCGAGTGCAGTGTCAACAGTGCGGTGATTGCTCCATCTTTCTTTGGGACATAATCGCCACAAAAGAGAGTGAAAACTTTCATTACAGTTCTGGGTCTTGCCAGCTAAGCATCTTCCCAGCAGCTGTGAGTCCCCAAGTCGTTTGTAGACAGGCTTGAGGGCCTCTCCAACATCAGGCGGCAGCGGTTTGCTGTGGGGGCGCGTGGGTACGTTGTTGGCAAGGTCTCGCTGGTAAAAGCACCAAGAGGTTGGACCTGCTGGACAATTGTCATGCTGTGGCTTACTGTCTGTGCTGAGAGAGTGGTAAAAGCTGGCCCACACAGCTCTTTCCATTGCATGCAAATTGCCGGCATTGTCCTTGATTGCTTTTCCATAGTAGTTGGTCAGCTTTTTTATCCTTTCTTCGGTCAGCTTTCCACGACCACTGATTGGGAGCTTTTGTGCTTTTCTTGTTTGTACAAGATTTCGCAAAGCAGTGCCCATACGCTTTGTGATATGATTCACACATTCTATCTTTTCAATTGTCTTTCCAGGATATGGATTTTCTTTTGTGAGTTCAGCATATGTTTTGGCGTCACCATCACCAATCATATTAGTGTAGCGGAAGCCATGGAGATCAACAGAGCGCTTGAAAAGGATGACAGCACCTTTCATCTCCATGGCCCCTGATGTACAATGAATGTTCTTCTGGCACTTGTCTTTATGCTGGTCCCACCACTGCTGGTAGTGTTGGTCATCTTGTTTGGGCCCTGATTCACACAGCTGGCAATAGTTGCTGAGTGCAACGTAATCAATGACCAGTCCAGTCATAATTTCTATGACAGTGACAATGCCATTGTGTGATGTTCTACCTCTTTTCTGCCAACTACCATCTATGGAGACAGTAATATCCAGCACACCTTCAGCATCTGCTTCGGTAAGCTTCATTTCTCTATATGTATTTCTGACTTGCTCTGCCGCCTCCTGAAGATGTGTATCTGCAGCACGTTTCACACCAGTATGCAATTGACTTTTGTAAAAATACCACGTGGACTGATTCATTGGAGGAGGCATGTTCATAACTGCAAACAGTCTACAAGCTTGGGAAAATCCAATCCCATTTGCTGTTGCAGCTGTGACTAATTGACGATTGACATCATAGCCTGTGTGGTCAAGACCGGTCTTCTGAGATGTTCTTTCTGCTGCAATATGGCCACACTCTACACAGAAAATGTCCAGCATACATGATGATCCAACTCTGCTCTCAGGACCCCCCTCATTCAGCACAAGGCTCTGCATCAGACAAAAAAAAAAAATATATATATAAAATAAAATAAAAAACATGCTATTGCATTGCCCATAACTGTATCTAATGTGTACTCATAAAAACAAACACACATACTGAATGAAGCCAATTTCATGTTCTGAATCATGTTAGTTTTTATTTTTATTTTTATTACAGACAAAAAATACAAAAGTTATAATTATAAGAGAAAATGAGAGTGAGTGAGAGTGTGTGTGCAAGATAGAGAGAGAGAGAGAGAGAGAGAGAGAGAGAGAGAGAGAGAGAGAGAGAAACAAACAGCATGCCAAAATATTACTGAAAAATATACTGTCACTGAGGCTTACTCATATTACTGTCTGGGAGAGAAAACTTTCACACCCAAGAGACCCAGAGCTAGGCCTATAATATATAAACACTAATCAAATATAAAAACTGACATAATGCATACCTTTTTATGACATGATGGACAGGCAAGATTACTGACAAGTGACTTCAGACAGCCCATGTTGACAATGATGTTCATCGACTTGTCATCTGACACTGGTGTATCTAAATCCCCAACGCAATTATCTTCCAGCTTTCGCCGTTTGACACTGCTCTTTTCATTTCTGCCTGTTTGCATTTTTTGCTTGCCAGACTCAAAAAACTCTATTTTTCTAGAGGATGAAGTTGTCTGTTCAACTTCATGAGGCACATTTTCGTGGCTGCTAGTGTTAGCATCATGTTCGTTTCTGACAACACAACTCTTGTTCCTCCGACGTTTTCCAAACTTGTGCAAAGTTCTAAACTTTGTTCCTTTTTTGCTAGGCATGTCAATTATTCACAGATATCAGGAAATATATACTAAAAGCGAACACAAAATGCAATGAAATAAAACCAAAATTAAAGATGGCGGTCACCAGGGTAAACGGTCATAGACAGCGAATCAGAAGCGATAAAAAGCGTCACGTGACCGACTCAAGCCAATCACGATAAAATCATTCGTTATACCCTCTGACAGTATTTTCGGTTTGTGGAGTGGAGTAAGGGAGAGAACTCAGTAAAAAATAACGCAGAAAGAAAGTTCAGTTTCTTCCCTTTATTTTGATATCTCATATTGTCATGTAGACGAAGCGAAAATAGCCGTAACCAAGGCCAGAAAAACAGGCTTTTGACCTTTTTTCTGGATCAGCTAAAAATTAAATATTGACCCCTGCTGTAGAAAAACGACAAAATAAAGTATTTATAGCAAACATTTTGAGGAAATAAGATCATTTTCTAATTCTAAAATGTTTTTCCTTTCTAAAAATGTTAAAAACCCAAAATCGATTTTTTAGTATTTATTTACCCAAATTCCACTCAGAGAGTCACCTTAAGAAAACAGTTCTTGCACTTTAATGAAAATTTCTTATACTTATTTCAACAGTTAGAAAGGTTACATGGGTTTCAGTATTGCTACCTCCCAAAAAAAATCAGAGGACACAAGACAGACAGAAATACACCTTGTTTATAGTAGTATATATATTATATATTAAGCAAGATAATATTTTTATCATTGTGCTTTGTGTTCATTGTAGTGTAATATGTGAATTGTATGTTTTATGAATGTTTTTCCCTCAAAAGGTCCTCCACCATACAGAGAGTTATCAAGGCGAGACAGTGAAACTTCTAGGAATTCTGAAGATTCACATCCCACTCAAGACTTTGAAGTAAAACCATTGGCTGAAAAAGAGGAAGTAAAGATGGTTCCGGCACCACCTCCTAAAGAGAATGCATGGTCTCGGCCGAGGCGTGATGACAAACATGAACCAGTTCGACAGGTGAGTGAATACAGGGATATTTTCTGGGCTTTGTAAAATTTAAAAATGCTAAAATTCTCTCTTGTTATATACTGTGAGTTTGGTTGTTGATTCAGTAATGTGTCGGATTAAAATTAATGATTTAACTATAAATAGGTATTCCAAACATCGCTGAATGGCTGATTGGGACGTTGTTTAGTCAATTTTTTTATATTTTCAACACTTATGTTTCCTCTCTATATTGAAGCTTTGTAAAATAAAAGCACATGAAACAAAAGTTTGTTCTCTGTTCTGTCTTTCTGTGGTTTTTGTTTTAATAAATAATTGTCAAAAAGTAATAAGAAGTTATTCAGAAGTTACCAACCGAATGACTTTTTGACCAAGCCACCCATAACTTGTCCAGCGTTAACGCTTAACACATGCACTCTTTCTCGGTCCATGGGTACGCATGCAGTACAGTAATCTAAAAATAATAACAGTTTTTATGTAGGGAAGAGAACAAAGTTCATTTCCATACTAAATAATGCGCAGGAATTTCAAGAAGTGAAATATGGTTAAACTTAAATTTTCTTAAATTACGTTCTTGGTGATTCCGATAACATAGCAGCCTTAAAAGCTACCAGAAAATAGGAAAATTCTTCATTTATAACTCTATATAGTTTGTTTGAGACAAAAAATACACTGCACGTGTACTGAATTGCATTGAAAGAACTGTGGTCATTGACCGAAATCATCGAAGACTGTCAACAACAATGGCGGATTTTATCGAGTACCATAGTGTTCAACTTGGCGACATTGAACCAGTTTCCACTTTGCATTCTCGCGCATTACTCTGTTTGAGGTTGTTAATTGATAAGTTAAATCAATTATTTTCAGTTTATAGCGTATATTTTTTCGTTTAAAGGACTGTATTAACCAATAAATTAGAATTTTCAATGTCTATAGGCCTACGGTAGCAGTCATCTTTTAAGGCATTGAGGGTGAACACGGAAAATAACTTTATGAATTAATGCCTGCCTTATCCATAACTTAATTTTTGTATCATTCAATTGGGAACTTCTTTCCTGGGTACCTCTGAAATATATATTTTGCACTGCTTGAAAGTTTTCTCTCCTGGGAACCTCTAATACAGTGTTTTCAAAAGTGTGTACTGCAGCTAACTCACAGGGGCTCTGCAGGATATTCCAAATTTTCGAGGGAAACAGAATGCAATTGGTATGTGTATTCTGACTTTGGGTGCCTTTGAAAATACCCTGATACATTAAGAGCCCCATATGAACTGACAAAGTTTGGGTACTGCTACTCTAATATATAGATTTTACTGTATGAGCTGGCGCTGAAACTATTTCCTCTCCTGGAAACTTCTATAGTATAGATTTTACTATATCTGGGATCTACAAATAAAAGTTGTGCACTACATGAATTCCATTGAAAGACTCTAGTGTTAAATTTTCTTGCTTGGTTATTAATGGCTTCAAATTGGTAAAAGTCAAATAGAGGAAATGGTTTTAATGCATGCAAGGCCAATTAAGGCCCTATAAATTCACCCTCTTGCACATTTCTACAAGTACTTGACTATCATTATATGTGATGGTGGAGGTAACAATTAATTTGAATATTTTTCACTTTTATTTGTTGTAAACATCTGTGACTTTTTAATGTAACTTAATTGCTCATTGGTACTGTATTTTTTCAGTTGTCATCAGACCACGTGCCTGATCAGAATAAACACAGTGAACATGTTGAAGAAAGGCGGGATAAAGATCGCCGAGATGGTGAGACTCGCCGTGACAAGCGATCCAATTTTACTAATGGTCAGTGACCAATTACAAAAGCCAGAAGGACCATCAGCAATGTCTCCATTAATAAACATTTTAACCCATTTATGCTGACATTCCTTTTTACTTGGTAAAAAAGTATTATTTTGTTGGATGCCAGGCAGAGAGGTGTACAAGTTTTCTGTCAACACACAAACATGTGTTTGAGTGCAGTATGAATGAGTTGAAGTTGAAATCAGCAGGAATACTTTAGTTATCCTTCGTTTGCTGTTAAAAGTTCTTTTTTATTGGTATAGAGCAGAGCACAGGGTATCCATTGTTGCATTTCTTAATCTTGCATTTTGTTTCTTCAAACTGTGTTTTGGGTTTACCTTCACACCTTTACCTTTCATGAATGTGATTTACTATTAAGTGCTTTTATAGTATCTTGGTTCTTTTTAGTTATGCGCACCCACTATTTATGTCTTTCTCTGTATGAATACTTCGAGTTGACTTCCCAGTTGGTCTTGGTTTTTAGGTATACTTGTCCAGTATGTTATGCCCTTCTCTGTTGGAACACTGTAGAAGACTTTCAGGTTAGTCTTGGTTCTTAGGTACACTAACCCAGTATTTTATGCCTTTCTCATTTGGAACACTGTAGATTTAACTTCCCAGTGTCTTGGTTCTTTTTAGGTATTTAATACCAATATTTTCAATACTTCTCTCAATAGAGCAGAGCAAAGTTGACTTTACAACTGGTCATTATCCTTTTAAGTAGACACTCCCAGCATGTCTGTTTAATAAAAATCTGCAAATTAACTAATTTTGGACAGGAAGAATTGACTAATTTTGAAAGTATTCTCATAAGAAAAAGCTTTGTCACTGGGGCTCTCTTCACTTTTTACATCAGAAGTTATAGCGGTTGCAGGGTTGTTAGACATATAGATCTAAGAAAGAATTTGAAGGATGACTTGCAACTTAGGATCAAATGAAACTTTGCTCTTACCCTTAATTGGATTTCTCATAGTTTTCTATGTCTATTCATGACTTCATCTTTGCATATCTGAGCTATTGGATTCTCTGTGTAGTTAACCTTTATCTAATAAAATTATGTTTTTCCTATTAAAAAGTCAAATTAAAATGCTCTAATAAGTTTTGATGATAGCCCATTTTAAGAATATAGTATATTACAGAAAGAGATGAATTAGCTGAAAATTGGTGACCTCTTCTAGAAAAATCTGTTACTTTGTGTCAGGAAAGTAGAGACAAGAAAAGACAACTTGTACTCTTAGTCTTGGCATCCACAAACTTGGACCACTAATATTGTGACATTAATATTGTCTGTCGGACAAATAAGGTGCAATACAAGTGAGAATGCTGGATTTTGATTCAGTTTTCTCCTTGTGTAAAATTATTTTTAATGGCATTTGAACTTCTGATAAATTAGATAGTTAACACATGATTGACAATCTTATGTATAACACTATTTAAGAGAACGAATTCTGAATTTCTAAATTTTGTGTAAAAATACCTTTGAAAAACCAGCAGTTAATTTCCATCGTGCATTATGAATGTTTGAGCACCATAAATGGGTTACATTTTTATTTGTGATATGCTGATCATTTTGGGTGTTTATCAAATAAAAATTCTCTGCTGTTTAGGCTGTTCCTTTTTGGTTAGCTTGATGCCAAAAAGCATTGCTCTACAGCAGCCTTCCTCAACCTTTTTATCTGGAGAAAGCTTTGAAATAGTTTTCAGGTACCAAGGACCCCTGCATAAAAATGTATCTATAATGCTTATCTACAATATTTTTTAAATCCTGATCTCTCAAAAAAAACAAACTGTAACAACCTTGTGGAATCTTAGGGTCCTGCAGAACCCCAGTTGAGAAACCCTGCATCTACAGAGTATTTTCTGTTCTGTTTGGTGTGCAGTAATAGGCTGTTTTGCCATTAGTTTTACCTTGCAGTCAAGCATTTATATGTTCTGCCCAGCATAGAACAGATTAAAATACATCTTTCCCTAACATAGTTTGTATTTGTGGCGGGTGGACAGGGATGATACCTAGACTTAATAAGTTCTGCTACATGGAAGAAAATTTCTGCCTTCAAGAATATACAGTTATTTTTTATGTCATTGAATTTTAAATTGAAATGATTTCATGTTTATAAATCTGCTACAGATGCCATTAGAGAACTGTAAGTTGTGTAGTAATAAACTTTTAATCCCCTCACTACCAGGGCAGTTTAACTCTTAGCAGTGCAGCAATTGAGAATAAACAAGATGGCTGGTTTTTCTGACTGAATATTTATTTCATTTTTCATTTCCCCTCTGATGATAGGACAATTTTATATAACTACAGTAAGCAAGCACTGGTTTTTTTCTTTTCTTTTTCTTTTTTTTTTTGCACTATTGTGGTCATGTATTCATTTAATTAGAAATTTTTTTAACTGAACAAGTGAATTTAAAAAATCAGATTGGCCTTATATTGCACAGAAGTATTATTTATAATTAATTATATTTGATTGAATTTATAGTTTGTTAATTCAGGAAGTCATATGAATTAGTTCCCTTACGTGTGCTTTGTGGTAAATCAAAACATTAAAATTTATTTTTGGATTATCAGTATGTGATTTTTTTTCTGGATTTTGATAGTAAGATTTACATATTTACTAAATAATTATTTGCAATGGATTTTTTAAAAAACCTAAATTAACATTTATTCAGATGTAGCATTTAATTGCAATTCATTGTACTGCATTTATTCATGGAATTTTTTATGAAAATTGTATCAAAATAAATTTTTGCAAATCATATCTAAAAATATCGTGTGAAAATACCATCAAAATCAAAATCAGACCTCTTTCAATCAAATATAATCCCAAATTGTAGTTATCAAGCTTATTTTTACGTTTTTGATATAAGGTTTCTATTTTAGTGTTGTAAATGTAATATAGTGGAATACCTGATAATGCAAATTCGGATATGGTAGCATGGCTCCCGAAATTTCATATATTCATTTGCACATGAAATGTTTTTTTTCAAAGTACATGAAAAAGAGTATAAAAAATATTTAACTTCATTTTGGGGGTGAGATCACATATGAATTTGAATATACAAGTAATATGATTGTAGCATGGTTCCTGAAATTTGAAATTCACTATACATGTGTTTTTCTTGTACTGGGAAAAATTTCTTTTTAAGTACGAGAAATAGTGTGTAAAACGTTTATTATCATTTTGGGGAAGAGTTCACGTATGACATATGATCTGAAATTTAACAATTTTACCATATTCTTGAAGTGTTAGCCAAAATAAACATTATCAGATATATTACTTATTACTGATCCATGAGAAAAGCCAGTAAGTCGTCTTTGTGAACATATTCAATTAATTCTGTATACAATTGTTGCACAAAAATTAGCCGACATGTGCTTCTTCTTTAACTGCAATTTGTGACAAAATATTTGAATATTTTTAATCTGTGTGATTTTCAAATGGAATTAAGTGCATTATGGATGAACTGCATGGCACGACAGCACTATACGGTGTTGATACACTATTTCTGATATAATGTCAGTCAGGGTGTTATCAGTCAATGTGTATTATCGTACAAACATAAATTAGTAAAACTATTTAACCCAAAGTAATAACCTATAAATACATTATCCATCCATTATTTTGAATATTCATCTGATAATCCAATTTTTTACATTCGACATGAATACACATATATGTTCTTGGAAAAAAGTAAAATATTGTAAAACTCCACATTAATGTGACCCCGCTATTAATGTGATCTGATTTTGGGACCCCAATTATTGCATTATAGCGAGGTTTCACTGTATTAGAAACTTATTATAATTTGATAGCATTTTAATGTACAGTATATAAGTAATTTTTTACAGTCATATTCACGTATCTCCTGCAATTCATCATGTAGAATTACTAAAAATATTAATTACCATCAAATTAATCGCAATTATAATTTTTCATAAACAGCATTCAATTTGTGATTTTTAATTTGCTTTCTTTAATTTGTATTGGAGAATTTTCATAAGTTAAATGGTTCTATTCATCAACTAGAAACAACAGTGGCACGTCTAAAAATAATAAAGTTAAAAATTATAAAGCCTTATTTTGGTGTTTTTTTCAGATTTTATATCTAGGGATCTAAAAATTTTTTATGAACAGTTAGTTGTTTCAGTATTAAAAAATAATTCTAATTTTAGTTTCCATATTTTTTGGTAAATTTTCTCAGAGAAAATTAAAATCATTGCATTATATAATGTAACTAGAATCGTGTGTGGAATTAAATTTTTATGAGTAGAAAAGTAAATTTGTATAACATAAATCAGAAGGGAGGTAAGATGATATTTTTTCATGGGAAAAAACATTTTGCATTGCATTTCCATTTGACTGAAATTTTATATTTTATCAAACATATACATTAAGAATTTGAATATCTCAGAAGCACTCATGGATATTAATGCATTGTATGTTTTATTTTACAAATGTATCTTTTATCACATATGCACAACTTATTTGTTTGTGTAAAGACATATTTGCAAATATTTTAAATAATTAGTTTACTTTTATTTTAAAGTAAATGTTTCAATAATTTAGAAGCTCAACTAGGTAGTAAATAATGTGATGTCATATTAATAAAGTTGTTCTTTTTAATAGTATAAAGATATAAATAAAGCGAAATAAATATTGTTTGGATTCTCTGCACATTTTAAGAATTTGCAATATCTGTAAAAGCATGCAGCAAATACAAGCCTGTGCCTCTGACAAGCATTTTTACCAGCCCATCCTCTTGCTCTCTCCCTCAGTTATTTTTTACCTCTACTTCTGTCACAGTTATTATTTGCAATGTTTTGGGAGGATCACCTTCATTGTCAGTATTAGTACTCACACTGTTCATGTCGCTCGACTTTTGCTTAGACTTGCTGACACAGCAGAATCAGAAAATGATGGGCACGAGTCATTGTATTTACTACAGTGGCACACAGCTCATCATCTAAAAAGTCTGACATTGGTCATTTAAGTTTTCTGAAAGACTTTTGGCACTTTTAATTTAGGCAGGGTCTTCATGTTTGGGTGTCAAATCTTTAATTTGGGGAGAGATGGACAGGAAATACTGGGTATGAAACTGATTTGTGAAAGACAATGACTAACAGAATTCTCTGATAGAGAATCTGTTCTATGCCAAAGAGAAAGGATCTGTTGCTAACCTCATTGAGTACCCCACATTTGATAGATTGCCAGACAAAAGCATATATCTCACTGATTCTGTGTAAAGATGCTGAAGTCACAAGAAGAATAGTTATTAAAACTGTGGCTTTAAAATCCAACAGATTAGAAATTAAATCTAAACTAATTAGTATCTCATACAGGGAAAAGTAAACTGCTTTTGATCTCATAATTATCTAATAGTTCTTTATTTGAGGATATATAAAGTCTCATTAAAATGTCTGAATAATTCAGCAAACATCAAAATACATGTACCTTTAATTGGCAGGACTGCCACACTTTTGACTCAAACATCCAGACAAACTAGCAATGGTTGCAAAAAAGATTTGATTCAAATTAAACCCTCAAATATCACACCAACAATAAAAAGCATTTCCATTTCTCATGATGTTCTCTTAGCTATCTATTGGTCATGATGTGTATCACTGCTGTATTACTGAACAACTGTCTTTGCAGTACTGACTTTATAAGATCCATGTGAAATTCCAACTGTTGAGGAAGCAAGTGGAATAATAGAGTAAGTCTGGTCTGCCTGGCAGTTTCCTCAAAATTTCCAGTGCACACCCTGATATTTCAGCCATTCCTTTTTCCGTTTAAAAGGAGCTATCAGAATGGTATCTGCTGGCTGAGCTTTATGAGAATTTGGGGAATCAATATGGCAGAAGGGAAGGCATATGCAAGCTTGATTTTAAAACTGACCATTGAAGCATCCTTTGCAAATTTCTACTGGCTGGGGAGTAGAGAGATAAATACCAGTAAGTAAGCATTTCATCTTGTGACAAACAGGTCTGTATGTGATGTGTCCTATCAGAGGAGCATTCCATCTTGTGACAAAGAGGTCTGTATGTGATGCATCCCATCAGAGGAGCATTCCATCTTGTGACAAACAGGTCTGTATGTGATGTATCCCATCAGAGGAGCATTGCCTAAAAAGCCAATGGATAAAGGTTCCTTCCATTGGACAGGGATTGCATGTCTGGAGAAACTATCTGCTATCTAGTTGTCTTGGAGTGTGATAAGCTGCTATAGTGAAGGACTCCACCCATGGTTATACATGTGTTTGGCAATAGTTTCATTTTATTTGTATTGGCATAGGCAGGTAAATGTATTGCAAATGTCACCTTATATGATGATGGGTTTGACTGATATATACTTGAAATAAAACTTACTTTATTTCCACCATACAATATGAGTGACATCATAATATGGTAAATAACCTGCCTTCATTAGATTATTTGACTTCACTGGAAGCTAGAAAATGATCACGTCCTATTCTGCAAAATTTGTACACTTATAAAAAAAAGTTATATCGTGACACAAATAGCATGACAGTTCAGTTGTTTAAGAAATCTTAACCACAATAAGAATGACAAGGTGTTTTGTTTACTTCTTCAAAATTAGGAGTTTATTTCATCAGACTGTTTTGCTCTAAAAGTTTATATCAGATGGTTTTAAAAGTGCTGCCAAATTATATGTGTGACCGTAGTATGAATAATGTACTGCGTTTCTGGGTTTCTTTTCCAGTGACTTTTAATGCCTGTATACTTATTTTGACTAATTATCAATGAACACAGAACAAACACATGGAATAGTTATGCATATGCTGTATCTAATTTTTGTGTCATACTATGAAATATACTACTGTAAATTTTAATTTCAGTCAGTTGCTGATTTTTTTTTTTTACTTGTAAAAGACAAATGAGGTTGCTTCATGCACTGAATATATTTAGTTTATCAATTGTTAAAATTGTTATTTTCTTTATTTCTCAAATTACTTTTAAAAATTACTTGATTAGTATGACATTGAAATCTTATTATATTTGAAGTTTTTGTACATCATATGTAGATATAAAATATGCGTACACTGTACATGCAAACTATTTTGAGCACGTTTTTGTGAGATATTAATAGGCAGGGAGAGAAGTTAATATTTTTTATTTTATTGGAAATGGTTTTCAGCAATTATGATTTTGGGCAAAGGCACAAAACCTCTCTATTTAGCAAAACCTGCAGCTTACTGTTGGCTAATACAAATGTATGATCATGGGTGAAGACCTTTTTGTTTCTCTTTATTTACCATAGAAGGACCTTGTGATGATGGCAAGGATCTGCTAATCTGCTAAATATCAGCCACCACCATGAAATTACATAAAACATGTCAAATAAAAAAAAAACAACAAAAAACCCCAACAATCTCCCCCCTTCCTCCCAGTGATTACTATTTGCTTTGTATTTACAACTTTTAACTTTCATCAGTTATTATTTTGTAGCAGTATTATTTGTTAAAATATAGGTTAGTATGCCCTTGTTATAAATGTTAAGTATTAAGGAATGAACAGTTTTAATGTTTGGGACTTTATCTTTTTAGACTGGTTTGAGTATACGATACATTCAATTTTTACTTATTTTAACTCATCATTCATCTTTTTGTCTCTGTAAATGATACATTTGATTTTAAATTATCAAAGAATATTAATTGATTTTTAGTCTTTAAATACAGATAAATTCTTATATAAATAGACTCCAAAACAATTAAATTGAATTTTTCTCATTATTTTAGAACATAAATTAAAATAATTACTTTAGATATATTTAACTAACTTAAAGAATAATAGATTTTTATTTATGATATGAACATATCAAGTTGTGTATGTATTTTAAATTTTTGATTATAAGCCATATCAAGCTGTGTATATATTTTTTATGATACAGATCGACGCAGAGGTTTTGGACGAGAAGGAGATAGATATGAGAGCAAACAAGATAGACCAAATGGACAGAAAAGGTTGAATTTTTTCATTATATATTTGTTGAATATTTATTAATACTTTTGAAAGCATTTACTAGGTTGTTTTATTAAAGACATATTTCAAAGTAATTTTTTTCTTTCACTTTTTCCATTACAGGAATTATAAATTGTTGTTTAAACTTATAAATCAAACAAACAAAAAAAACCGACCATTGTCATTATTTAGTTTTCAGAATGATTCAGTGATTTTTTTACTTATTTTTAAAAATTCATTTATAGTGTAATTAATGACCATGGTCATATTTAATGTTTGTTGTTTATTTGGCCAGACAAACTGGCTTAAAAATTTGAATGTAGATATATACAAAAGCTTAAATGTTGTACCATTCAATAGGGGGAAGATTTATTTGCAATATAATGCATTTGGTTTATTTAAATAATTTTTTAAAATCTTTTTATTTTGTCTTATACAACCACCCTTTTTTCTCTTCCAAAGCATGGCGCAAGAAGCCCTATGTAGAATTTATTTAATTATAATTTTTAACTGCTTTTCTTTTTTTTATTCTTATAGACACATATGAGTTATAATTTAATTAGCTGTATTATTATTTTTTTAAAAGCTTATTTCTCCATAATGAATATAATAATGAGTTGATGAAACACATAGTAATTTTAAAAGGCACAAATTTTATTTTACATTTTGTAATGTAGTTATTCCAGACCAATACTGTACATGTGTAGTAAGAAGATAGTGTGGATTTTCCTCTCCCACTTCCATATATAGCAAGTCATTAAAGAAAGAGGAAGACACAGGTAGTCCAATTGGTGGAGAAAACTGTTGGGCAAAAAAACTTTAACTGCTGGCCAAGGAAAGCAGATGTAGCTGAGGTGAAAGGGGCCTATGTGTTTTAATTTTTTGAATTAAAGTTTTGAAGTTATGCCAGTTTGTAGTGAAGGTGGAGTGTGGGATGTTCCAGCAGTTAATAAAATAACAAAGGACTATCAACATATGGTATCACTCACTTAAGTTAGGCACCTCACCTTGAAGTTAAGAGTTGACGGCTAGAATCATTGAACAGAAAACATTATGTAAGGTACAGATATTTTTGTAAGCACATAGGTGAAAAGACTGACTGAGAAAAGATGATGTAGGGGTAATAAATCGCTATTTTGTACTGCGACTATGAAGTTCTGTCGGTGTCCAGTGAAGGCAGAGTGTGGAATAATGGTCACCAGCAAATTGCATTGCTTATTTAAGTTAAGCACAACATGAAACATGCTGTTATGGAAAGCATGTAATTGTGTGCATACAGCATATAAGAACATTCCTTGTGGTACCAAGCTAGACTGGACTAGAACTGAAAAAGCATTAAATTAGATGAACGATTGGCAAATGTCTGAGTGTGTGTACAAAATTTGAAGATTTCTTTATTGTGGTGAGTGCATTCTTAATATAGATCTTTCCAAACTGAATCCAATGGTACAAAAACCATTTCTGTAGCTCAATTACAAGCAGGGTTATTACAATTGTAACGTTTATAGCAGTTTCGTCCATTTTGTGTTAACTTCATTTCCAACCAGAAAATGAATAAATTGTTAATTTTGACTGACAGTATATTTAAAAATAACATTGCAAAGCCCCTTAAAAAATTCAGCCATATTTGTTTGTTGGATATTACTTATGTGAAGAGTCTGAACTATATTGTTTTATCATTTCTTCATTTTGTGGACCTTCAGAGTACAAATTCATTTTTGAGCATAACATTTTTTGAAAAATAAAATACTGAAAATATAATAACTTTGGTTCTAATTGAGTTACAAAATTGATTTTAGTACCATTGAAATCAGTAGAAAAAAGATCTATCTGTCCTTTTACTTTTAATTGATTTTGGAAAATATGTTTGGAGTACCTAGTAGAACATCTATTATCAGATCTAATTTGGAATGGTTTGGTTAATCAAATAGTTCTGATAATCACATATAGATGCCAGTTTATACAAACCTATAATTTATTGTATATAAGGTCATATTATCCCTGTATTAAAATGAATTAAGCAGCAGGGGTAATATTTCAACGTCTACTGCACTATAAGTCTTTTTTAAAAATATTAAAATTTTTTTGGGGGGTTGGGGGTAGTGGTGGTTCGGATAATTGACATTTATATGATCAGCTCTAAAATCATCTAATTTTGCACCATCATTTTATTATTTATGGGGAAATCACTTTTTGAACAAAAAATAAAGTGAAAACGTATTTTAATTTGAACGTATCCTGCCAAGACTATTGACTATTGTTTAAATTACAAGAAAATTATTCATGGAAGGTATCCTCTACCATGATCTTGGAAGCTGATATCATCAGAGTTTAAGGATGATGCTTGTCAGAACTGTTAAATGATCTGTGACTTAGACTAGAAAAAAATTATGTCAGCATTCCCTGTGCTTGTTGCATTTGTAACATTTGCCAGTCTATTGAATGCTGAGATACAACTCAAGTGTTGCTTGCTCTTTTATGCCAAATAAGCAACAAACTCTTTGCTTGCTGCTTTTGTAATTTTCGCAAGTCTATTGAATGCATACAATTAGCTCAATCTTTGACATCAGACAAAGCAGCATAGTATAAATGTCAAATCTGTCAATCACTTTGAAGATCTATGCTTGTTAGAATTTTCTTTTTTTCTTTCTGATTTCTCACAGGGCCTTTCATTGGTCTTTAGCACTTCAATGTTATTTTCATTCCCTCTAAAATGCCATCAATATGTTATGAAGAGAACAATTGATATATTCACCTTCATAACCTGTATTTACATGTACATAATATTCTCATCTGGTAATGTTTACATTGTCTCTAATATTATACCAACATGCTTAATCTCTCATGATTGTATTTATTTTATCTCCAACATACCAATATGCATGCTTTATCATTTCTGTTGAATGGCAAGGTTTGTGGAGCCAAACACTATTTTTATTTAAGTTATTAGTATCCATATTTGTCAAATCCATATTCGAGGCAATTTCCAGGTGCGTAATCCTTGTGATTATTGAAGGTCACTGTCTATCTATGTTTCTTAATCCCATGTGGGGGGAGGAGGAGGTAAGGGTGACAGTTGAGCATATTTTTTGTTGAAATTTAAAAAAAAAATTTTTTTAGGGAAGTGCTAAAAGAAAGATCTGCCTTAGGTGCCAAAAACTTTAGGTCCAACGGCTGCACTTTAGAAGTAATTTGCAATTATTTTGAGGTAAAACATTTTGTTATTGGGAATGCATACAGAGACACAAGTTGATTGTTTACCTTTTCAGCCCAATACTATATGCATGTGAAGTATCTATAGTTACCTTCAGATTTTGAATCTGAGGCTTGATATAAGATTTAACCATTAATTTTGATTTAATTCCGTAGAGGATCACGAGAGAAGCCACTTCCAAAATCAATAGATGAGATGCCAAAGCTGGATCAAGGCCCACCAAAGGTGAACCAAAGTTTTTCATTGTATTTTTAAAGTATGCTTTTGTATAGAACCTGTTATAACATAGATTTAACATCTTGTTTTGATATTCATTCCTATATTTGTCATGTCTGCTTATGCCTGTTGAAGTTATGTGAAACACAAGTTGATCATTTTACCAGGATAGCTTCAGTCTACAGTTTACAGGATAGCTCCAGGCTACAAACAACTTACAGAATAGTTTCAGCATAAAAACATCTTACCGGATGGCTTCAGTATACAAGCAACTTACAGAAGGATTGCTTCAGTATACAAATAATTTACAGCATCAGTATACAATTCACAGGATAACTTCAGTATACAAACAACTTACAGAAGCATGATTGCTTTTATTTTTGTATATTAAAAGTTGCAAACAGAGATATATATGATATTTGTTACCATATATTCAAAGCAAATAGTTTAATTTGTTAATTTTTGCCTTGACCCATTTAAATATGTATCTCTTTGAATGTCTAGCTTACACAAATGTTACAATGGAGCATGTATGTGCATTATTTACGGGTGAGGTAGAATAGGTACTTTGGGCATTGAAACATTGCAAATCGAGGAGACCTTATATTAAGAGACCTTACACTTCATTCTGTTAAGTGAACAAGAGTATAGGATATGAAGAAATGTCATGTTCGGGTAGCCAGAGGCTTTATAAATGAGTCATATAATTGTATTTTAATCTTTTTGCTGCAACCATTTTGGTAAACTAGTAAGAAGAGAGTTGCAGTGATTCAATATTGATAGCATTATTGGACAATCTTTTGTTTTCATTTGAGAGGTTGCAAATGAAGATTATCATGAATGGAACTTTAATTTCCCAGTAGTGGTGGTGAAAGTTGGAAACTATGAAGAGGTGGTAAAGGTGACAGAAATATGAAATAGTATTAATGTTTAGGAGAGGGACACTGTGTAAGTATTTCAGGTGTCATTGAATTGGAGTCAAAAGCCTTAGGATGTATGTCTGGTACCAACCAGTTACTAGAGATTTACGAGTTGGAATGAACAAAGTTACAGAGTTGTTAATTGGTATGTCAGCTAAAATTTATGTTTCAAACAGTATTTTAGAATATTATATACTCATTAATATGTGTTAATGCATCCTCTTGATTGAATGGTTCTCACTGTATATAATGGTGATGACTTGGGGTTTAAAGCTGCTTTCAATTTTTAATTTTGCAGATGGGTACGATACCAGTAAAATCCTGAGTGGAGGATTTCTAGCAGTCATTAATAAACAACCATTTGAGTTTTAACTGACCCTATTTATGTTCATTTATTTTTAAATAAAAATGTTTACAGTGCTCATAATGATTAACAAAATCTCTTATTTCTGTTTCTTTTAAAAAAAAAAAAATTATATTGCCTGCAGTTTTTGAGCGCTTTATTTATCTGTTTGGTGACAAACTTAAGCAAGTTATATTTTAATTACAGGATTGGGCGGACACAAACAAGTTTGCTTATCTGGGTGGAGAGGATGAAGGATATGATGATGACTACTAAACTCTTCTCACCTTGATACATAATACCTTAGAGAACACTCTTCTTTCTCACTTTCTTCATCACTGCATTTTATCATGCAGCAGATTAATTATAGTGTGATTTGAAAAAATATTTTTATGTGCATCCAGTTTAATGAAGACAAGCATCCATGAGCACTATGGTCTTGCATGCTGGATACTTGCTAAGTGAAGTCTGTCTTTAAAATGCAGCACATAACACACGTATCATTGGAAACTGCGCTATAGTTCTAAACTTAGTGCTTGGTACAGTCTCTGTTATGATGTGTCGTATATATCAGATTTCTTGTTTACAGTGCATCATTGCAGTTCACTGTGGCCAGTTATTTAATCTTTGTACATTGGTTTAATTTTGTCTCTACCTGGCAAAAAAGTTTTATTCCATAACCACACAAATCTGGTAAGTTATATTGTGCATAATTTTATTATGCATTTGCTGTTTGCAATGTTACTTGGTTTCATGCAGTTCTTCCCAAATGATGCAGTTTCATGTTACACTTTTTTTTTTAAAGCCCAAATTAAGTATTTTTTCTTTTATATGGATTTATTTTGTGCTGTTCAATTATATATGTCATGGTAGCCTTCTAAACAGATATCAGAATGTACAGAGAAGCTCGTCTGCCTTAGTTTGGAGATGAAAGTGTTTATTTTTAGATAACACGATTTTTTTATTATTAACTATCATTATGAAACACAGGACCCATTTTTTCCTTATATTTAATAGAATCATAGCTAAAGCTTGATGTTTCAAAGTTAATTCTTTTATGAGAATGTATGAAATTTATTTTTTTTAGTTTGCAATACTTCTGATTATCTCTGCTTCAGCAGTTAAGAGTAGCAAAAATTGTGGAATGTCAGTTTGTCTGAGTTTTTGCATGCATACATATGCTGAGTACAGCAATTATCCAAGAATGTTTTGTAAAAATATGTTAGGAATCCCTTCACATGCAGAATGCAGCATTTGTTATTCTATAGAGGTCAAACTACACTCAAGAAAAAGAGCCCGTCTGATGAATTCCTTCCTTCTTTGATACCACTCTTTCCTTCATTTCCTTGACAGAGGATATATATTCTTGTGAAATACCAGCATCCCCTGACTGTTTTACTTGTGGCTGTTTTGTCACTGAATGACTGTACTCCAGTATGAAATGGACATCTGTAGATATGATGTTTCATCTCATTCATAAGAATATAAGTTTTGATTGTGCAGCCATTTGTTTAGTCATTGCCCAGGAATGGTTGTACATTACAGCAGTCCATAAACTGTTTCTGTTATATGCAGAGTATGGAATAAATGTATATTACTTGCCAAGGGCAAGTTGTACAAAATGTTTCTTCAATGTTTCTAATTAAAAAAAAAAGTGTATTGAGTAATTTCATCTCTTATCAGCTTGGTGTACTTTCATTTCTGGAAGCATTTATTCAAACATATAATTTGATTAAATGAATTGTTTTATGAATATGCTGGCATACATACATGATATATGTATGTATTAAAAAAAAGAAAATGAAAATTTACTTGGATTTTGGATTTAAGCAGCTTTATTGAATGGATAATGTGACATTTTCTCATAATCATGTATGTAAAATTCAGAGATATCAGAAACATGTTACTATGGGAAAATGTTACCACATTTTGACATCTTCTTTTGAAAGATGTCTGATCTCTGAAATATGTTTTGTATTTTCTGTTTTAAAAATTATTACCTTTGACCTTGTGTACATGCATTAAGTTCATTCAATTATGTGTAGGCAAATTTGCAGTAAATGGATTCACACTTTTTTGTGTGCCTCGTAATTGCTTATAAGTTAATGTAAAACCGGTTTTATTTTGCTCGTCCAGTTTGCATATTGAAGTTTTCCATTGTAGTGAGAAATATGTAGCTATAGGTCACATAATTCACTACAGATTTAAACTATTTAAAAATAATATATATTCTTGAATCAATTTGTATGGCTTGTGCATGTCATAGCAACTCACTATCTTGAAATACTCACCATCTTTTTATTGGATTGTAGTTGGTCTCTGCATTGAATGGCTATTATTTAGGACTAATTAATTATAATAATGGTATTGGGTTAGTATTAACGAAACAATAACAGACTAAAAAGTTTTATTTAATAACAAATTGAAGAATTGTGGCAGTATCTCAACAATAACTTCTTTGCATTGCTGTATCTTGTGAAAATGCTGCGATTACTGCTGCATTTCATAATTAAGTACACCAAAATGTACTGCTTTATTTATGATCTGTAAATTGAAATGACAATTTCACGCTCGGGTAGTGAAAAAAAATTTTACTGCTTTAAGCATGTGAAGGTGCAGAGGACAGGGTTCATTCAGACACATGTACAAGTTTCATTGTTTGTGCTGTATGAATGGATGATGGTTTTTGTTGGGTTCATTTCTGTAAACAGTTTCAGAGTAAAGCCATTTGTAAATATGCTTGTTTTATAAGGCTTTTACTCATAATTAATTGTTTTGTGATAGTTTTCTTCCTGCCCTTTTTTCTGTGGGTGAAAGGTTACTTGCATTCTAGCAGGTGGTAGTGCTGTCCTAATGAAAGCAAACCTACATTTGGATTACAGTTTTTGGCAGAATCATTGATTTTCAAAATTTATGTTCATCCAAAATTGAAATTGATATTCTCTCTCCCATGTTTCCCCCTCCCCACACCAACTCCAGTTAAATACAAACAATTTTGTTATATAATTTTTGTGATGCTTTGACAATGGGTTGTGGTCAGTACAAATCAAATTTTTACCTGTTTTAATTCTGTAGTTTAATATTTTTCTTTCGGTAGGTCTTTTGCAACTAGGATAAAAGTATTACAAGGGTTTAGATCATTTCAAGTGCACACAACTTAATGATGTACATAGTTTTGCTTCATTTTTAATAATAGGATACTTCTGTAATTATTACACACTTGGAAGTAATGTTTTAATCTCTTAATCTTAAAACATATTGTTATTGTCTCATCTAAGAATTAGTCATACTTGTTAATATATGCATCCTTAATTCAGGTTTCATGTGAAAATCCATGATTGAAAATTTTGTATTTAATTCGTGCATGGATTCAGGAATTATTTTGCTTGCCTGATCGTTTATAATAATAAAATATGGAAATAAATAAAGTGTGAGTGAAATTAATTGCAAGCTGAAAATATGTAACCCTTTATTCCAATCTTGACTGTTCATTTTATGCAAGACTTTAAAAGAGGGGCTGAAAGAGTTGGGTGGGTTTATAGTAATCACAGTGGTGAAGAAATAAATGTTTAGTTTTCATGAATCTGGGTATATCCACGTGCAATTAGACAAAATGTCTGCAACAACTTTTGCCTGGATGCTGGCATAAAAAGTGCTGTTTAAGTAGGCATGTATGTTTATTTTTATAAATAAACTTTTGCGATGCTACATGAACTGAGACCACAAATAATATCACTATACATGTATTCATTATGTGACTTGTTGATAAAGCACAAGAATTCAAAAGGGAAAGAATATCAGTAATCTGAGAAATTGTAAGTAGGTTGAGTACTTGTATGTGAAAGGAAGAGAAAATCAGTATATTACTATATATGTCTTGATCACAATACTTATGCATAAAAGGGAGAGAATACCAATAAGTTGCAAGATATGCAAAAGGAAGAGAACACAGCATTGCTCTGCAACGTAGATCATCGTACAGTAATACTCAGATTAATGCTTCTCTGTAACGTGCTATTTCATTATGGTATTAATAGATGTAAGAGCATAATTTTCACTGAGAAATAGCACCAAATTCTGAAACATAAAATTATTCAAAATTCCCAAGTCCATATATTCATAACTCATTGAGAGTAGCCATCTTGTTTAAATTTATTTAGTGAGTCCGAGTTCTTTACTCACATCCATTGAACAGCTGCAAAATGGGGGTTGTTCTTGGCATGATTTTCTATTACTGAGAATTGCTTCATAAGAGACAACAAAAGAAATGGCAGTCAACCTTGTCTACTTCAAGGAGCTGAAACAGGAGGACCCACATCCAGGTCTCTTATCCCAGATTTAGTCTGTAAGGTACATTACTGTATTAACCAATGTTTATTATTAGCTGTTTCAGCATAACCTAATTAGAATAACGTTTCATATATGTAATATTATGATGATCCTGCAGAGCTCTGGTGTTGGGGAAAGTATCCTGAATATTAATTCACGCGTTACTGTACATGTACACTTAAGGGAGAGAATATACTATGATATGAAGACTACAGAGGTGTGGAAGCAGGCAAGAACAGTCCTGCATGTAAAAATGATTGTGTGTAAAGTACAAGTGCAAATTTCACCATGGTTGGTGAATTAGTATGCTGAATGTGTACCAGGTTTGAATTTTGCAGATGGCAAAATTCCCGCTGGGTGGTTTTGAGTAAAAATACCTTTTTACTGAGAGGGCCTAGTCAGAATTTTGGAAGAGGAGTTGAATTAAAATGATTACATATAAATGTGAAAATAGTGGGCTAAAATTATGAAAATATAAAACTTAAAAAAAAATCTAAGAGTACTTTGGTTTATGCTGAAGAAGTTGCAAGATTGCCCATTTGAAAAAACAAACTTTTTTTTGCATTATGAAAGTGCTGAAAATCTTTGGGTGCAACAAGCAAGCCAAAGGCTCATTAGATGCCTTTGATTTTACAATGTATTTAGAATGCATATGAACGGTTTATTTGACATACACAATAAGGACCTAACTGTTAATATAAAGTGATGCATTGAATTTAGGACTTAAAACAAGACCTTTGACCTGTTTGTTTATTTGTTGGGCGGAGGAGTGCATCTCTTTTGCTAGGGAGATTGCAATAAACTTTTTCACTTTTCTAGTTCCAGGAGAGTAACAGTATTGCTTTGCCAATCATTTCTAAAACTAGCAGGCCAATGAAAATATATTAACTATTGACTTATGTGTAACCTCTTGGCTTGTTCATTCCCCCATTTCTTGTCTGATGTCGCTATACCTAACCTCCATCTCTTAATTTTAGATAATATAATATTTAGTCTGTATCTGTAGCTTATTGTCCCTTTAAAATCTTTAGTGGAATTCAACATTCTCGTCAGTGTAAAGAATGCACCCAACATAGTCAATGAATTGTAATATGGCAACAGTCCAATGAATTGCACCTTATTGCTAGATGCCTGCTCTGGATGTGGCTACAACCCCCACCACCCACCCTTCCCAAAGAAGTCAATCTTCAATATCTTTGATTATGTATTGTTGGCCTTGCTCAGTTGCTGATTAATTAAAACGTAAAATTATATGCATGATGGTATAAAACGATGAAAATGGTGATCGGAATAAATTAAATGTATTAATGAATAAATCCAGTTTCCTCAAATTCAATACCACTTTTTTCAGGCGTGCTTAATTTCCTTACTGAATTAAAGTGTAAATAAACCAAAAAGAAAGAAAACAATATGAAAATTCATTAAAACATAACAAATATTTAGAATGTGTGAACTCTGATTTATTAGTTAAAATCCTATTGATTGCAGGTAAAACTAACTTTTGATCTTTATTTAAAATCAAACATGCATGAGCAGAGTTCCTACTTTTGTCATTCTTGTAAAAGGGTAATTTTTACACCGTCATGAACTCCTTGTAATAACAGTTCACCATCATATGTGATAATCTTTTTCCGCTTGGCTGCACGCAGAGTTCCCACTAAGGCTTCAAACAGATTTGCACATCTGTCATCATTGAAAAGTGTACCAAATGTCACTGCATACCTGTCATCTGCACCTATAACAGGGAAAAAACAAGCAATTGTTAATAGACATTTTTCTTTTAGATTCACCTGTTTTAGAAGTAATGAAACAATTCTAACATTCATTGTAGAATCATCTTCAGTAGGATTTTAAAAAAAATTCTAGATAAAAATGTCCACCCTCAAAGGCCATGATGTCCACTTTCTTGGTTCATAGTTCACCACTCTGATAGAAAAGTAAAGCAGAAAGAAATCAGAAAGATTCTCCATTTCAGTGCAGCCACAGATGCATAAGAAATATTTTACAGGCAACTTCAATATAAAGATGACATTTATCAATGATTAAGGTGGAGTGACTTGGAAAGTCTGGTCTCCTAGTTCCTGGTTGTAAGCCTGGAGGCCATATTTAGTCATATTATATACCATACAGAACTGCCTATAGTATAAGGTAACGAAAATGTTAGTTGTAAGCCTGGTCTAGTTATAAACCTGGACTCCTAGTTGAAAGCCAAGAGATGAATACTATACAAGACTGCCAGAAGGTAACAAAAATGTCTTGTAAGCCTGGAGACCACGTACTATACAAGATTGCCTACAAGGTAACAAAAATGTGTCTTGTAATCCTGGAGGCCACATACCATATAGAACTGCCTATAAGGTAGCAAAAATGTGTCTGCCTTGAGGCCACATGCCATACAGGACTACCTTCATTGACACAATGTGAAAGATTGGGCTGCATTTGGCCAGATAGGAATGTCTGGCATAGACCTATTTGGCTATGACTTGTTTGCTTCTTATTTTCAAATCTTATTTATATTACAAATCTGCAACACTAATCGATCAGTCAATTTCAACAACAAATTTCAAAACCATGACACTTTTAAAGGTTTCATTAAAAAAAAAATCCCCTTGCAATATTAATCTCTTAATCTTTTTCTTTTAGCATTCTTGCACTGCTGCATTTATTAATTATTAAATGATGCCAAAAGTGAACATAGTAAATAATGCTAAGACATACACTATACAGATCCCATTTATATTTTTCTTATTAAAATGTTTGTTTTTCTGTATTTGGTATTGAGTTTTTTATATTTAATTTTGATTGTACACCTTCCATGTTCCAGGTTAGAAACAGTAGTTCATGATACTGTTCAGGGGTGAAGAGGTCATATGTAGTATGCTTTATTTTAAAGTAAACAGTGCAGAATAATACTAACAGAATATTTTTTAAAAATGAAATAATACTAATAGAAACAGAAAATGCAAGTACAATGAGTATTATTTTCTTTCTGGGTACTATTAGTAGTAGCTAGGTATAAAACTATATATGATCAGGTACCACTACATTTTTCAATGAGAGTTAATTTACTGTAAATGCAATATTCAAATCAGCATGAGTTCATTTTGTTTACGCACACTAGTAAGATCAGGGTTCTCAATTGCACAGTTGTGCATACCATATGCTTTAAAATGTCTAATTTATGGGTGAGGATAGCATAATTAAACACCATACTGTATGTCAATGTACACAATACATTATTAAAGTGTGAAAGATCAAATATGAAAATCTTGCCTGCTATTTTTATTTAAACTTTTATTTTGAAGTACATTGTGTGATAAACTTTAACAGTATGAAATCAGACTTGCAACAGATTGCAACAAGTTAAACAATAAGAACACTACTGGAGTGTTCTTTCCTTATAGAAAACAGCCTATAATTTTAATAAAGACCGAAACAGCCTATAATTATAATAGAGTTAAAGACTGAAACAGCCTATAATTATAATAAAGACTGAAACAGCTGAAAGGCTGTCCACAAGTTCTTTAAATAAATACTAAAACAGACTTTATACTATTATAGTATTAAAAACAGCAAAGAACTGATTCATGCTATATCGCTGCACTAATACTTTTTACCCCACGATAATGCACATTCAAATAGATGACATAAAAAACCCAGTTAAAGCAATAAAACTAATGTCTATTATGACAATAATCAGCAGACGATTCTGAAGTAAAGCTGTCTCGAGTGAACAAACAGAACTACTTAAAACGTCAGTTGATTCAAGACTTGATCCACTCAGAGACTAATGTAATGACAATGAAATTCAAAGAACATAATACATACTTGAAAGAACAAAATCTTAATACCATGATGAGAACCTCCAACTTCAATTTAAAATTCATCAAAATCTATCTTGTCTACAAACGAATCCATAGATGCAATGACCCATAACCTGTCATGTGTTAAGCAGTACTTGTCATTTACATCATTTTTCATAACCCATTTTATTTAGGAGGCTGTCTATGATAGAAAATAAAAAATTTACATACGTTTTCAATGATTAACTAGGCTTGTAAGATAACTGGAACAATAAAATAATTCAGGAATAAAATACTCTTTATCGTAAAGTACTTATTAAATTTTATTCTCAATGTTTATAAATATAACTAAGATTTACATATGAAGCTGCAATGGGAGCTCCAAGATATGTGACATTTGTCTCCATGGTATTTACTTTTTTTTTTTTTTAAAGCTTTTAATGATTCCGGTTTTTAAGCCATTTAATAATGATTTAAATATTGTTTCAGTAGATTTATATTATTATTATTATTATTATTTGCTCTATTTGTTTTAATTATAAGAGTAATTAAAGTACTGCGAGAAATAGGCCTAGAGAATATCTCTCCTCTTTTCATTCCAGCACTCTCAAAAAGTATAAGTACAGTAAAACCAACACTATATATCATATATATATATATATCACATGATAACCGAATTAGCAAATTAAAAACAAAATAAGAGGATAGAACCTTTAGCCCCTAGTCGCTTTATTTCTTCTATCAGAAGACTTACTTCATGTTCAACATTCATCGTGAGTCTGGAAAATAAACCAAACAAATGTTAAAAACTACAACAGAAGGTCAATGGTTAATACGACTCCCAAATACATGTGCTTGCATAGAGATGGAACTGTCTATAAACATCAGCATGCATTGTAGGCCTGTATTATTTATCTGGTTCAGGAAGAAATTTTTGTTTTTGATATTCAATGTATATTTTCTTTATGGTATAATAATAGAACATGCATTTTATTCTTCGCTCGAAAAGTTGTCGTCGAAATAAGAATCGTTTTGTACTAAGGTAGAAGCAAGATCTTCAGAAGTCTAATATTTAAATACATTCTTATGCTACAAAGTATGTGAGACTAAATAAGCATCGCACCCGTAATGTTACAGTGATTCTCGTAGACAATGCCGCCCACTGGAAACAATAGTTTCTCAATGGAACAAGAAGAGTGGTTTCCCCTCAAGACGACACCAAGGTTTTAAAACGTACGAAACATAATTAATCGTGAAGACTAAATCTTAAACTTCCAAACTACCAGCTTAGATTACTACATAGCTAACTGTATTATTACAAGTTACAATATTTATTTCAATTCCATTTGCTGAAGATGAATTTATTACCATCAACCACTGACTTCTAACCGGAAACTTCTCGATGAATCATATCTTCTAATGTTCTATATTTCAAGTTCTTCGATGTATACAGAAATATCTGTTATATGTAGTTTGTTTCTAAGTGTTTTTTTTTTCCAACTAAGCAGATAGAGATGAGACTCACTGTTTTGTACCCTGACCATATGCATAAAAATTAATTTTGTATAATAATGACAACATATTAAGCAATAAAATAGTCAATTTCATCTTGTCTGAATTATTCAGACTTGTTGAGACCAGTGCATAGAGAACCAAATCAGTAGAAACTAGAATGCACTTAGAGTAAAATAAAATTAAACAGTTTCATTAGAGAATTAATACATCATTTCATAGCTTGCTAAAACTGATGCTGGATACAGCATCTGTTCACTTGATAATTATTAACATTGAATTGCAAAATAATGCGCTCTTGTACTGTAGGCTTATTTCTTATCTAAACAGCTATAATTGAAGACTTAGAAGTTTGATTATGAATTCTTGTAGGCTTATTTCTTATCTAAACAGCTATAATTGAAGACTTAGAAGTTTGATTATGAATTCTTGTAGGCTTATTTCTTGTCAAAACAGCTATAATTGAAGACATTAAAAGTTTGAATTATGAATTCTTGTAGGCTTATTTCTTGTCAAAACAGCTATAATTGAAGACATTACAAGTTTGAATTATGAGCTCTTGTATGCTTATTTCACTTTGTCAAAGCAGCCCACATTGATGCCTAGAGAGAAAAATGTTTCATTAGAATTCAACAGTAAATAAAAGGCAGACTGCTTGATTGAATTTAGTGAACAGAAGCTGTGGGAATATGAATGTGAATATTTAATGTAGCTCTAGCCTCCAGACTCCCTTTGTGGATAAAGCCCCTAGGACATATACAGGCATGGGAATTAACAAAGGGGCTAGGATCATACTGGCACTCGGGCTGGGCTCTAGGGTGTGGCAGCAATTTCTACAAACACAATAAAGTCTTATCTTTCATTGTAATTATATTGCAACATAATATAGTTGTTTCTTAAATATCTTACCTTGTCTTTTTTCAAGCTTTTAAGTCACACTGGGGATTAGTAACTAATCTAGTAATGTTGTGATGACATATAATATTAGATGTAGACTTCACAATGTCTATTACTATTAGTCATGTCAGATAATCATATATATAAAACTGCAGATGTAGACTTAACAGAAAGCCCCACATTGTGACTATTAGTATTTGTCCTGTCAGATGTCACTTTGTCCAACCAGTGCCAATTCCATTTATAGTGAGATTTGCTGTCATCAAATATTTCCCCATGCTGGATAATGTCAATGCGATATGCCATCCCTTTGACAATTTTTAAGTTGTGGGAACTTAATTGATTTATTACAATTCCTATCAGAATAAGTGAACTGGTGTAAATTCAATAGATTTGTAAATGATCCATGAACTAGTATGAGAAAGAATTATTGCCCATAATAGTGCATATGAAACTTGCTTGTTGCAAGAAACAGCTCCTTGTGACTGATGCAGCAGTTTTTATTGATTCCATTAGAAGTTTGAAACTTGCATGCTATTGTTCATGTATAAAAAGAAGATATTACAAGTTCTTATTAGAAGTTTGTAACAGGTATTGCAATGATTCTGTAGACGAGGAGGGTGTTACGAATTTCCATTAGAAGTTTAAAACTTGCATGCTAATGATTAAATAGACAAGAAGGGTGTTATGAGTTTCCATAACATTTGAAACATTTGCTAATGTTTATGTAGGTAAGTAAGGTGTTACAAGTTTCCTTTAGACGTTTGAAACTTGCATGCTAACGTAGGTAAGCATTAAAAGTTTCCATTAAATGTTTGAAACATTTGTGCTAGGTAAGTAAGGTGTGGTTTCCATTATAAGTTTGAAATTTGCATGCTAATGTTTAAGTACATAAGGAAGTGTAGTGAATGTATAACAATGTGTTTTAAGTTTGCAAATTATATTTAATTTTATTTGCAGGGTATGTGTGCGTATACATATTTACCCTTGATTATCTTAACATTGTTATTTGAATAATCATTGATATTTTAAAATCTTGTTGTTTGAATAATCATTGATTTTTTTTTTTAACCCTTTATTCAGGTCTCAAATACATTCTAAGTGTTATTAAATATAACTTTTTACAAATTACATCAGGTATTTAAATCCTTTAATGTAATTCATGGATACATGAGTACACATGAACAGCATAATTAATTAACTCTAAAATGAATCAATCTATGAAAAGGAAATTATTAGAAGCTGGTAATAGATACGAGTCATGATGAGAATATTTGCATAACTGTTTGCCTGCATTTGGAGCTTTTACTTTGTAAAATTTAAGCACTGTATTAAAATAAGCCACATTTCTTCTTCTTCTTATAACAATCATAAACCAAAACAATCAACAACAAAACTTTGTTCAAAGTTTTATTAAACACTGTATTAAATATCATCATAGAAGCATTTTTGATAACAAGATCATCAGTATATATATATATATATATATACTCAAAGCAATGGCTAGTATTATGAAATTTATTAAATTATTAAAATATTGTATTTTTTAAACTGCTGTAAATTTTTTGGTTAAGCAGTAACAAATTATCTGCAATGGCATACAGCAAAACACACTAATTTTATCGTTGTTATCTCCAATATCCATATATATATCAAATAGTTCCATGTTCCCTTTCTCATGTAGCTACCTATCATCTTCTTTCTTTACATGGCGGGAAATTTTAGGAGTTATTAAATGACACAGAATAACTAAGGTTCAAAATAAATAACTCTATTAATAATTGCACTTTCATGATTACATATGTGATAGTAACATTTTTTCATCAAATTACCATTTTCTTTTCTACCCACAATTTACGAACAAAACAAAACCCAACCATTTAAAAAAAAATAAAAAGACCATAAACATGCAGTCTCAGCTTAAATAAAGGCAATGATTGGTTGTATCTGCCACTTCATGAATACATGCTGTTTTTTGTAGTAATTTTAAAAATAAAATTACATTACTACAGACATTTAATTCATGACACTGTTCTAATAATGGTACAAAGAGAGCATCTGTGGCTTGGGGGGGGGGGGGGGGAGAGCAATCCAGCATAAGCATCTCATCTGTAAGGTTCTTCACCAATGGGTACACCACTGCAGGTATGGAGTGTAAACTAATTTATACTTTTTTCCTGACAAATATTCAGACTGAAGTTCATGCAAAAACACGCTCCTGTAACCAGCATCTCTCTGTTAAGTCATAACCTTTAGTTGATGGTGTTATTTCTTTACGAAATTAACATTACTAGAGTTTATATCACCATTAGTATACTATTATATACCTACAGCTCGGTTTGGGAAGAGTGGTATATATATAATTTTGTAATTTCCCCCCTTCATTCAAGCACCATTTTTTTTGATCTGCGATTACAGAGTAATGAAAGAATTGTAAATAAGGGCAAGAGCAGATAATCTCACTGTGAGACACAAGCAAGTGTTGGATAAGAGAACTAAGAAATATGTATTTTCCCTGAAAAATCCTACATATTTTATTTAATGATTTTGAAAAACTAATAATTTTCCATGGAAACAATTAAAATAATTTAATAGACAACACAAATCTGCAATGATTTCCTTTATTTTCTTGAAATGATAAACAATCTTTCCTTGTGTGATCTGCAGGATGTGTCGATCTCAAGAAACTCTAAATATTGTTTTATCAAATCAAATGGAAAAATTTCTCAGCCCCTGACTACACCCTTCCTCAATAATGTCATTTTTTCATCTATGTTCATTACAGATATTATCCCAAAGACATTATCAATTAGGAATAAATAAAATTCCATTTCATAATAGGTTCAAATTGATGTGTCTGGCTCTCATATCTTTTAATAAATGAAGAAAATGTTTGTGGGGTGCAATGGGAGTCCTGGCAAGTGCATGAAATAATCATGAGATGTCAAGGATGGTTTCTGAAGTAATGAAAAAAAATTACACGAGCAAGTCTGTCCTGACTTAAACTTGCTTAAAGCTTTGACGTCTCTGATAATAAGAATCTTTTCACTGATCCATCTTGAGGTTTTAACATAATATTAATTCTCAATTGATTATTATTATATTTTAAGTCAAACATAAAGAAAACAACCATTTATGTGAAATATTTTTTTCATGCGTAATGGTGCATTTCTTTGCCAGAAGAGATTTTACCAGAAAAGATGTTATTTATATTTTGGGGAACAGGTTAGTAGATTTCAAAAGCCTGATGATGGTTAGACTGTAATTCTCAACCCATATTTTTTCTGTTGCCACATCCTCTTCGATTTTCTGCAGAGAAAAATAAATATTATTATAACAGTGTGTAATGTATTAAATATGGTAACAAATTTGGATTATCAACCCCCCCCCCCAACCTATTAAAATAGCTTCATTACTCAAATTCATATTTTTAAATTAAGAATTAAAGGGTTCATTTGTCAGCAATAAGATGCAAATTGGATAATTACATTTCTGACACATTTTCTCAAAATATTTTTATATTTCGAAATAGATAAGTTGATCGAAAGTTTTACACCTTCAATAATCAAGCCCTTTTATGAATTTGAGTCAAGTACAATTATTCTGGAATGCTAAAAATATATTTTAACTCAATTTTACTGTAAATCACTGGGATAACTAGTGATATCTAGACCCATCAAATAAAGTTCAGAAAGAAAAGTGTACATAATATCCAGATTGTTTTGATATAATGAGAAATGTGACTTACTTTTTAGTGGTAAAACAACACTAATAGCCTGCTGAAAGATCTTCACTAATTAGTGAAGAAAATGGAGCCTATTTATATTATCACAATGACAGTTAATGCATGGTTTAGAAGGAAATATATGCCACTCTGCCTCAAATGGTCATTTGGGTATATTTGGAAAATATGGCAATTTTAATACTATGGGCAGGGGAGCAGGTTGGCATAGGGTTACTAAAATGGAAAAGTAAGTAGGCCGTAAATTTTCACAAGAAAATGCTATTTCACATGTTCATCTATAATTTAACACATTATTTGATTTAATTAATCACTCAATGTCTGATAATGTTTTAATAAAAAAACTGCAAGAACCAGAACACTTACAAAAATGTGTGATTGGTGTGGTCATGCTAATAAATGGAATCTCGGCACAATGTAAGTGGTCAGTTATAAAAATTAAATTCTAGTATGATTCATGTGCCACAGTTATTAAAAAAGTCTCAACATGATGTTTGTGGCCATAGCATAAAAATTAAATTCTAGTATGATTTATGTGACCATAATTATTAAAAAAGTCTCAACATGATGTATGTGGCCATAGCCATAAAATTTAAATTCTAGTATGATTTATGTGACCATAGTTATTAATAAAGTCTCAACAGGATGTATGTGGCCATAGCCATAAAAATAAAATTCTAGTATGATTTATGTGACCAAAGTTATTAATAAAATTTTGATATGATGTGGCCATAGCCATAAAAATAAAATTCTAGCATGATTTATGCAACCATTGTTAAAAGCTTAACATGTTTAATGTGGATACAGTCATTAAAATAAAAGTTTAATATGATTTATGTGGCCACAGTCATAAAGTCTAGCATGATTTAGGTATCCATGGTCTTAAAAATAAAGTCCACGCATGTTTTATGTCTTGGATATAATTACCATCCTTGAATTCATCCATTCTTCGAGCTCGTTGGAGCAATTCTGGGTCATCTTCCTCCTTCTTTTTCTCTATTTCTGCATCCTCCTGTTCCTCAGCCAGTCTGACCTTTTCTGGATTCTCTGCCCTTTCTTGCAGCGAGTGACTGCAAGATAAGGGAAGGTATTGTAAATTTTTAATGTTGTACAGCCATAATGCTGAAATGCTTCAATATTTTAAAAGAAGTCAGATCTAATCTGTCGCAGATATCAATCATTTTATAAAATTATTATTTATTTGTTTTTCAGTATGTAAACGAGGATTCGAGAAAAGATTGTTAACTATGGATTAGAACTGTATCAAAGAATTCTCTTGTCCTGATGAGAGAAAAAGTGTTGTTTTGCAAGACAACAATGACATCTGAGTTGTTTATTTGCAGGCTAGTAAACTTGCCCGACATTGCTGCTAAGTCTTTTGTTATTATCCAACAGATGGCTCATCACTGCAGTCATGCCTTATGATTGCAGGCCGACAAACATACTCAACACTGTACTCATGACCAATGTTTGTGTTAGAAGGCTGAAAAATGTGCCCAACATTGCAGTCATGCCCATTGCAGCTGACAAGTAGGCCCATCAGTGTACTCATGACCTGGCCAGCAAACATGCCCAGTGTCAATCAAAGGCATAAAACCCATGCCCGGCCTCACATCAATAAATATTAAAAAAATTATGGAAAGGAATAAATGAGAAAGTCTAGTGCAAGCTCACATGTTTGACATAGTTATTTACATCACCAGTAATCCGAATCAGATGTTTTGCTGGTCACAGGGAAGTTGATCAGTTAATTTAAATGTATTTTTCACTTTAGTACCCGCGCTACACAAAATAATCAATGTTTATTCTAATAAAGGGCATATTTATCCTCCTCCAATTAACTAGATACCTCTTAAAAGTTGAAGATTTAACACAGAAAGAGTGATTTCTCTTTGGTCACATGACTAAATAAATACTTCATTTCTGTAGAAGTACAAATATATGCATATTTTTTTAATTACTTTTTTCAAACAATAAGTAAAAATAAAGGATACAACTTAATACAAGAAGGAAATTTAACAACAAATTAAAATATGTTGCAAATTTTCATGTATCTTATTAAAACCTAACATAGGGAAGTCATGGGTGCCTTAAACAGATGTGACAACCCAAATGTTAATGAAATCACGTTGACTGAGCCTTTGGAAACAGTGCTGAAAATGCATGGAGTCATAGTTGATATAGGATTACTGAATGGATTTGAAACTATTATCAATTTCGCTAATTTAATTCATTTTGCAGTTTTTATTTTAGCCAATCTATTTTTAAGACTACACAAGAAGTTAAATTTAAAAAACACACACACAAAACCTACTACATTTTTTTTTTCATTCCAGGAAACTCGCACATTTAGAGAAATAAGGTTTCCATTGCAAAGCAGTAGAATTAAAGTGACATTCAAGTGAAACATTTATTTATTTACAATATTGTTGGTTCTTAATGTGTACTTGATTTAGTGTGCCAATACTGTAGCATTAAGGTGAAAAGTTGGACTAGCGTGCCAGTACTGTATTATAGCATTAAGGTGAAAAGTTGGGCTAGCATGCCAATACTGCATTGTAGCATTAAGGTGAAAAGTTGGGCTCGCATGCCAATACTGCATTAAGGGTGAAAAATTGGACTAACGTGCCAATACTGTATTGTAGCATTAAGGTAAAAAGTTGGACTAGCGTGCCAATACTGTATTGTAGCATTAAGGTGAAAAGTTGGACTAGCGTGCCAGTACTGTATTGTAGCATTAAGGTGAAAAGTTGGACTAGCGTGCCAATACTGTATTGTAGCATTAAGGTGAACAGTTGGACTAGCATGCTAATACTGTATTGTAGCATTAAGGTGAAAAGTTGGGCTAGCATGCCAATACTGCATTGTAGCATTAAGGTGAAAAGTTGGGCTAGCATGCCAATACTGCATTGTAGCATTAAGGTGAAAAGTTGGGCTAGCATGCCAATACTGCATTGTAGCATTAAGGTGAAAAGTTGGGCTCGCATGCCAATACTGCATTAAGGTGAAAAGTTGGACTAGCGTGCCAATACTGTATTGTAGCATTATGGTGAAAAGTTGGGCTTGCATGCCAATACTACATTGTAGCATTAAGGTGAAAAGTTGTAGTGTGCCAATATTGTATTGTAGCATTAAGGTGAAAAGTAGGGCTAGTGTGCCAATAATGTATTGTAGCATTAAGGTGAAAAGTTGGACTAGTGTGCCAATACTGTATTGTAGCATTAAGGTGAAAAGTTGGGCGAGTGTGCCAATTCTGTATTGTAGCATTAAGATGAAAACTGTTTCACTGCCCTATGTATGGACATTAAAATGTCTTTGGAAAACTGCAGAATTATCTATCCTAAATTATGTATCTACCCTCCATGTCCTGAGTAAGGTTCTGAAAATGATCCTTCTGCAACCTTCTGTTCATAAAATTCCTCAATTGTTAATGAGGGCAGACTCGGGTAGCCAGCACCAAACACCTTTTTCTGCAATGCATCTTTTGTCAAAATAAATGGCCGGAATTTCTGAAATGAAATGAAGCTAGAAAGTTATACAATTTTAAACAATTTTTTTTCTAATTCCCTTTTTCTCAGGATAAATATACATAAAAACAAATCTTGCTTTAAAATAACACATTTTTACTGGCAGTTGCTCAAGTGAATTAATTAATAAAATAAACAAAAATAAGAGGTAAATAATTCATAAATAGCACTACCAAAAAATAATTTATATTAGTTCAGAGGGTTAGCAACTACTTAAGGTAAAGTAAAACACTATTTATAATTCTGCTGCCTGTTTGCTCCAGGAATATTAAATAATTTCAAAATTGCAGTTATCTGAACAAAAATAAAGAAGGCACAGTCTTATAATAAATTAATCTAAAAAACTGGAAAGTTTGGAAAAAAGGGATTAAGGGTATTAAAAGTATAATCAGAATTCCTGCTTTAATCCAAAACTTTTTAAATTAGATTTTTAAAGAAAAAGACAAAATCTTTTTTAAATTTCAAATTTAAAACCAATGCAGTAACAATAAAAAAATTATTAATTAAAAATAATTAAAAGAATATAAATGTATTCTTAATCATTTTATGCAATTCATGTAGCAAAGTAAGCAGAAGCACATTAAAATACAAAATTTACGCTTAATGTGACGTGGAAGTGTTTAACCATCACATAAGCATGTTAAAATACAAATTTATGCTTAATGTGATGTGGAAGTGCTAAGCCATCACACCGGTCAGTGCACTGCAGACAAAACTAGGTCAGATATCATTATGTATATCTAGAGCAATGATTCTCAAAGGGTGTGCTGCGAAATTGTGCCATGAGGAAAAAACCCACAAAAAGTATTTTTTTTATTTATTAAAACAGTTTAGCAATTGTTCTGCGAATGTGAAAGAATGTACTGTGGGCTAAGAACACTGATCTGGAGCAATACAAGCTTAATACAAAATAAGTAAAACATTAACTGCTGGACACTGATTAGGAGCAATACATGTATAATACAACTATGTAAAACATTAACTGTTGGACACTGATCTGGAGCAATACAAACATAATACAACTATGTAAAACATTTACTGCTGGTTTTGAGTGGTGTTTATCTTCATCTCCATGCTCTCTTCCATGTTCCTTTCTCTGTGCCATGTTTTTAAGCAACTCTAATTCACCTGCAACACATATATTACAAACAAATGTGCACATTCCTAGAACTGTAAAAGAATGCACTGAAATACAGCAGATTGGGTAAATTTTTTTTTAACAATTAATTAATTATAAAAACTAAGATCCATCAGAAAAATCAGTAATTATCATCAGTGGAGGTTAGCAAAACAAAGAGGTTGAAAAATAAAATTAATAAATTGCCGAAAATGGGCAGAATAATGTAAAGATATCATTAAATACATATGTGCCTATAGACATAATGGTAAATTAAATCCTGAGACACAAATACCCAATCACAGCTTTATCAGAATTTTTGATGTACTGATGAAAACAAGCAAAAGAAAACTATGAAATATTGAAAAAAACGTAGCAACTAAGACCAGGAATGAAGTGTAGCATTAAGTTAAGCGATTAAGTGATACTGATAGAGTTTATGACAAACGAAAGTGACTGAAAAAGCACGAAACGAACTCCTCCAATTGTCGCTGCCTATTTCCTCCACCCTCCACCAGCATCTTCCATTAGCTTAAGTCTTCTGATCTCCAAGGTAAATACAGTTAATAAAACCAGTTCATTTCTCTACATTCTTTTTTATTATTATATTATGTAATATTTTTAATTTAAAAATACAGTTTTTAAAACGCATCTAACAACGAAAAAAAAATAGTGTGCTTTTTGGGGGGCTGGAACGGATTAATGGCATTTCAATCAATTTCAAAAATTGAAAAATTGATTTGATATATGAGCAAATTGAGTTAAGAGCTCAGTCACGGAATAAATTAAACTCGAAGTCAAGGTACCACTGTAATACTTAACAGAACAACAGCACAGAATATGAAATGAGCAAGAGAAGAAATGATACATGATACAAACAAATAAGGATATGAAATAAGCTAATAAGCTGAGCTATGGGAATGATATACTATTGACAATAAGCAGTGTATTTTGAAATAAGCAAGGGTGAATGATATACTATTGACAATACGAAGTATAGATTTGAAATAAGCTAGGGGGAATGATATACTTGACAATAAGAAGTGTAGATTTGAAATAAGCTAGGGGGAATGATACACTATTGACAATAAGCAGTGTAGATTTGAAATAAATATGAGAGAATGATATACTTGACAAAGCAGTGCAGATAAAATAAACATGGGCAGAATGAAACAGCGATGAAAACAAGCACTAAAGTTATGAAATATCATAAGGTAGAATGATATTCTGATGATAAACAGTGAGGAGATGAAATAACAACAGACAATGATGTAGTGATAACAACAAGGACATGAAATAAGCAAGGGCAGAATGAACAAAATTTCAACTTACAATTAAAACTGTCCAGTTCATCCAGAGCTATATTAACCCAACGTTTCAACTGTGTAAGATAGAACTCTCTCTGGAGAAAAAGTTGAAAATAGATAAACACATACAAATACAAATATTATTTACAAATTTTGGTTTTATATACAAAACTGAGGTTTTATTTGAAAATATATTTTTAAAAAATTGAAATGATAAATGCTTTTAAGGAAAATCCAGAAAATAAATATGATCTGGGACTGAAATATGTTGAAAGAAGGAACATCCTCCCCCCCCCACTTCCCAATAAAAGTTTATGCATTATCTTGGTAAAAAATAAACTGTTATTTTATAATATAGTTGTCATAGCAAGTAATGATCCCACCTAACTTCCAGATTTATCACCTTCACCTCACAACCTATTAAAAAAAGAAATATATATATATGAAAAACATGCATGACTTGTCTTAGGTTTATCAATTTAATGTAAGGTTGTGCAAAGTTAAATAAATATTTAAAATAAGGAATGTAAAGCATTTATACTTTGACTTCCTCATCTACAGATTCCTTCTCAACTGCTTCTGAGAGCTCCTTCAGTCGACTTTCAAATGCTTTACGTTGTCGAAACCGTTCAATTTTTGATTGTCTTTGTGATGCCAAAGCATAGAGATCCATTCCACTGTAATAAATTTGATTTAATTTTTAAAAAAAAGAAAATTAAATTTTTTAAACATTTAGAATATAATTAATGAAATAATACTGCTAGAAAAGGCACTTTTCTAATTCCAAATTAGTCAACTTTTCAATCACCTGGAAAGGAGGAGAAAGATGTCATGGGTGACCACAGAATACTGATGATGTAAAACAAAATTATACAGCTAAAATTTACTTGCATTACTGAAGACATGCAAATATAATCTAAACAATTGCATTGTTGGAATACAACTAGAGGACAAGTGTACTGTTGGAATACAACTATAGAACAGTATACCGATGGAATATAACCAGAGGACATATGCACTATTAGCATACAACTCGGGTTTATATGCACTGTTGAAATGTTGATTTTTCTAAAACAAATGTGATTCTAACTTAATATATAACATTTGTAACTCACCCGACATGTGCTTTGACTTTACTGCTTGCTTCTTTATCTTCTTCATCATCTGTATCCAAAGGAATGTGAATGGGTGATACTTTGTACAACTTACACATTTTCAGAAAGTCTGTGTAGTGATGCTGTAATGAGAGACAGTAGTATTTTATTTAAGATGTTATAATATTTTATGAAGACAGAGAGTAGTGTTTTATTATGACATGGAGTAGTATTTTATTATGATGCAGTAGTATTTTATTACAGAAGCCAGTTGTATTTCATTGTAATAGTAGTATTTTATTTATGACAGGCTGTAGTATTTTATTACAGAAAACAGTTGTATTTCATCGTAACATAGAGTAGTATTTTATTATGACAAGCAGTATTTTTTTTTAATGACTGGCAGTAGTATTTTATTACAGAAGCCAGTTGTATTTCATCGTAATAGTAGTATTTTATTTATGACAGTCACTAGCATTTTATTATGACAGGCTGTAGTATTTTATTACAGAAAACAGTTGTATTTCATCGTAATAACAGTATTTTATTTATGACAGTCACAAGTATTTTATTATAACAGGCTGTAGCATTTTATTACAGAAAACAGTTGTATTTCATCGTAATAGTAGTATTTTATTTATGACTGTCACTAGTATTTTATTATGACAGGCTGTAGTATTTTATTACAGAAAACAGTTGTATTTCATCGTAATAGAGAGTAGTATTTTATTATGACAAGCAGTAGTTCTTTTTATTATGACTGGCAGTAGTATTTATTATGATAGGCAATAGTATTTTATTACACAAGGTAGTTGTACTTCATTATAATAGATAGTAGTATTTATTACAGGAAGCCGGTTGTATTTCATTGTAAATGATAGTAGTATTTTATTACTGAAGTCAGTTGTATTTCATCATAACAGATAGTAGAATTTTATTACAGAAAGCATTTGTATTTCATTGTAATAGATAGTAGTATTTTATTACAGAAGCCACTTGTATTTCATCGTAATAGATAGTAGAATTTTATTAACTAAGTGGACCAGAAGCTCACCGGCGATGATTCCATAGAGTGAGTCTTTTGATTTATGCAATTCTGCAGCTTGTGCAATAATAATTATTTGTATAATGTCCAACAATCATTCTTACCCCCCATAGCTGCAGTCATGAGCAAGGCCACAAATGATGTGTTGGCCATACACCAAACTGATGGCTCCCCTATCTTCCAAAGTCATACTTAATCACACTTGAATATAGATGTAGTCACTGAGAGGAATAGGTTTAAGTATGATATAGGAATATAACTAAGTAATAAAATGCTGATAGCAGAGATCAATTGCTGCATGAAGAGTTTTGCTAAAGGAAATAATGATTACAGTAGACACAAAACCCCCACTAAAAGAAGTATGTCAAGAAAATGTCATGAAAAGCTGCTTATGAGTCTTTACAACCAAAAGAGTTATAATGCATTACTGTATAACTAAATAATAAAAGCCTACTGTTTAGCAGACTTTTAGACAGATAGCTGTTGAAGATGACATCTTCACTGATGGAAATGCTGGCTGAGGACAGGTCCATGCAAGGACACCAAGGTTGATTTTGAGTAGAATGTGAACAGTTCTGGTGATTGCAGTTCAACATTTAGAACCAGTACCAGGTCAGGAACAAGTCAGACACATAACTAAACTCAGCAATAGAAACTCTGGACCCAGATGTAGAAACTGCTGTAAATCAAGTACAGTCCCAATTTAAGTCCTTTTGCTCTTTCTGTCTGTGAGCTCAGTCAAACATGATCTTTGACCATTCAATGTGAATGTATGCAGTTCCACAGACAGCTACTAGGATGTTATCTTAAAGCAAATCACACAAATAAAGGACATGACTGAAGCAACCGCCCCCCCCCCCCAAAAAAAAAAAAAAATAAAACAAAAAAAACAAACAAACCAGGTACAGTCTAATCTATACAAAAGTATATCATGTTAGCCAAGAGGAAGACTGTACATGATACTTGTGCATAATTGATCTTTCTATAAATGAGTAATAATTTGTTAATCAACGAAACAGATGATCTCATGCGACTTTTGTTTACAGAGATACAGTTACAAGTAATTATAAATACTAATGCAGATCAATGGCAATTATCTTTATAAAGTTTATGTCTGTTTCTAAGTACTAGACACATAAAATAACAAAGAGATATCAAGAAACTACATTCACAATATAATGTTATCTGGAAAATGCATCAATGATCCAATATCTCTGAGCATATAAAACACACGAAAAAGTACTGTTACAGAGAGAAAACTTAATAAAACACTTGCTAATATTTAAATTAAATTTTAAAATAAAATAAAATTATACAACGACACAAAACATTTCCTTGTCTCATCTGAGCAAAAGCAATCAGTACAGCAGGCAGTCTATTGACAGATTTGACTATTAAAAGTACATGTATTATATCTAAATACCTCATGAGAAGAATAGGCAGCATAGAGGGGAAGACACAGAAGTGGTTGTTATTTTATATAATAAAAGTTAGGAGAAAGCGAATGTAAAATTCTAGATTTTTAAAAATCAACATTTCTTAAGAGATGAGTCTCTCTGTTGATAAATGTTATTCTGAACTGATCATGAAAACTTCAAAGATATTATTGCTATGTTATGTGTACTCTCCTCTTCTACACATTCACAATATAAAAATTTAAGTGCACCTTATTTATATTAGCTATAAAGGGCAGATATATACAGAGCTAAAAGACACAAATAGATGTTTATTTTAGATTTTTATCATTTTATGCAACATACAATATCAATTTAACTGGGAAAATCTGATAAACCAACTGCTTCACTTATTAAAAGAGAAAAATATTTTTGCATAATGAAAATAATTCAAATTAAAAAAAAAATGTAATTACTTTAGAGAGCTGAATGAAAACTACAGAAAGAATAAAAGTACTGTATTAATGAAAATATAATCTTACCTTTGCTTTCTTAATTGTTTCAAGCCGACTGGCATGCGTATTGAGTCCATGAAAATAACCCAAGAGTCCTGGAACTAACATATACCTGCAAAGAAAAATACAATTACTGAATTATCAATGCTAATTGCTATGCCTGATAACTTTTATAGTTTCCAGCATATATTTTAATTCAGAAACATTTTAAATGCATCTATGAAAAAGCATGCCTTCAGCTCATCTCTACCACAATACAATAAGAAAAAACATACAGGCCTAGAAAATCTCCTAGATATCTCAACCAAAAAAAAAAAAAGGGCTTTGAAAATTAAAGTCCCAAATTAAATAATTAATTAAGTCCTAAATTTCATATTATCAATAAAATGGATTTTGTTTTGAAAATTAAAACAAGTAAAAATCATTATCTAAGCACAAAATATTAATCTATAACAATGTTCTAAAGGTAGCATCCATTGTATATAAACAAGAAACAACCAGAGGCTCAGTCATCAGTGGAACTTCCACTGGAAGTTTGATCAACAAACAACAGAAAGCAAGCATATTAAACATGTATTTTAGAAGTCAACACAACAGAAGATTACAATATTTACCTGACTTTATATAAGGATGAATAATATTTGAGATTTCTGATTAACAGACAGTGCTTGTTGAGAAGGTTATCGTATACAACAAATTACTATACAAACTCACTTAATTTCATTAGTTGCCACTTCATCAATGTCCTCATTTTCACTAAAAAGCTGTAAGTGGTTGATCATGGTGATAGCTTCTTCTGATTTTCCAAGTGCTTTTCGGATTTCTCCCTAAAAAAAATCAAAACTGAAATTGGTCTACTGTTGTGTTAAATGTAGGCCTATGGAATTTGAGGAAGATGAAATATATGAATTCCTCACATTTCTTAACTTTTAAATAAGACACCCCCGCCCTCTTGCACACCGTTGTATAGATCGACAATTTTGCAATTAATTGCATTAAATTAAAAAAGGTCACTGTACGGCACCTTCCCCAATATAATTTATTATGAAAAGAATGTTTGATGAAATGTTATATTGGTATAATTATATATATCAATCATACTTCTCAGAATGACTTGACACCAGTTCAATTGGGACTGAATTTCACTTAAATTTTATTTTTTAAATATTTATAATACATGGCTAAGTACCTGGACTTTGTCGCATCCTGTTGAGTCTTCTTGGTTCTCCAGAAAAAGATACGTATCCCATATAGATTTGAATAAACTAGATAAGGTTGACTCACTCTCGTTTTGCGTCGCTTCGGCCATGACAGTACTAGATTCGTATGCATGCGCTTGAAAATTACTTTTAGCTCTGGACAAAAATTGCCCGTCTTCTGGTCTGATAGATATTTGCAGAAGGAATTTGGGGACGTGGGGAAAGGCACGAACATTATTCTAGTGACAGAAATAAGAGAATGAATAGGGATAATAAAATATTGATCGGTATCTCTTTCAGGTAAATGGAAATAGGAATATGTGGAGATTCAGCCTATGACAACTTTATTTCCTAATGCTTTGCGCTGAATTTAATAACGGACATGAAGTAAACACAATTACTTAGAGTTGAAAATGTAAATTTCCATATTTCAATTGTGAAATCACCCTGAAATATAATTACTAATAATCATATTTAAGTTGAATTTATTTTATTTTTATTTTTTGGAATAAATATAACTGTACTGTAGTTTAGTATAGCTCCGCCCTCTGACCCGAATTTGTAGTTATAAACGAACAATCTAGTTGTTTCTGTGAAACAAGTAGATTTGAATTTAAAGTTTTATTAACTTTTATTCCATTTATGATTCAGTCGTAGCGAATAGTCATGTTTACGTTGCACTTACAAACCTACAAATTATCTCCACTGCTTCCATGACAACACAGCACCACTCGGTCTATATAATATAGGGCACGCCCACTTTCTCCAGAATATTTTTGTATTAGTGAATTGCTCATTGATTTTAAATTAGAAACTGAGTAACGATGCCTCAGTTATATATTCACTAGCCATGACATAAACGCGTAAGGCTTAAGCTATCTAAATGATTTAATCTTTATTTGTCGTTTTTATAATTGCATCTATTCAACAGACATACGTTATAATTTTTAGCTGATTGAATATTGGTAAGTATAATTAGTTTATCAGCTTGGATTCTTGTATATATGTATAAAAATTGAAAATGTATGAAGAAACATAGATAATTTATCTTAAAACTCAGGCCAAGATACAGAAACCAAAAGTTCGCCCATTGTTTGACTTTAAACAAACAATAAATATAATTGGATTACATTTGTATGAAATATTATTCAGGAGGTGAAAAGGATTATATTTTGATGAAATATTATTCAGGAGGTGTAAAGTTTAGAACACCCATATATATGATGCTTATGATCCATTGTGAAGAACACAAGAATTCTTGATTCAGTTGGAAGGAACAACTTGATGCCAAAACAAACATCCTGATAACTGCTGTCAGTTTTCCTTGACAATCACCTCAAACATCTTGATAATTGGTGTACATTTTCCTTGGCATACAATTTCTTCATGGAAGTGGATATAAATACTGACAGTCCTGCCGAGGCCTGGAAAAGATTATCTCCCTTTAATCAAGTTATTCCTGTTTCCACACGACCTGACCAGTTGGACAGATGGCCTTCAAACAGCATGCTGCGCTTTGTTTGTATCTCGGACACACATGGAAAGATTGAGTCAAATGATGGTTCTAGTCTGATAAAAATTCCTGATGGTGATATCTTAATACATACTGGAGATTTTTCTATGACTGGAAACCCAGATGACATAACACTGTTTGACAGTTTTATGTGTGAGTTTGTTGTTCTTGTATGTAAGGAAAACTTTAAAACAATAAATGTTAGCCCCCAAAGAAAATTATAATTAGCTGTAGTGGACTTCTCATTTGCACTCTGGTCAGTAGTGTGGAGTATTTGCATTGTGTATAGGCAGTTATCACTATCATAAGTTGATAAAACATGATTTGATAAGATAAAGACTCACCATAAATGTCACTTTATTTTAGTAATATATTTATATCTCCTCAAAGTCCTATCCTAAATATTATCCAATCATGCCAGTTTTTCTGCCATCTAAAAAATGTCATGGACTACAGTTGATACTAGTGTATACATTTATATATTAATTCTTAATTTTAGTAGGTCTTGTTTCTGATATGCTGCCACAGTTTTTTTGAGAAATGAGATATAATTTAATTCTTATTTTAGCTTCTGTATCACTAAGAAACGGTAAGATATGTGCTTGTAGCTGTTTGTGATATTTTTTTTTTTTAGCTCACTGTTCCCATTCTGTCAAAATTGCAATTGCGGGCAATCATGAAATTACTTTTGAGCCTGATGGCTATGGTTGGCACCCAACACTTATTCGCAGACGCCTGGGTCTTACAATGCTGGCTACTAATGAAGAGGTAGTGACTGCACACAAGGACCTCCTTCACAATGTTCTGTATTTGGAAGATGAAGGGATACAGATCTGTGGCATAAATATTTATGGTAGTCCATGGTATGTATTGACTTAAGTAACCCCTTGATAGATTAGAAACATAATCTTGCTTAGAACCCTTGTAAATCTGAAGCTTGTTAAATGGCAATTTTGCTAAATCAGAATTTTGTTAAATGCGAACCTTGTTCAATCTGATCATTTAAGCTGATTGTTGTATAATCTGGAACATTACCTTTTGCTATCCCAAGTGTTTCTCAAATGTTTGTTGATATCCATGTAGGCCTGGTGAATTGGTGATCCACAAAATGTTGTGTTTTAATTGATAAGTGGTTTCTAATATAATTACAGTTAAAAAACCTAAAATAACAAACAAACAAACAAATCAAACAGGCAAAATGAGCACAACACATTTTACTAGTATTCTAAACACTTGCTGGTTGCTAGCCTGGATTATTCTCACACCCAAGGCATCCTTTCCCTGTACTATCCATGCTGAAAGATTTAATTTTAATTTTATTTATAATTTTTTCAAATATGCAGCAGTATAATGTTTAGCATTGTTTTGCATCAGACACACATGATTTATCTATGCAAGTGGCAATGTTAGCTACTGAATCCACTTGATAATATTAGTATGGTAAAATGTTTTCAAATTAAAAAAAAAAAACATAAAAGTTATTTTGTTGGTATAGCCTTGGCAAACAAAATATGGCTGTTTATCATGATCAGTATATGCTTATTATTAATTACAACTTAACAATATTTATTGAGCGATTTGTTTTAATTTAAAAGTATATCTATCCTCATTTGAGAGATGTGACTATATGTTGTTATTATTGAACTGATTATGTTGAATTATTAAAGAAAGCATCAGAGTTATCTAAGCCTCTTTGAAGGGAAAAAATAATTATATTTGCATTTTGTAATGACTGGAGTATTATGTGAAAAACTTTAGTTATGTCAACATACTTGAAGGACAAATAATTGCCTTTACATTTGTGTTGAATGATTAGAGTATTTTGAAGAAGAAACTTTATTTACCTCAACCTGTTGGAAGAAAAAAATAATTATCTCTGCATTATATTGAATGATTGGAGTATTGTGTAAAAATCCTTAGTTATTACATGTTTGTTGGATAAAATGATTATCTTTGCACCACTTTCAGACACTTTCTTTCTGCTAGACAAGACAAAAATGCTGAGAGACTCTAGAAGATAATGGTCTGAATAACATTTATTTCTTTGATAATTTTAATTGCAAAATAATAGGTGGGAAGAACTATTAAAAAAATGTAGGAAGTCAACATGTGACAAACTAATAAATTGCAAAGCCTTTGTATTTTGCAGGGTTCCAGTTTATGGGACAGGAGCTTTTAGTTTGCCACGGGGTGAACGTTTGTTAAAAAAATGGAATATGATTCCAGCTGACACAGACATTCTCTTGACTCATGGCCCTCCATTAGGTAAGTCAGTGAAAGTTTTTAATTTGTTGTTCTTGTTTAGAATGTTGTTCTGGAGGTGGTGGTATAGTTTATTGCTTACATTGACAAGTGATTTATCAGAAATGTTTTTGAAATCTCATTATATTTTGCAGACTTCTTGATATATATTGGGTAGAAGGAACATCATTAAACATTTAGTTTTGTTAAAAGTTAAAGAAATAAATGAAACATAAACTTTAAAATATGACCAATGACCATAGTGATTGTGCATCATAGTTCACCAGTAGTGCTTAGCACAAAAACTCAGATTCAGCCTTGAGCTGATAATATGCTGATTATGCAATACTAGAAATTTTTTTCATTGTTTATAAGTGTGTGTGCGTGTGCATGTGTGGGAGGGAGGTAGGAAAGGGCAGGATGCTGCTGTAAGTTGATTCAAAACGTTAAAAGCACATCTAGAGTAGGAATCATTAATTTCCAGCCATTTGTATTAGACAACAGAGACTGTATTTATTATTGTAACAATGATTACTAGTACAGTTTTATTTATTATTGTAACATTGATTACTAGTACAGTTTTATTTATTATTGTAACAATGATTACTAGTACAGTTTTATTTATTATTGTAACATTGATTACTAGTACAGTTTTATTTATTATTGTAACAATGATTACTAGTACAGTTTTATTTATTATTGTAACAATGATTACTAGTTCAGTTTTATTTATTATTGTAACAATGATTACTAGTACAGTTTTATTTATTATTGTAAATGTAACAATGATTACTAGTACAGTTTTATTTATTATTGTAACAATGATTACTAGTTCAGTTTTATTTATTATTGTAACAATGATTACTAGTACAGTTTTATTTATTATTGTAAATGTAACAATGATTACTAGTACAGTTTTATTTATTACTGTAACAATGATTACTAGTTCAGTTTTATGTATTATTATAACGATGATTACTAATAAAGTTGTATTTATTATTTATTATTTTTTGTGATAATTTTTTTTTACTGCAATGCTAAGTTACCTTATTAATTTCAGCACTACAATGCTTATTGTTTGAAATTATCAGTTATTAAATTTTTCTTTGTCAGAACTATTTTCGTTGCTGAATAGTACACACACATTTGTCTCTTTTTGTTGAAGAGTGCATATATTTTAAGATCGGCATATTCAGATCTTCACATCAAAGTAACAAATAAAGATATAAGAGTTATCTATGTGGCTTTTTCTCTCATCGCATTTAAATCTTACACCCTTAACGTTATCTAAAGAACTTCCAGTTGACGACAGTCGTATCATTGTATGCAATGAAGATGTTAAACGTTGTGCAATTGTATATTATTGCTTTGAAGCATTTTTTGCATTTGATTATGTTTAAATGATGCTAAAGAGACGCACGTGTATATACAGGATATGGTGACACACTGCAAGGTGACAAGAGGGCAGGTTGCGTTGAGCTGTTGAAAACAGTGGTCACGCGGGTTAAACCCAGGTACCATGTTTTTGGCCACATCCATGACGGTGAGTTGAACCTTTTAACCTCACCAATACACACACACACACACACACACATCTCCCATATCTGCTCACAGAGATTCACAATGTTGCAATGATCTGATAATAATTTAAAGGTGCGGTCGCTGCATGCAAATGAAACTCCTTTTCCTTCCAGGCTACGGGACGTGGACAAATGGCACGACGACATTCATCAATGCGTCCATTTGTAACAGCAGATACGTTCCCGTCAACCCACCTGTTGTTTTCGATTTACCCTTGCCGGTTGGTTACACGCGCACAGACTTTGAGCACACGTCGTTGTTGGATCTGCGGCGAAAACTTGCCAGGCAAGAAGACGCCAGTAGTCGATGAGTTAGCGGATCTGAAAGACTTGTTTTACTTTCATCATACAATTTTTATTATTTTTATTAACGGGAATAATCTGTTTGCACTCTTTTGAAAATACTCACCACCACTGCCACCCCACCCCCACCCCATCACCACCACCATCATGGTCTTAACTGCCACTGTTTTAGTTTACCCTTTTGAATTTACACCTAAAATCATTTGTATATGAATTGTTGTGCACATTATTGTACTTGTTATTTGTTTTACACTGTCTCATGTCCTTGTTGCTTCGATTATATTGTTTTATACCCGTTGTTATCATGCATTTGTACCTGTCATAGAATATTTTTTTTTAATCTTCCAAGAAAATAAAGCCTTTATGAAACATATGTTTGTACACCCGTTATCCCATAATTTTTAACTGAGCTTTATATCACCACCAGAAGTGTATACTTCCTTTTGCATCATGTTTATGTAATAAAGTAATAACTAAAGTGTCATGTTTATGTAATAAAGTAATAACTAAAGTGTCATGTTTATGTAATAAAGTAATAACAAAAGTGTCACCTTCCAGATTCTTATAAATAAACTGAAGATTTCATAAATGACGGTGCCAGGAAATAATAAAGTATTGCGATCTGTTGTTTGCTTTGTTTAATAAAACATTGTTATATGTTATCTGCTTTGCCTTGTAATAAAGCATCGTGATTTGTCTGCCTTCTAATAAAGCAGGGTTATATTGTCTTTCGCATGCTTTGCCACAGGGCCACACCTTTTGTCCGCGTCAAAAAGTGTCTCTCTCCGAACACATCAAAAATGCTGACACTCTATTATTATCTCAAAGCTAAATTGAATGCCCTTTCGCTATGTCAGTTCATTCAAGTAGAATAACAATTGTAGGGATTCCTGGTAACTTCTCTGTACCAGAAATATTGTCCTTGTAATCAGCATATCTTGCCACCATACATCAAAGGGGTAGTGTGTCTCACACTTGCACACCACTCTCTACCTTTACTATGGTCGGTCGTAGCACTTCACAAACGTTAAGCAGTATTCAAATCATTCAAGGAAAGAAAGAAAAGGTTGCTTGCCCATTAAGCTAACAGCCTTTCAAGACCGGACTTCTTTGCTACTTCAAATTCAAGTGATCAAACATTAGATTTCTGAAAAGCAGGTAAACTTTTAGATATCAACCCATTGGCTGGTCTCGTTCTCGAAATCATAACCATTGGATAATAAAAACTACTCACCCAGTTGGGATGGTGTATTGCATCAGCAGTTTCTAGCATATTCTCAATTCTGGTGTTTACTTCAACTCTAGTCACTTTCAAAAGATACTATCATAAGGAGTGCCCAAGGTTGGGTTACTCTGACAATTTAACAATTTATTATAACAATTAAATTTAAAATAGGGAGAGTCAAATTTATTCCGCCCCACAAACAAACAGACGAAGAAAGAAAGGTTGAAAGAAAGAAAGAAAAATGCAGCAAACAGCAGGATGAAAAAGTCTCTTTTGCACAATTAAATAAAACACATGGAGAAAATATATAATTAATTATTAAGAACTTGGAAATGAAATGTAAAATCCACAAAGTGCAGACAAACTTTATATTGGAACAACTCGCGATGTGTCGGGTTCAGAAAGGATATTGATATCTCGATATTCTTCAGCACCAAGAAAGCACACGACCCGACGTGAAGACAAAAGATTAAAAGAGATTCTAAAAAAAAAAACGTGTCGGGTATGACTTCAGGTCAAAAGTAAAAGAGCTCTATCATAACACAGGTCATCCGTGAACACACAATTCTTGTGATTAGACATAACAAGGGGTGCTAGAGACTGGACAGAACCACGAGATCAGGAGCAAACAGAATCTGGCAATGGAAGGCAGAGGATTCGGGCAAACTAAAGACGCCAATGTTACGAGAGGTCTAAAACCTTGCCAAGTACCTTCGCAATAAACGTCAATGATAGAAACCCCCCCCACCCAAAGCCCATTACATTGTACCAACTGCCCCAGAGAGACAAAGAGACAGGGAAGACAGCAAAACAAACAGCCAAGTAATGAACTGGATATAATATCACTTCTATGGTTAATATTGTCAGCAGGGCTGAAATACCACCCAAACGATCACGTGAACTGACTAAGAGAGTTGGATTAAAATGTCAAAATGCAAATACCAGTCACCGATGCAAAACATCAAGCACTAAACGAAATGTCAGAGTAAATAATGTGTACTCCTTTAATATATGTTCTCATGAAGTAAAATGAAGCTACCCGCTTGAATATTTTACACGACATTTCTCCCCCTCCCCAATCTGGATAAAAAAACATAATTTTTTAAGTTTGGAGTTAAATAAAAGTGTTGTAGTGTTTATTAAAAAAAAAAAAACCCTTAAACTTTAACTTTCTTTGTTTCTACTGAAAAAAAATTAATCATGACAGTGACAACATCTAAGAATACTGCATGCTAATGTTGTTTTGCTCTTCAGGCTTTGTACAACTGGTCATAGAAACAGAGTTGTGACAAGATTACAAAAATTAAGGCAAGGGACTGAATGAGCCATGTTACAACATTAATTGCTTACTTCGCACGGCCACATTTGTTTTTTTCCTTGTGGTAGTGTGTACACGTGTAGCCGTGCTTGCGCAGAGTGGCCGATTTCCTCCATTGATATGAAAAGAAATCAAATCTCTGACTGTCTGTCTGTCTATCTATCTATCTATCTATCTTGTTTCTTGTTAGTCTTTCTATCTGAATACTTAGTAGCACCTCTTTATACACCTGAGAACTAAATAATCAGTGGAGAAACCGTCTACTGATTACAGACATGACGTCCGAGAGAATGAGAAGCGAGAAGACCATGACCAGAAAGGTTGCACCGAATGACCCCATTGCCTGCGACGATTGTCTCTTATCTTTCGCACTATTAAGACGCCTGGTCTGAGCAGACAGAAATTTCCTGTTCAGTATTAAATCTTTGGACATCGCTTCCGCCCTTCTCTGCGCCTCTTCTGCAGCATGAAGATGCTCTGCAAAAGTGCCCATCTTCACCAAAATACACCGACAGTTCGCAAAACCACGGCTGGTGTTCAACCCTGCCGATGATGGTGTCTGAGAAACATGATTTGCCGTAGATGTTTCCAACCCCGTTGTAATTGGATGATATGTAGCTAGAGTACTGTCGTTGTTGCAGTCTGTAGATTGAGTGTTGTTCATAAATCGAAAGTTGTCGTTAGAAGATGACAATGTGGACTGTGAATTGCTGTTGCTGGCACCAGGCATTGGTGATTCAGTGTAATGGTCAACAGGCGTAGGTAAAAACGAGCTTGTTGTCTGAAATATCAGACTGCTGACAGAATTGTTGACCATGTTGGCTAACGCAGTAGGTTCAGTGAAATAATCTAATGAAGTGATTAAAAGTATATTTGTTTCAGATATCCAAGTGTTCAAGTCTTTGTTTGTGATAGCAGCAATGACCGTTGAAAATCCATCATAAGTGTCACCAGAAGAAGATAAAAACGAATCTGTATCAAGTATAATGTTGTTAGCAGTGACGTCATTGTTAGCAGTTTCAACAGGTAGCGTAGAGACGAGGTCGCTGCTGCTATTCCATATGAAGGGTGCTTGTTCCATTAAGCTTGAGGGTGTTTCCAGAGTTGAAGCTGATGTTTGAATGAACATTACGGTCGTTGGAGAGAGACTGACAGAATATGGTGTGGGGTCTGCAGAGTCAGTGGTGGTAGTTGGAGCCAATGACATACAGTTGCTAGCATTAAAGTTGGTCTGCTCTGGGAAATCTGTCCGTAAAGGAAATACATTTTTTGTTTGGTTAAAATATTCTCACAGAAAAACATCCGCGCGCACATCCAAGGAAATACAGTCATGCCATGACATACACAGTTTGAAGTAATAAGCTAATGTAATCGCTAATTTTATGCGAATCCCCCAAACCCTCACAGCTATGACAACTAGCTGTTTTACAAAGTTATCTTCCTTAGTTTTCTAATTAAATAATGTATTTTTCTCCATAAAGCAATATTCTTAAAACAACTTTGCTTACCAGTATCACACAACCTCTGCGACATACTAAGTTAATGTTTAGCCTATTTCATACATATTTCTTTCTAAAGGTAACACTTTTGGGTTGTTGTGGAACAAAGTATTGAGAGTTAGTTCCCTTGCTATTATTAGAAGCTTGGTCTGAAATTTATGGAGGATGTGAAACTGACATGGCATGTGCTTAGTTCCATAACTGCTTTAAAATATTGATAAATGAATTTTAATCCTTTACGAATATTTAGAAATGTAAAATAAATCTCTATCTAATTACAAACTTTGATTTTTTAAAATAGAATTTGAAGCATTTCATGGTGCAAAAATTATATTTACGCCATATTTTCTTTATTCAGTTGTAGAGTTGCTTGTAAAAGGGAAATAAGTGACCTATGTCTCCACAGACTTCTAGTAAAAGGGAAGTAAGTGACCTATGCATCCATAGACTTCTAGTAAAAGGGAAGTAAGTGAGTTATATAGTTGTAGACCTGCTTGTAAAAGGGAAATAAGTGACTTATGTAGCCGTAGACTTCTAGTAAAAGGGAAGTAAGTGAATTATATAGTTGTAGACCTGCTTGTAAAAGGGAAGTAAGTGATGTATGAAGTCGTAGATCTACTAGTCAAGGGATGTGATTTCACGCATGTAGTTGCAGAGTTCTCACTAATCTTCCTTATATGTAACACAGATAAGTACATGTGAAGGGAATGATTTTGCATCGAAGCTTAAATTTAAAAATGTTGTTTCAATGAAGAAAATAAGAAACAAACCATTTGGGCGTGACAAAGAACTAAATGCGAAATTTATAGAGCTTGGACTCTTTTGCAAAAGTAGTCTTTGCGATTTATTAAATAGGATCAGAAAATGCTCTAGGAAAGAACCAACTTGCGTTCCACAGAAAGTGACTTAAGGCTGGATCTTACTGAGATGTCTTGCGGCTGTATTGCTGTTTTGAGGAGAAACCGGTGATAGAGTGGTGTTGCTGGCTTGCTTGTGACCTTGTCGTATATTACAGGACGTGCTGACTGGCTTTGTGACCTTGTCGTTTATTACAGGACGCGCTGACTGGCTTTGTGACCTTGTTGTTTATTACAGGACGCGCTGACTGGCTTTGTGACCTTGTCATTTATTACAGGACGTGCTGACTGGCTTCGTGACCTTGTCGTTTATTACAGGACGTGCTGACTGGCTTTGTGACCTTATTATGATCGTGCTAACTTGCTTTGTGACTTTTTTACCTATTACAAAACAGTCAAGTTCGGACTGGTGTCAATGATTGACAGCTCACCGAGTGAAAAAGGAAATGGATTGCATATCTAGTTATAAAATCAGAATACTGTGTTAATCTAAAGCTTTTTCGGGTGCAATAGTTACAGTGAAGTAATTCTAATTTTGGTCGGTCGGACTTAACCAAGAATGAAGCAGGCCTAGCACTATTTGAACGCGCAGTCGATGAAATAATTGATGGAATGTTTAATGGCTAATTGGTTTGTTGGGACGAGATTACATGATAAGAGATGTGCAATTCTTAACACTTAAAATTTGTTTATAAAATAATTATTTACATTTGCTGAGGTTTTATAGAGAGTACTTTATGCTTTATATTACTTGTGTATTTTAAAAGTAAATCATGTATATGATGTGTTATGTAAATTGTCCGTGAGGTCAATAAAGTGAAACAGACACATCAAATACTGGGACATAGCTCACCAGCAGCAGGGACACAACTCACTAGCGACCGAGACATAACTCACGAACGAGTGGGACGTAACTTGCAAATGACTGAAACATAATCACCAATTGGCTGGGACATAACTCAATAACAAGTGGGGAAATGACTTACCAACGATTCGGAAATAATTGACTGTGACAGTTCACCAATGACTGAGACAGAGCTCACCAATGACTGGGACATAACTCACCAATGAATGGGACATAGCTCGTCATGACTGGGTCACAGTTCACCAGTGACTGGAACATAACTCACCAATGACTGGGATACAGCTCACAAATAACTGGGACATAACTCACCAATGACTGAGACACAACTCACCAAAAATCCAAGTTCCTGGAGAATCTTCTGAGTACATTGCGACACTGATGTGGTTCACCACTCGCCTTATGCTCGTTGCTGTGACGATAACATTCTCCTTAATCTCGGATTTCGTTCCCACCGTGATTCCAGAATCTCCCCAAAAAATCCAGAAGGTTCGGAACAAGCTGCAGTTCAAGAATTCTCCCTCGGCAAGGCCTCTAAGAAAAACAGAATCCAGTTCTTGAAATAAATACAAGTTCAGGCTGGTAGAGTCATTCTACAAATACTACTTGGAACTGGCTGAACTTTGTGTAAGGCACTGTAAGATCTATTTACAGTTGTTTACAGTCGATTCATATTTCACTTTTATACAATATTTGAAATTTATCACACAAGGACATAAACACACACATAAACAACATCTCTCCTATTTGAAGAGCATTACGTAACCATGGAAACTGGCAGAACGAGGGCAAAATGTACAAGAGTAACGAACTTTCAGTCAAAACACGAATCTATAAACGACTACCAGAATCAGGAGGAAAGAAGTCCTTATTCTTAGTTCAAGAAATGTGTGTATGAAATGAGAGAGCGACAGACGGAAAGAGAGAGAGAGACAGGATATAGCGATGTCAGCTGATGTCTGGCTCTGGAACACTGCCGTCATTAGTATGATGAAGGGTTCTTGCACTGGACAACTAGAAGTCTGTCTGATTTCAGGTCCACATTTCACTCTCATGAAGATTTCAACTAGATATTTAACTGACTAGCAGAAACATCAGGCTTTACCCGAATGTAGAGGGTAATTGATATTATATGAATAACACATTTTAATTTGTTAGTATTCCCCGTGGATCGAGGTTGCAGGCTGACTCCCATGTGTCCGTCCCGGGAGTAAACAATGCAAAATGTCGGCTTCCTAGTTCTCTCACTGAATCCAACAAATACGGTCAAAAAGACATCCATTTTTAGCTTCATTCTATTAGGTGGCTGTAACTAGTTGAAAAGGACATCCATTTTTAGCTTCATTCTATTAGGTGGCTGTAACTAGGTCAAAAGGACATCCATTTTTTAGCTTTATTCTATTAGGTGGCTGTAACTAGAACAAAAGGACATCCATTTTTAGCTTTATTCTATTAGGTGGCTGTAACTAGGTCAAAAGGACATCCATTTTTAGCTTTATTCTATTAGGTGGCTGTAACGAGGTCTTCTCTCGTTAATTGTTACAAACAATCGTACACACACTTACTACATACATGTACACACGGATATGTATGCACACAACCCATTAATGTACAATCATATGCCTATGTAAGCCAGGTACAAAAGCACACAAACACACACACATATATTGTCATTGGTAGTCTTTTGTTTATGTGCACAGGAAAAAAAAGTACTGTACCAAAATCAAAATGAAGGCGCAGAGATTTTCCTACCATTACTGTAATAAAACAGCATAAATAAATATCATAAAATAAAATTTTAACAGCATAGTCTAATGAGGAAAGTTGTGTGGTGAATTCGTGCACAAAAGATTTTTGTCTGGGATCATGAAAAGAAGAAAAAATGATTTTTTTGCAATTATGCCATGTCAGTTTGAAAACATTGTGAACGATTATTATAACTTTGTCGGCGTGGGTGTGTGTACTAATATATCTGTATACCTTTTTTCTCACTCACTATATTTCTATTTCGCTCTTTTCACTTACATGTCACACCAACCGATCATTGCTTGATGTGTACAGTTGCGTACTACGGTCTGCTTGTTCCCACTACCTCCAAAGACGATTTCCGTTGCGTCATCTTGGTTGTCGAGGCTGGAGCTAAGTAGAATTTGCGCATCTTTACAGGCCCTCACTTTGAAAACGAGGCTCGAGCGCGTGCCAAGTGCAGGCACAGGGACTTCGCGGTAGACATCATCTCCCGGGACGTTCATCGTGTGCGGACATTGATCTTGAAATGCTTACAAAATATTTTTACAGGAATTATTATATCATTCTTCGTCCAAATACGCATTTTTTCTGAACTGTGTGAGTAATAGCAAAAACTAATGAGGTACGAAATGAGTACGTTCCTCAAAAGATTTGTTATATGAGTGTTTTAATGTTCAACACTTTTTTTTTTTTGGGGGTGGTGGTGGTGGTGTCCTGGTAGTATTGTGAGACAGAAGATCACAAACACTTAACGAATGGGATGGTGCATGGAGTCAAAGAAATACAACTTTTGTTAATGATGTTGATATGATATGATAGTGATAATGGTAATGATACAATGTAGCATAGTAATAACAAACACTTCTAATCTCTGATCCATAAACTCTTTACAATTGTTGCACAACTTGGCAATGATGAGCTAGTGAGGCTGTGTATCGGTTAAAAGAAATAAACTGACAGCCATTACAGCAGCTGGGTGGGATTCGAATCCACAATTTCCAGCATGCGGTGTGTGTGTCTGTTCCTCGCGGCCACCGAGGTTTTCCATTTGTCGAGTTCTGAAATGTAGCCTTTTGAGCCACTGAGCGTTTGCCCTCATTGTTCACTTGCTGCAATGTGAATCCGTGGGTGTGGTTGAGATTGGGAGTTCGTTTTATAAAATGTGAATCTGTGAGTGTGGTTGAGATTGAGAGTTCGTTGTTCGCAATATGAATCTGTGAGTGTGGTTAAGATTGAGAGTTCGTTGTTCGCAATATGAATCTGTGAGTGTGGTTGAGATTGAGAGTTCGTTGTTCGCAATATGAATCTGTGAATGTGGTCGAGATAGAGACAACTAAAACCGTTACATGTAAATCGGTGTAAGACGTCACCATTCTTTCACATTCATTACAGTCGTGTCCCAGTGTAGGATTTGGTGTCAGACTACAGCTTTAAAGATGTAGTAAAAAAACAAATTTCTGACTACACGTCATAGTACATATTTGGAAAACAGGTTAATTAAACATGGTTTGAAGAAAGGCATTAATAATTATAATTGATTATAATCAATTGAAGAATTTTGATTAAGTGTCTACCTAATGAAACAAAATAAGGTGTTAGCACTGATGAAGTGTCAAACCAAAAGAAGATATAAAAACATGGACGTACGACTGAAAGTAAGTTAAATTGTCACACTAAATAAAAGAAAGAAAAGAGTTATGATATTGTATGATGTGGAATTCTCCCACATGATTTAAATATAAATTTTAATTTCTAATCTATAATTTTAAGATTATGTGTTATTTGCATATTTTTGTTTAGATCAGAATGATATGATAAATTTATTTATGAAGTGAAAGTCGGAGATAGACATTAAGAGGAGAGAAGGTAAACTGTTTTGATTGGGTGGTGCACTCTGAGTGGGTTAGTGGGGAGTAGCATTATTACTATTGTTATGATAATACTAGCTCAGTAATATCTGCACAGTAAAGTGACTGTAGAATAAATGGCTTAAAATCTATGTCCCGTTTTAATCAAGACCTTAGGTGGTTATCCAACTTCTAGGCTAATGCAACTCTAAACTTGTGTATGGATAGATGACACATGTGTTCACAGAATGTGGGTGTAGAGGATATGAGAAAGTTATAAATATTAATTAGTCCTAGATGTATTCGTAAATATGATTAAAAAGTTAGTCAGTCTAGAGATGGGCATGATTTCTAGCTTGAGAAAACTAGGGTGCAACTAGAAAACTAAGATTTTACTCTTTGCAAACGAACTCTCCCGGTGAGGTGTTATACGCTATATGAAGTCCCTCCAGTAATGTACTGGTTGTAAAAGGAACCAAAAGACAGACCCTTGGCTAGAGAAAGTAAAAGCATATATGTCTGATATGAATAGTTAAGATTTTATTAGGAAATATTATGATATTATGAACATGTCTAACTCTTATTTTTGTGCAGAGGTATAGGACCAGTTAAGTATTAGTAATATAGTAATTTCCAGTATATATACATATATATATATGATCTGTAATTACAAATGTTTTATGGTCTGAATTTTTAGTTCTGTATTGTGGGTTTGGGGTGCCTACACTGAAATTATTCACATGACTTGTGGTGTTCAGAGACTGCCAGTTTGGCCACATTATTAAGCAAGAATTAAGAACCAAGTTCTACATGTAGACTGACACAAGTGCAGATTAAAATTTTTAAGGAAACACTAGTGACATAGACTGTCATTGATGATCAAAATTAAGAATGTATTTTGATTTTAAATAATGTTAAACCTTTTCTTTATTGCATTTTTGTTAATTGCTTGTCTCGCGTATCTGTTAGTGCAGCGTAACTGCTATTTGTCTGTTGCCAACAATTGTGATGAGAGTCTAATTATAACTCTTGTTCTCTGTACGTCTACATATCTATTTTTATGGTCTATTTCTCAGTCTATTACTGACTAAGGGCTATGAGTCAAATTGACTGGCAGTTCACCATCATTATCGGCCTAACAGTTGTTGACATATCTCTATTTATAACCAGTAGTCCTTACTCTGCATCGCTAAATGTAGATAAATCACATCCTTATCAAGTAAATATTTGGTATAATGCAGTATTACAAAGTCACCCCAGGGTATCTGGTGACATATGACTGATTATTAAAGTGTCTACCTAAGGAGACGATGACGGGTGTTAGCATTGATAAAAGTGTCAAACAGTAAAAAGAATGAAGCTCTATGACTGATTTAAAAGTGTCAAACAGTAAAAAGAATGAAGCTCTATGACTGATTTAAAAGTGTCAAACAGTAAAAAGAATGAAGCTCTATGACTGATTTAAAAGTGTCAAACAGTAAAAAGAATGAAGCACTATGACTGATTTAAAAGTGTACGTAATGAAATAAAGAAATACGTTAGCAGTGATTAAGTGTCAAACTAAAAAACACTCAAAGCTTTATAACTGAGAACGAGTTAAAATGTCAAAGCAAATTAAAAGAAAGAAAAGCGTTATGACTAATTAAAGTATTAACCTAAGATATAAACAAAAGAATTAGTACTAAAATCTTATAAAAGTGTCAAGCTAAATATTAGAAAGTCGTTATGTCTGAGATAAGGTTGAAGTATCGCTGTGCAGAAAGGTGTTAAGACTGAGATAAGGTTGAAGTGCCGCTGTAAAGAAATTCGTTAAGACTGAGATAAGGTTGAAGTGCCGCTGTAAAGAAAGTCGTTACGACTGAGATAAGATTGAAGTGTCGCTGTAAAGAAAGTCGTTACGACTGAGATAAGGTTGAAGTGTCGCTGTAAAGATAGTCGTTACGTCTGAGATAAGGTTGAAGTGTCGCTGTAAAGAAAGTCGGGTATGAGTGAGATGAGGTTGAAGCATCACTGTAAAGAAATTTTTTAATTTTTTGATTGAGATTAGTATGAAATGTCAAACTGAGATAGCAGAGTTAAAAATCGTCATACAGGGAGAGGTCAAGATCAGACCATTCTCGCGTGTCTTATTTTGCATTTTATATGCATCCAATATAAAAAGTATAATAGAAAGAAACAGCTTATGATTGATTTAATGAAATTAGAGAAAAAGAAAAGATAATTTTAAAGAGAAAGAAAAAATAAAAAAGAAGATTTGGAAATAAGGGCGAAAATATTACATTTACAGTGAGATAGAGAGGAAGTAAAGAAAGATACATTTAAAATTAGAATTAGAAAGAAAAGAATGAATAAATTTATAATAAACATTAAATTTTGAGATAAGAAAAGAAAGGATCTATTTTTGGAGAAAAAGAAAGCATACATTTGGAGATACAAAAAAGAAAGGATCAACTTTTGGAGAAAAGGAAAGCATACATTTGGAGAGAAGGAAAAGAAAGGATCAATTTTTGGAGGAAAAGAAAGCATACATTTGGAGAGAAAGCAAAGAAAAAAGTACACTTATTGAGAAATAAGAGAAAACTCCCACATTATTGAAAAGAGTTTGAGAGAAAGAAAAGAAAGAACACATTAAAAATAACTAGAGAAAAAGAAACGGACGAAAGAATACATGTAAAATAAAAATTAATGTAAAAGAAAGGAATTATTACATTTATAATAAAAATTAGGGGGAAAGAAAAGAGAGAAGAGAGAATACACTGAGAGAAAAAACACTCAATATAAAGAATTAGAGAGAAAAAATGCTACATTTTAATAAGAATTAGAGAGAGAGAAAGAACAAAAGAAAGAGTGCATTCTAAAACCTATCGAAAATAAGCAAACTTTATGTAAAGAAAAAAATGAGAATAACATGAACATTGAAAAAGAGACGCGAAAAGTGCATAATTAATTGCCTTCAGACTGAGGCCAACGACTTGTAACGAACTCGATATCAACGCAAAGTCAAGGATGACCGTGTATTGGATGTATTTTTAAAACCGGAGACGCATTGTTTTCCCTTTGTTGGCAGTGTTAGTCTAGTGGTGGCCCTTTGTTGGTCGTGCACTATACATGTAGTTTCAGATCAATATTCAGGCGCAATAACCGGTTTTATGAACTTGTGATGTCAGTTTGTTCAGAGTTGTTTGATCAAACTGTCAACCCCGAAACATTCTGGCTGATTGTTAACATATGAGTATTGCATTTATTGCACTCTGTAACAACCGCTTGAGAGAATAATTTTTATAGCTTGAGTACACTTTAAAAATAAATCATTACGTATATTAATTATTAAAAATAGGCTACAAACTATTAATCTTTAGATACGAAAGATTAGATATTACAAAGGAATTCATATATAAGGAGTTTGGGAATCGTGCACTATGGTTATATTATTCAGTTAAAAAAAATAAAATAAAAATAAAAAAATAAATTAATAAAAGCTAATGATAATGGGTGGTTTACTGAATCTTAAGAAAATCTAGGACAAAATGAACGATAGCTTCGGCAAAATGAATGACCGAGGGCGGTTGAGGATGTGCGCCAAACTGGTGCGACCTTCCTCACCCCTTTCCGCTAGCCCTCCCTCCCTCCACCTGGAACACAAGTGTGAGGCAGTGGGTCCCACCGGGGCACTCCAGATCAGATAACGTTAGATTCGGCAAAATGAATGATAATTTCGACATAATAAATGATAACTTCGGCAAAATAAATGATACTTTCGACATAATAAATTATAACTTCGGCAAATAAATGATAATTTCGACATAATAAATGATGCTTTTAGTGTAGTAGGAGTGAACTGATGATGATTATGAACGTTGATGCTGATACAGATGATGATGACTATGATGATGAATTTGATGTTGATATTACTACTACTAATAATAATGATTAGTGACTTAATGGAGCATCTATTGGGCGCGCATTTGTCGGTGAACCAATCTGCAATGACCTTTCTTACAACCCAGCTGATATAGACTCAACTTTCGTTGCTCATATATTTCATTGCACATATTTACACATAATTAATTATCTATCGAACTTCTTATGTATTTCAATAAACTTATTAGATACTCCTCAACTGGATTTACAACTATTAAAGATAGATAGATAGACAGACAGATAGGGTTCACCGACAAATGCGCGCCTCGACAAAAGCGCGCCGACAAAATCGCGACGACGCGTTCTGTCCCTAACTCTAACCCTAACTCTAACCCTAACTCTAACCCTAACCCCTAATCCTAACCCTAATCCTATGCTTATTTTACAATTGTATTTCTGCCTCCTCGCCCCCCCCCCCCCCCCCTAAAAAAAGAACTAATAAACAGAAAACGTTTTAGTTGACTTTGATAATTCATGGTTAAGCAGAAAATTGTTGCTATGGCTTGCTGCACTGTTAATATTTCCAGAAAAGAAGCTTATAACATGATTAAGAATAGTAAGATTTTTGAACACTCTCCATTATTATACTTTATTTTGCTATAAACAATTACATTTGTAATTGACTGAAACAATTTTTAAAATTAAAATGTTACACGTAACACAGTGCATGGAGATTTACCTTCAGGAGTCTGTTTCACAGCATTATGTTTCAAGTAGTGGGTGTTCTCCTTATTTTAGTTTACTACGTCTCCTCTTTCATCATAATTCTGTGTAATGAAATAAACCAATCAAGCTCATCTGGCTCCTGAATGAATTTTTGTTAGTGGTTACCTCACCTCTACTCTTTTTTGACAACCACTAACTGTAGAGAGGAGCTGGTGAGTAGTGTGGTAGAGTAAAAGTTTGCCTGTCCATATTTCTAAACTTGAATTTTATATAATTTGTTAAATGTCACATGACATGACCTTCGGATACTGCGCATGACGATATTTTGTAAATACCAAAGTTAAAATAACAACTTAGGTAAAGAATTTGCTACAACTTGCTGATGCAATCCGAACCAGTTCCAAGCAGATGAGTAGTTTTTCTGACTAATAGTCTCATTACCGTTCATAACAATTTCATCCAATGGGAATAGACCAAAAGTTACTCGGTTGAAGAAAGTTCTATATCCTAATCACTTTTATTTTGATGTAACTCCATTCCAGTCATAAAGGCGATCATTAGCTTATGGTCAGTTAACTGACTAATAAAGAAAGAAAGGACTTAGAAATATTTTGTAAATGTTTGCTATTGATCTGTGATTTGAATTAGAGAATGCTTTATGTAACTGAACCATTATTTCTATGTTCATTAATTTGATTATGTTGTACATTATACTTGTGAATTTCAATCGATGGTACATTTCTTATGCTGCTCATTGGGTTAATGAATATTGTTGCAGGATTTGTAAGTTGAGAATATGTGAAAGAGATAATGGAGTTTAGAGATGAAATATGCCTGAAAGATAGCACTGCCCTTATTTAACTTTTGCAGAGGGAAACATACCTTTTGATGTTTTGTAATCTTGGGTGTTCAATCAGACTGCAGTGACTACTGTACTCTGCTGGAACATGTTGGTGTGTATCCAGCATTGTCGTCAAACCTATCAGTAAACATGTTACTGAAAGTTGATTCATGTGAAATCCGTTTGAGTGCCAATAGGACGGTTTAGATTGGTGTCGAGAATTCACAAAGTTTCTGGAACATTCCTTGAGGTATGCTTGGGTAGTGCACATGAAGATTTTGAAACACTCCTTGTGATGTGTTTTGAAAGTGTATATGAAGATCTGGATGATTCTCCATGATGTGCCTTGTGAGTACTTCGAAGATTCTGGAACAGTAGTGTAATGTGCCTAGAAGGGGTGTATTGGACCATCATCTAATAAGAAAGACAGTGACTTGTTGCAAATCACATGATTGTGAACAGGTGCCAGTGACAGCTGCCATCATTGATAAGGTTGTGTGCATTGACTAAAATTATCTCTCAAAATCTCCACTCTCATTTCTATGATGAAAATATATCTATGAACTTGATTATACATATGATAGTTTGACTGCTGATGTCTATTCTAGGATAAACTGAATTAGTGTCTAATGTTTAATTAGACACTGTTGTGAAGTGATGTAAATGTCAAAGCTCTTTTGATTGTATTCATTTGTTGTATATTTGATTTTTAAAAAATAAATTTATTATTAAATTTATTAACCTTTTTGCATATATATTAAAACCTTTTTAATAGAGGATAGATAGGGACTCGATAAATATAAATAAAAGACGGATTTTTATTACTCCTTTACTACGACGTTTCCACCTGCAGAAGCATTATGTGACAATAAAACGTCCATATTGTTATTGTGTAAGAGTGGAGTGGAGTTTTATGACACTCTTATAATCCGCCAAGTGAGAGGCATGTTGGTCTTGTGGGAGAATTATTAATAACCATAAATTAAGATTCTCGATCACTCGTAATTAATTATATGTTACTAATTAATAAATAATAATCAAAACCAGTAACAAAGGGGTGCGTGTTACAAATAGTATCCGATAAATATCACCAAGGATTAACCACATTATTTCACCAAGAATTAACATGCATTATTGCTCATCAAGGATCAACACGCATTATTTCACCTAAGATTAACGCGCAAAATTTCACCTAAGTAACATACAATATTTCACTAAGGACTATTTCACTAACGATCAGCACGCATTATTTCACTAAAAGGACTAAGACGCATTTTCATTATCCATGAAACGAGGAACACATTATGGGCACTCAGACTCTCAGCTTAGTGAAGTGAGAAGAAAAGTGAAACAAGTAAAAGTTACAAGTAATCATGTTCACCATAACGATTTTAAGCATAGATGTAATGCATTTTACTCTTTTAAAAAAAAAAGAGTAATAAATTAAGAATGAAACTTTTGGATTTCTTTCTACGAAAGTTCTGGCAAAAATATGTCAAATGCGCTCAGATGGCGATTGTAACATTATTTTTATCATAAAGAGGATCATGTAGGTTTCGAAATAAGAATGTCAAATTAATTTCGAATGATTATCAGGATATATCTTCCTTCATGACATTTACTAAAAGTACACAAAAGGCATGCGATTTATATATATATATAAAAAACCAAACACCATAAAGTTAAATTCATCAGAAGTCGTATAAAAAAAATGGAGAGAACAGGAATACTGAACTTTGTTGTTGCTCAAATTACCTGTAGACGCAGAATCAAGGAGACTGAGAATCACCGCCACTTGAAGTTTTCTCAGCATGATGAGGCTTTCTCATTACCTGCTTGTGAAATCTAAGAGCATCACTTTAATATATAAATCCTACAGCGCTTCATAAGTCAATGATACGAACCAATCGGGTTACTGTAGGCTCAGTTACGACCGTTACTGTGATAAGCCCGAAGTTGGAATGCTAACAGCATTTTCCTATCACGAGTAGACCTGACGACATTCCAGCATTAATGAACTGCACTATAAACCCCAATTACGATCACGATCAAATGCACTATACGTGACAGCGCCCTCTATCTATTAATTATTATCAATAGTTATCTATAATCACTTAAATACAGATGGCAGTATGCTAGTCTTAAATAGACGACTCTTAATTCCCACCTGGCACTTTTGGAATATTATTTAAATGCACACCATAAATAATCATCCTTCTGTCACACGAGTGTTCCACTAACAGGAACATTTTGCTTAAGGGATTGGTTTGATTTGTCTTTAATTACTTAAGCCCCCGCACGTCCTCTACCCCAAACTAATTAATCACGCACAAGAAGCTGTTTACAAGAAATAACAATATCTGTTAAATATAGCAGTAATGAAAGAAACTAAAAGTTACAGTAAGTTGCAAACAAACAATTGATTCAAATATTATCTACAGGCTGTTCAATGAAAGTTACGATGCCTATAAAGTAAATTCAGCTTTATAGCTACTAGATTTCATCATTGAATGAGTTTGAAAGTGGAACATTTTACATAACAGATTGACCTGATCTCTGCTCTCTTGGTGTGACGTCACTGGCGCGTTGACACTTGTTCTCCCATGTTAAGCCACTTCCTCCAGTCGTCAAACACACGTGTCAAACAAGTTCTGAGTTTTCTGCTGACAGTGATTTTTACAAGTACAACCTTCTCCTTAAGGATACGTGAATAAGAACACACTGTTTTCTATTTTCTTTGATCTGGCGAGGAGTACACATTACTTCCTACACAGCAACAATGTTGACAACAAGTCTGACACTAGCAATCTCTGCAGGACCTCTTTGTCTGTACGAAGTATCAGGCAACCCAGGAATGCAGACCCTTAGAACATCCTTTGTTTAAGTCTTTAAGCGTGTAAATTGACTTGGAAACTTGGGTCTGTGGATCTATAGTGACGGTTTAAATCACCAGTGTAGATCGACAATTAAAATTATGTTTTTAAAGCGTGCTACACTGCAACACAAAATGTGATGGTGCATAAATCTCTTGTGTAAATTCTCTCTTCTCTCTCTTCTTCCTTCTTACTTTCTCAAACTTACATCTCTGCAAAACAATGTATTATCCACATACACACGAGACTAGTAATATAATACATTAACATTGAGATATAATTGAAATATAAATCCAGCATCACAACAAAGTCATTTTAATATACTAAACACTTTTTCCACTTTACATCGAAAGGTTACATAAAGCAATAAATATTTCTAAGTTTAAAATCTCACTCTATCAGCCAATCAACTCACCAAGCTAACACAGAACTTTTATCCATAGACCAGAGTTCTCTCGTAGTGATGAGGACATTTTTTTTTACCCAGTATGTAAACTAATATTGTGTTATTTTATGATGAAAAATCCGACACTTAACTGCGGCTAATTGCCCTTTGAGTGCGCTATGTATCCAGGAGGATGCCTGTGAGCATCTTGCTTATCACTCCATTCCCCCCAGCACCATTGCCGGCTTCTATAGCCACCATTCTCGCACGTCTGACCAGGGTGTGATTTCCTAGCACCGTTATCTAGAAATGTCGTTGTACAGGTCTTCTTAAAGGGATCAGAACGTCATTGTATGTTTTCCTCTGGCCTCTACAATCACATTTTGCCTCATGGGAATCAGTCAATATCTAGATACTTGATTGATATCTTGCGACTTTAACGCAGGCAGACGTGCAACACGGCCTTCGATCTAACCTAGAATATACAATTAATAACCAACCAACCAGCCCTACCACGACCCTACAGAAAACAACATACAAGCACAATCTTCACAGAACTATACTTATATGGTGATAAGATTTAATTTTACACCACTTACCTTCTGAATTTAGTGGTTTATGTTGTGTTGTGCGTTCAACCTGTCGGTAGAAGTCCCCACCATAGTCCGCATGAAGTTGTTCTTTAGTCTTCCCGGACAGGAAACCATTCCTTCTGGGACATAACTTGACTTAAAAGCTAATGTGAAGTACGTGTGGTATTGCTTTCAGCACTCCTCCTTTTGCACAAGATAGTGGTAGTGGTGCGTGCCTGCGTATATGCGTGCGTATGTGTGCATACATGTATAAAGTATCTGTTTGTCTGTGAATGTAGTAATATCTTTTGATTATACTGAGAACGAAAGTTTTAGTTGTGTTGGAATCTGCCAGCGTTTTACAGAGCTTTTCTGACTTTTATTGATTATGGACTACTTACGTCCCTTTGATAAATTCAGATCGGCTTCACTTCACTCTTACTACGGGACAGTTACATCCCTTGGTAATGCTTTCAGTTTGCGTCTGTGACCGTTCGATGGTACGTTCGTGATTAGCACGAGGTTGTTGGAAAATAAAAGGGTTGATAAATACTCAGAAACTGCCGCTTTTAACGAACATCGATTGTTTCTGCTTGCATGGAGTGCATATCTCGGTGTCATATCAGTCACGGCTTGTCTGAACTCGCCGTTACAAAAAATCGCCTTCCGTATTTCGCTTTTGAACAGACAAACGGTTTACTAATTACAACCAGGCTTTTGGCGATTTGTAGTTTCAAAAGCGGAGACTAGCTGTTTAAATGCAAGTTGGAAGGTGAATATATATTTATATGAGCATGTTATGCGATGCTTTAGTTTAGCTTAATGACGACATATAATTCAACCAGTTTCAGGCACATTAAGAGGAACAGATTGTGGACTGTTTGGTAATTAATGCATACTATCGTCAATTTCGTTCTCTGAATATTTTCTCCAAGCTGTCTTTTATTTATTATCAGTTCCAGCAAGCTTAAATCTTTCTTGTGGAACATTTCTATGGTCTTGTAAAGTAAATGGGTTACAGTACCATTCTTTTATTATCTGTAATCTCAATTGTGCAAATGCTGGGAATGTTTTCAGGTCGTGACTTCCTTTGGTTAATGTTTATAGCTTAAACTTGCTAAACCCATTGGGCTGATTTGTCACGTGACCCGGATTAAGAATTAAAGCGAAACTTACTTTCTTTCTTTCTTTCTTTCTTTCTTTCTTTCTTTCTTTCTTTCTTTCTTTCTTTCTTTCTTTCTTTCTTTCTTTCTTTCTTTCTTTCTTTCTTTCTTTCTTTCTTTCTTTCGTTCTTTGTTTGTTTGTTTGTTTGTTTGTTTGTTTGTTTCTTTGTTAGTTAGTTTGTTTGTTTGTTTCTTTCTTTCAACATTTTTCTTTCTTTCTTTTTCAGGTAACCCTGATTCCGATAAACAAATAATATTTGAATTGCTGTAAAATAAGGAAGTATCTCTAATGTCCTTTTAATGAAAATAATATCACGAATATAATTCAATTATTTTTTTAAAACGCACTATGACTTTAGCGTTCAGGCTGGTTTTACAAATGTCGAATCATGAACAATCTTTACTTTCTAAAGTGAAAGAAACAATATTAGGAACAAATAACAGCTGAAAAAATAACACAGATCAGTTTCTCATTCTTTTATCAAAAATTGAGTTTTGAACTCGATGAAGATGGAATTAAATCCCCCGATAAAAGCTTGATGTATGTTGCATGAGAAAGATGTCTAAATATAGCATATTGTTAAGCAAACTCATTCGCATTACATCTGTATTACAAAAGTGAATCATAAAAATCTTAAATACACAATGCTCATCTAGAAAACGTACTCAGAAATGACAATACCTCCTTTCTAGCACTCTTGAAAATTCCATGGTCTTTCAGTTCTCAGCTCAGAAGGCAGCAAATTACAGGTAGATGGATCCTGATAAGCCAAGGAACATTGACTATATGTGTTGAAATGGCGTGCATCTCATGATGAGCGCAAGCTTCTAGCAGCAGTACACATGTACTTAGAGCTGGAAGCAGACAGTGAAGCGTAACAAAGGAGAGAAATCTTGTGAAGACTGTTTTGAGCATCGGAGTAATTTGATCTATTCTTGGATCTTTTAGAATAGTTCTACTTGTAGTGCTTTGAACATTATTGTCTCTCAAGATGTGTCCACGTACGTCTTTTGGACGTTACCGCCTCTCACTATGTGTCCACGTACGTCTTTTGGACGTTACCGCCTCTCACTATGTGTCCACGTACGTCTTTTGGACGTTACCGCCTCTCACTATGTGTCCACGTACGTCTTTTGGACGTTACCGCCTCTCACTATGTGTCTACGTACGTCGTTTTACTTGCACAAGCATTTCAATCTTCATCACTGAGAATGTGGAAATAGATTTACCATAGAGGGAAGCAAATTATCAGGAGAAGGCCATCGCTATCTATCTATCTATCTATCTATCTATCTATCTATCTATCTATCTATCTATCTATCTATCTATCTATCTATCTATCTATCTATCTATCTATCTATCTATCTATCTATCTATCTATCTATCTATCTATCTATCTATCTATCTATCTATCTATCTATCTATCTATCTCATACAATGTTTGCATCTAAGACTAAGGAAGTAAAAAGTTTAACTAAGTTTGTCCTTGACCTACATATCTGTAAATAAGAAGGTACGTATATAAGCAAAAAATTATTTTAGATACGCAAAGATCTTTCTAACGACGACGACCACATCGGATTGAATGAGAAGAAAGAAAACAATGACCAGAAAGGCAATTCCGACGGCTCCTAACGCCTGAGACGATTGTCGCTTATCTGTTGCACTGACGTAGCGCCTCGTTTGAGCGGAGAGGTTCTTTGTTTCCAGGTGTAAATCTTTGGAGACAGCTGCAGCACTTTCCTGAGCTTTTGCGCGGACGTCTTGCTTGTCAGCTGGCCGTGACCTTTCCATAAATTTGCACCGGCATTTTGGAGTACCAGGATTGGCGCATGTCAATGGTATGGGTTGGTGAGGCAAGGTGTTATTGCCCGTAGTTGTCCCTACTCCTGTAACAAACACATGGAGGGTTAATGTTAGACACAGAAAGCATTGCACTTGCATTGTGGTCGTTGATAAACGTAACAGATTTACTATACTGGTCAGCAGAAGGATACGGATTTAAATGTGTCTCAAATATCGGACAACTAATATGACGTCATCGATAACTTTAGTTGTAACAGCAGGTATGATCGGTGGGTGATAACAGTTGTCATCTCCTGGATTCCAGGAGAGTTGTCTGTTATGTCACTGGAAGATGTCACTGATGTTTACCGATTCCATTGCTATAACGAAAGGAGAAAATATTAGTGTGTGACACCTCTGGGCACCCTTCACTCGTTATGATTATTATTTATTAATTAATAACTCACAACTAATTAGAAGTGATCAAGAATCTTAATTTATAGCTATTAATAATTCTCTTACAAGACCAACATGTCACCCATTTGGCAGATTATAAGAGTGCCTCTAGTCTTTACACAATAATAAGATAGATGTTTTACTGTAGCACAGTTTTTCTGCAGATGGAAACTTCTTGCTAAAGGAGTAATAAAAATCCGCTTTTTATTTATATTTAACGCGCCCCTCCCCCAATCCCCCCACTATTACTCCAATGTAAGGTTTTAATATATGTGCAAGAAGGTTAATAAATTTATTAAATCAACAATCACATGTACGACACGTGAATATAATAAAAAGAGCGTTGACATTTACATCACTTAACATTAGACACTCATTCTAGCATAGACATCAGCAGTCAAATTAGCATGCATATATAATCAAGTTCATATATATGGGTTCATCATAGAAATGAGAAAGGAGTTTTAGAGAGATAATTATAGTCAATGTACTTTTCAACAATGGCTGCTGTCACTAGCAGGTGTTCACAATCGGACTGTTTACAACAACTTTCTTTCTTATTTAGATGACGGTCCAATGTACCCCTTCTAGGCACATTACACAACTGTTCTAAAATCTTTAATGCGATCACAGAGCACATTGTGGAGAATCGTCCAGAACTTCGTACGCGCTGTCAAGCACCTCAAGAGGAATATTTCTGAATCTTCATGTGTGCTACTCAGCACACCACAAGGAATGTTCAAGAAATTTTCATGAATTCTCGAGAACAAACTCAAGCCTCAGTTTCTCCTGTATTGGCACCCGAATGGAATTCTCAGGAATCAACTTACAGTAACATGTTTACTGGATAACACTGGATACACTTATCGACGTGATCTGATAAAATACAGTAGTCACTGCAGTCTGAAGCAGATATAAGGTTACGAAACAAGATCAGCCAATAAAATTAGAACTAGAACTATAAAGACTAGCAAAATAATTCTAAGGCAAGATAACACACACTCTCTTGACCAAATTATCTCACTGGCCGATTACAATGGGACCTTTAATGTGCAAGAAATGGACATAAAGGAACATGTATCATTTTTCAAATTCAACCAATCTGCACAGGAATTACTAGAGAAAATTTTTATCTATCGTCTGCTTGTACTAGTTACGAAACGTGTAGACGTCATTTCCTACTGTGCTAAGTGACGAAATGATGGCATTTGTCTTAACAGAGAGAGAGAGAGAGAGAGAGGAGAAAGGAGAGAGAGGAGAAAGGAGAGAGAGAGAGAGAGAGTCAGTAACGGAAGAGCGTACTGATCATCATTGTTGTAACAATTCTATACTGAGCCCTGAAATGTAGATACTATTTCTAACCCTCAAGAAATCCATGCTCACTTGACTTGTGTCAAAATGCTTTACAAAAGTACGCTTTATAGAGTGTTGTAGGATTCTGATTCAAACAAAGGAAGAAAGAATTCAATCAATCTGCAAAAGTAAATAAACTTTAGCCGCTGACAATGATCATTTCTGTCCATGAAAAGAACACAACGATAATAAAACAACATACTTTAAATAATGAAAGAACATACTTTAACTAATGAAAGAACATACAATAGTAAAAGAACATATTTTAAATAATGAAAGAACATACAATAGTAAAGGAACATATTTTAAATAATGAAAGAACAGGCAATAATAAAAGAACATACTTTAAAGTTTGGGATTCACTATCGAGTATTCTGTCATATTTACTTACATGTTTGCAAAATACATAAGTCGTGAAAATGGATTAAAATAATAATTGAAATCGTGTAAAATAATTTCTGCAGTTAATTTAATAAAATCACTGTGGTAATGAATTTCCAGTTGATAGCTGATCGGTATTGTTCCTGTCATATATTATTACTTAAGGTTATGATTCTATTTTGAACTATTTTCATATCTTTCTGTTTTTCTTTCTTTCTTTCTTTCTTTCTTCAAATTAATTATATTCTGACCTTTCCAAAGTTCTGCAGAAACAGGTTTAATTGTTTCATCTCTAAATGATCTCTTACCTGTGACATCATTTCACATATATACACGACCTGGAAACTGATAATCTAATATTATCTCTCAGAGTAAGCTCACATTTCAGTAAAAGTGTAATAAATGAGAGAATATTTTGAAGGATAAAATGAATTTTTTAAAACCGCAGTGTAATCGTACTACGAGTACGAACGAACAAGAATGTAACCGTGAACTATGAATTTAATCATCATTAAGACCAAACCATTTGTATTCTAACATTTCGACAGTGTTATGGCCCTTACCCCAGACTACTTTTCCCTTGCGTAATCACAGTATCTCCGCCTACAGCAATCGCCAGGGGTCAAATCAGTTCAAATACACGATCTGATCGTGACTTGTTTTGAACAAAAGGTTTGCTTTAATGAATAATGCACAGTGCAACATTCCATGAAGTGACGAAACTTGAGGAGACTTTCGTTTGAAGGGAAACTACCACAGTGGACCCAAAAGGGATTGTTTGAATGATTTACTTTGACCCGTTGATTTCTCTTTCCCAGCCTTTGCGCACGCATGCTTATTGTTTAAATCTTATGCGTAAGTGAATTAATAAAAGAAAGGGTTTGTTTTCTCTCCCTTTCCATAGCCCTTCTGATGACGTAAGTGAATTAATAAAAGAAAGGGTTTGTTTTCTCTCCCTTTCCATAGCCCTTCTGATGACGTAAGTGAATTAATAAAAGAAAGGGTTTGTTTTCTCTCCTTTTCCATAGCCCTTCTGATGACGTAAGTGAATTAATAAAAGAAAGGGTTTGTTTTCTCTCCCTTTCCATAGCCCTTCTGATGACGTAAGCGTTTGTAGAATTGTTCTGAATTAAAAGAGAACACAATTCTTGCATCTCCTGAAAAACAATATTTAGCCTAGTAATTATGTTCTCAAGATATTTTATTTGTTATAGTCTGCTCTACACTAACACTAATATATATGAAATATCTCTGTCTTTTCTTTCTTTATCAGTCACTTAACTGACCATAAGCTAATGATCACCTTTATGACTGAACTTGATGTATGTCAAAATCAAAGTGATTAGAATATTGAACTTTCTTCAACAAAATAACTTTTGGTCTGTCCCCATTGAATGCAATTTTTATGAAATGAGACTATTATTCAGAACAGTTACACATCTGCTTTGAAATGGTTTGGATTACACCAGCAAGTTCTAGCATATTCTTTACCTGAGTTGTTAACTCTGGTATTTAAAAAGTATCATTATGCGTAGTACTCGAAGGTCATATAATACTGACATTTAACAAATTATATAATAAGTAAGTTTAGAAATAGGGACAGGCAAATTTACTCTACCACACAAGGAAAATATTTCTACCATTGAATAGTACATACCCAATATCAACATTCATTGTCACATTCACCCCAGTATTTCATTGTAAAATTAGACTTAAAATCCCCCCCCCAAAAAAAAAAAAAAAAAAAAAATTACATCTCCACGCAATGTAAATCCTCATCAGCTTTTATTAATTATGTGATGGCGTGTTTGATGTAGTGTTATGGGTCACCAAAGGATGCGAGATGAAAACAACGATGATGGAGACGACCACAAAACGTCACATGCTTGATGACAGCCACAGCAAGATAAGACAACTCGCAACTCCAATGATTTACAGCTTACACGATGACTCTTTATTCGTGGCGGGGCACACCGGCAAATTCTCTCTAGCCTTAGCTACATGGATCCATGTTGCTCTGCACGCAATCCATCCAACAATCTTTTGACACACTCTCTAGTCCATCTATATTCTGAAAGTACTGGTCATCAAGCAAACCCCATCCGGTTATTTGCTATGCACAAGGGAAACTATGAACTAATGGTGTGTTCTGTGCTTTCCTACTTTGGTTTAGATGTAACTTACTCCTAAATTACTTTAGAGTTATATTATGCTTTTAATATTCGAGGAAACTACACTAAATACTCTTTAAATACAACTCTTTTCTAAAATATAATTTAAAAACGATCAATTACAAGATATATTAAATAACTATATTTGTGTGCCACGTAAAAACTATTCTCACAATGACATGAATAAATCTTAAAACACACAAAGAAAATAATATAAACTAGCATACAAAAGTATTTAAATACAAACTACAAACCATTTCCTATCTAAATACATAAATATCAACTTTAGTTAATAAACATAAATCATTGTACAATGATTAAAAACAATTACTCTAACACATCACTACACATTAGAGCACTGACAACATGCCGCGCCGCACGAGCCCTGACCTAATTTTGTCGCTATAGTGAAATAAAACAAAAAGCGCTGTACACACATATTCCTCATTTACACTGTGACGTAAGAATTTTTGTTTGTTTGTTGTCTTGTCTGTTGACTTTCTGTTTGCACGTCATAAAAATAATTTGTATCATTTGCAAAAATTGCCATAGTTCCATTGTCTAATCGAAAATATATTCCTAGATGTACAATATACTTTAATAAGCATGAAAATAAACAACAGTCAGACAGAAAGTTACGATGATTTGGGAGAGGGAAAAAAGTCATAAATGACGAGATGTATACTATTTACACAAGTATATAATCGCTGAAGAAAAACATTTAAAAATAACGGAAAGAAATATTAAAATTAGTCAAAAAAAAAAAAACCACTTGAAAGCAACCACTGAACACTGACACTGATTTGAGTACCTGAGAGCGAAAATACAAGGAGGCTGAAAACAAATGACGTTCGAAGGCCTTTGAACATGATGAACGTTCGTTACTGGAGAGTCTTTCAAAGAGAAACCTTAATCGGAAAATAAATTTATAAGCAAAATACGGACAGTTATATCTCGCAGTTTAACGGTTGATGCAGTCAGGCGCGGATGGGGCTTAGTTACGACCAAGATAGAAATAAATCCGTTGTTGGGTGCTTTACATATCTGCTGTGGGTACGTGACGCACAGGGATAAATCTGGCCAGATTGTATTCTAAATTGCGCTATAAATAGCTGTTATAATAATTTAATAGGCTCTTTTTGTATATTAGATTTTGAGTGAGCATGACTGATAATTTGCAAAACAATATTAATGCTGATAATTTTTGATAATAATGTTGCATCTTTGACAAAAATAATATTCAAAGAAACTGAGTAAATCAGATCTTGTTTATTTAAACCACGGAAGAACTGAAGTGGACACATTTACTTTTGGTTTGAAACCACATAACCTCAGATGATCTAGTATGTTTACTTCTGGTTTGAAACAACATAACCTCAGATGATCTAGTATGTTTACTTCTGGAGTGACTCAATAACAACAGAAAGATTTAAAGTAATTACACATATACCTATAGCTTGATACCCGACACCCAAAGAGAATCTCAAGGAGTGCATATACTTGATACCCGACACCCAAAGAGAATCTCAAGGAGTGCATATACTTGACGTCTGCCACCTCACGCACACCGACAAATCTAAAGTAGTACACTTACGATCTGACAGGTGACTGTCAATAGAACACAATACGATTAGATTAACAGACATGTATCGAAATCCAGAACAGACTGCAATACATGGACAGAACAAGAAAATGAATTAACATATTAACAATTAATCTGCACTAACATATCAATCAATCTGTGTCACTAACAGCATTTGACAATAAGAAAATAAATAATAGTTTCATGTACTTTTAGATTTCATGGAAAGGAATTCAACTTAACTAAAACATAAAACACATTTGAATGTCATTTACAGATTTGCTGACAGGTAGATCTCAAGATTTAGCCCAGTATGGGTACGACTATGGACTCCTAGGTGCACCGGTCTTGCTAGTTATTTTATTTAGTTATTTCTAATCTTATTCATTATTTATACACAAAGGTGCACATATAAAAGAGGTAGGAGGGGAATGATCTTTTATTTACAGCGTGAGAGTACTTTATGTCTCTCCTAAGTAAAAGGTTTCTTGTTACTTTAGCCTCGTAGCGAGCATCTTTATAGCCTTACGGGAATTGAAACTGACGAGCTTAGCGAGTGCAATCACGATAGTACTTATGCATTTACGTTAAAAATAGATTTAAACCAAATTAAAATGTTATTCAAAAATAACTAAACAATACACAACAAAAATAATTTTTAAATATGAAAGGGAATAAAATCTGCAGGTATTTGAACTTTATACATAAAGCTTTCGAAAGTGTACATCTTTTCGAGACTAGCCGAGATTGTCGCAAAATAATTTTTAAATATATGAAAGGGAATAAAATCTGCAATACAAAAAGCTTTCGAAAGTGTACACCTTTTCGAGACTAGCCGAGATCGTCACAACTCATTACCTGTACACCCGCTCCATAACAATGTTCATGTATATGTGTACTTTGTTTTCGTCAAAAGAAATATTCTATATTAGAAACTGGTTTAAAAACAATCAAATGCCACAATGGAAATAAGGCATAGGTATCAGATGTGACAGCCAGCAAGTGAATTATTAAATCATTTGTCACAACAACAACAAAAGTCATCAGTGCCGCGCACAGGTAATAAATAAATCAATAATTATATTCATATATTTTATTATTTTCATTATTTTATCGAATAAAAGAAAATTGTACACACCTTGCTTCCATTGTTAATTTTTTCAGCAAAGTCGAATGTTCAATTATTGATATTGGTAATAGAAATATTTAATTGAAATATTATTTGGAAACTTGTATTTTAAAGATATCTGTTAGTACTTTAATTCATAGTACATTCAAACACATGCACATACATTCAAGCATGCGCGCACGAACACACACACACGCGTACATTACAAGAACATAAACACACGCGCACGCATATACACGAACATAAGCACACAGGTACAAAAAACGCATGCACGCACATAAATACACACTCACATACAAGCACATAAATACACACTCACATACATGCACATAAATACACACTCACATACAAACACATCAATACGCACTCACATACAAGCACATAAACACACGCACGCACACGCAGGCACATAAACACACACATGCACATACAAGCACTAAAACACACACTTCTTTTGGAACATAGCATCGTACACTTTCGTTGAATAATAATGTACAGAAGTCGATGAGAAAGATATGCGGCAAGCAAATTTTAATAACGACATTATTTCTGAAATTTATTGTTCAACCATATCTTTTCTTGCAACTAGACAACACGTACGTTTGAGCGATAACTATGGTATTTCTAATTATATTTAACTTTATCACCACTAAAATATAAACTAATAATAATATGCATAAAAAATAAAAATAAATAAACAAAGCAAATAACTTGGGTTGAATTGCATTATACATTTTCCTTATACGTACTGTTATAAGGAAAAAGAGAATGTGGTTAAGTTCAAATTATTTTGGTAACCTTCAGTCCATTTGAAATATTCGTAAAATTTATTTTAGACTGATTGAAGTGCACTCTCGTGTTCAAATGTAGGTCTACTTAAATGCATCTCTGAAAAGAAAATACGGTGATAACTGTTAGTACAACTTCGGAGCAGTGATGAGGTTTCATTTGCTTTGCTGGTTAGCTGTCGATTGAATTATCAGTCTTTATTGTTGCACTAAAATTACATTTCAACACCACCACCACCCCCGCTCCATTCTCCAGTAGAACTGCTGTCATAAATAATGCACGATAGTTGTTATGTTTCTGATGTTTGGTTCTCTTTTATCTTTGATTTAACAATTTGCGCAGCTAATGTACTCCGATAATAGCTGTATTAATTATCGACTCTTGTCTTGTTATAGGAACTACATGCTGTGTGCTTTGTTGATGCTTAGTATCACTGTGTGGGTATCGTCGCTCTTGCGCAGGTTCGCTCTCATCACAGATCGCCGTTTTTAAGCTAACAAAGATATTTTACAGGAAAGAAATACAAACCAATTTCCTGCAGTTTAATATTAGTATTTAAATCCACAGTGAACACATTCCGTTGTAATTATATTATGGTGGAAAAACATATTGCAGATTATTGATTCACTTCTGGATTTAAATGACAAATGTACTTTTTAAAAAATTTTTAAAATTTTTTATCCAAATGTCATTTCTGTCGAACAGAATAGAACCGATGCGAGTGACGAGTTGTCTGCCCGGGAAAAAGTACGCTCAGACATAAAATAATCTATCGTTGGCTGTTTTGTATACAGTGAATTTTAAACCAACTTCCAAGTTTTGCGGGAAATGTGAATTAAAAACAACAATAACAAATATGTACAAGTGAAATTTAAAAATTTAGTAAATAAGATTTTGGTTTTGTATTGTAGTATGAAATAATATTAATAAGAACTCAAAATGAGAAAAGAAAGAAGCGTAATGTGTACGACATTAAATTTAAAAAAAAATTAAATATCTGGGTTTCTAAATGTATTGTATCATAGCAGTTATTCGTGATTGTAAATTACATTACACTTTGCATTAAAACCTTAATTCAAGTAAGGAAGATATTTTGTCCATTATTAAAATATAAAAAAATAAATGTGACGTCATCAGTAAATAATACAACAATTGAAATTAGTAGGAGTTGATTTTGAGAAAGCGCTTGCACTTGCGAAGTAAAAATTCTCTTGCTTACTGGAAATGAAAGCTAAGTAGAGGAACGAATACAAAACACTATGTACTCTATGGATTTCTGTAAAAATTCTCTTGCTTACTGGAAATGAAAGCTAAGTAGAGGAACGAATACAAAACACTATGTACTCTATGGATTTCTGTAAAAATTCTCTTGCTTACTGGAAATGAAAGCCAAGTAGAGGAACGAATACAAAACACTATGTACTCTATGGATTTCTGTAAAAATTCTCTTGCTTACTAGAAATGAAAGCTAAGTAGAGGAACGAATACAAAACACTATGTACTCTATGGATTTCTGTAAAAATTCTTATATATTTTATAATTCGCGAACACAACAAAAATACATCAATGCAAATCTTTACATTCTAAATATAAGGTTACTTAAAAAATGCAATATACATCTTATATCAATAAAATGCAGTATACATAAATATATCAATATACATAAATATATAAATATATCAATAAAATGCAGTATAAAAAAATGCAGTATACATCTTATATCAATATCTTTTTAAACCATTTTGTAGATATTTTAGATGCATTGCCTAATTACTATGCTCTGTTTTGTACACAGAGAATGAGAGAGAGGGAGATTTTCTGTTTTAATAAACATTTATTCATTTCGATCATGAAATTTGTCTTAAACAAGCGTATACATGTGTGTATGTATGTGTATGCGGGTATATGTATGTGTGAATTTATTTATATGTATGTTTGCATATGTGTATATATGTACATATGCGTGAGTGTATGATTGCACGTAGTATGCATGCATGTATGAATGTGTGGTATGTAAAGCATGTATGTATATATGTTTGTATGCATGTGTGTGATTGTCTGTATGTAACTTTATAATTTTTGGAGATTTGATAATACTTCAGAACGCAAAAGTAGCATTTGATAAAACATCAGAATGCTGACATTCAACTTGATGCTCTCAGTAGGCCATACTGATACAAAATCGGTGGCAAAATCATCTCAACCTCAGGTTCTGGGTGGTTGGAAAAAACAGTTAATTGAAATCGCTATAATTTTGCAAGGTCATTTCAATAACTTTGCCAACTGCGCCCGTTTATTTGTTTACTTCAATCTGTTTGAATCTAATATTTTTATGAGAGGAATGTATAAAACATGGGGGTGGGGTTCGCAACGTTTGTCTTAAGTAGTCCAGTGTTTATAATGTCCACTACAAGATGAGACAAGAACAAATGTACCATAAAATGAAGTTGGTTTTACTCTACCAATGATAAAATCTGTAACAAAAATACTTTAAAGAAACCAACCGTTAATAAACGTGTAAAAATGGACTGTGCGTGATTTATATACAATGGCAATTAATTTGAAAAATTTACCGGTGCTGTATTAAAAATGAATAAAATTAATTAGGCTATACATGGATGGTTTACTTCCCTTACCTCCACCCTTTTGTTGGTGCATCCTTAATAAATATAACACTTATTCTTTAAATATAAAAATTACCATTATAATATTTACACCTAAAAATAAAACAAGAATGGGTCATGATACATAAAAATAAGACAGCAATAATAGAGGGAAATGAAGAATCTTCTTGCAAAATGATGGATGGTTTGCGACCAATAAATTTAGTTAGAAAAGAAACACAATAAAATTGGATTTTAGAATATTGTTTAAAAAGACCTGATGCAGAAGAGTCAATGCTATTTTTGTTGATTAAAAGAAAAAAAGTTCTTTTAGAGCCCTACTTAAAATTATCTCGGGTTTCTTAGTCTCAATTCTAGAGGTAGCAGTATTTGACCTAGATGGACCCATTTATAGAAGTTACTCTGATCATACGACAAATGCTTTTACGGATTAACAATGCGCGTGTCTGCTGATTAGTGTAAGCTTTAAGCAGTAAGGTGTATTTTTAAACACAAGTAATCTCGGATCAAGGGTCAAGATCAAATGATGTTTGGGCACGTTTATCCATCCACCCACCCATCCATCCATCCATCCAGGCGTTCGTTCGTTGACTAATCTATCTATCTATCTATCTATCTATCTATCTATCTATCTCGCACTCTCTCCATCTGTCTATCTCTCCATCCATCTCTCTCTCTCTCTCTCACTCTCTATCCATCCATCCATCCATCCATCCATCCATCCATCCATCCATCCATCCATCCATCTATCTATCTATCTATCTATCTATCTATCTATCTATCTATCTATCTATCTATCTATCTATCTATCTATCTATCTATCTATCTATCTTTTTAATCACCTTGACTGCTGTACTTATTGGCCAAAGTATCAGCGGACGAACCGTTTTAAATATAGAACGATCGATCTAATGGCTACTGCGACATCAGAAAAAATAATAAAGAAGCCAACAGTGATCAGGACGGCAGCCCCGATTGCTCCGAAATTCTGTGCCGATTGTCGTTGATCTTTCGCACTGACGCGGCGCCTCGACTGAGCTGACAAATTTTTCGTGTCCAGTTGTAAACCTTTGGAGATGACTTTGGCGCTTTCCAGAGCTGCTTTTAGTGCATGTGTCTGCTCCGCTTGAGTGCGTGGCCTCACAAACACACATCTGCAACTTCCACAACTACGGTAAGGAGTCGAGTTTGCCGAGGGAAATGCTGAGGACTGTGTGTTCATTGTCAAAGTGGACTCTGTGCTGTAAGAAGCGTTGAACTTAGTTGAACTGAACATTGTAGTAAAAGGGTGAACGAGGTCACTAGAAGCAGAAGACATTTTGGTTCCGTTGAATTGCATGTAATTTGTTTTCGTCTCTACAGGAATGGAGGTAGTCTGCGATGTGTTAACTGTTGCCGTCAGTATTGCAGAAGTAAATACCAGATGTTTTTCAGAAGAGGAAAGTATGACAATTGAATGTTCATTAAAGTTATCTGGTTTTGTTTTACTTACTGATGAAGGGGTTAACCGCGAAATGTTTACCATGACTAGTGTATCCACAATGGCTGAAGAATTGCTAAAGTTGGCTGTCATTCTTACTGTCGTAGGGGTTAACTGCGAAATGTTTACAATGGCTGAAGAATTACTAAAGTTGGCTGTCATTGTTACTGTCGTAGGGGTTAACTGCGAAATGTTTACAATGGCTGAAGAATTACTAAAGTTGGCTGTCATTCTTACTGTTGTAGGGGTTAACCGCGAAATGTTTACCATGACTGGTGTATCCACAATGGCTGAAGAATTACTAAAGTTGGCTGTCATTCTTACTGTTGTAGGGGTTAACTGCGAAATGTTGTTCACGATTGTTGTCTCCTGTACTGTTGAAGTAGACTGAAGGATCTCTTTAAAAGTCGAATACGTCACAGCCTTGACTTCATTGTCGACGACATATGTTGTCATTTTCACCGATATTGTCTGAGTCTGCGTGCGTCCGATCATGGTAGTTGTTTTTAGCACTGCAGCAGAAGATTGTGAGTCGTTATTCTCGATAGTTGTCTCTAGTACTGCAGCAGAAGATTGTGAGTCGTAATTCTCGATAGTTGTCTCTAGTACTTCAACAGAAGATTGTGAGTCGTAATTCTCGATAGTTGTCTCTAATACTTCAACAGAAGATTGTGAGTTATTCTCGATAGTTGTCTCTAATACTTCAACAGAAGATTGTGAGTTATTCTCGATAGTTGTCTCTAGTACTTCAACAGAAGATTGTGAGTTATTCTCGATAGTTGTCTCTAGTACTGCAACAGAAGATTGTGAGTTATTCTCGATAGTTGTCTCTAGTACTGCAACAGAAGATTGTGAGTTATTCTCGATAGTTGTCTCTAGTACTGCAACAGAAGATTGTGAGTCGTAATTCTCGATAGTTGTCTCTAGTACTGCAACAGAAGATTGTGAGTCGTAATTCTCGATAGTTGTCTCTAGTACTGCAACAGAAGATTGCTGAATGTCCTGAAGATTAGAAGATGTCATCGTTCCATCATCATTCATAACGGAAAGCATTTCCGAGTTGTTTATTAGTTCGAAACTTGTACTAAGGAAAATGTTACCAAAAGAACTTGCACTGGGAGCGAGAGTATCTTCACCACTATATAATGGACTCGTCCAGGTCAAAGTTCTTTGCTCGGTCAAGGTCACTGTAGCCCCGAGCGCTGTCATTGATGCCGGTAAATTTGAAGTGGAAACAGGAAGTAAGCTAGAGGAAGATGATGCCGGTAAATGCGAAGCGGAAAAGGGAGGTAAGCTAGAGGAAGATGCTGCAATGACGGCGGTGGTAGTTTCAGTTTGTGCTATGCTAGGGTTGGTCTGCTCTGGGAAATCTGTGAACAGTGAAGAAAACACAACAGTGATGTTATCATGTTCTTTTCAAATCCTTAGGTTCACTTTGATAACAAAAACTTGTCACCTACAAAGCATCGCAGCAATTTGTGTTCTCATAGTCTTATCAGACCCTTAGATTCACTTTGAAAACAGAAGTCTGTCAAAAGTAAAACATCACAATAATTTCTGTTCCCAAATTCGTACTACTTCCAAAGAGACAATCTTAAAACACAAAAGATGTGTAAATCAATCTCCCCCCAATCCGCCTTATAAAAGCAATCAGATACTTAATATTTCCTTTGAGAATTAATTATTATTAATTAATTAATTAATAACAAATTAATAATATACAAGTATGTAATGTACATGTACTCATACTGTAAAAATAATTATTAAATTGCGAAACAACTAATAGGCAATATATATATGTGTCATGTAAACTTGCCCAGACTGAAAAACAACTAAAAGGCAATAGATAAATGTGTCATACAAACTTGTCCAGACTGAGAAACAACTCAAAGGCAATAGATACATGTGTCATGTAAACTTGCCCAGACTGAGAAACAACTCAAAGGCAATAGATAAATGTGTCATGTAAACTTGCCCAGACTGAGAAACAACTCAAAGGCAATAGATAAATGTGTCATGTAAACTTGCCCAGACTGAGAAACAACTCAAAGGCAATAGATGCATGTGTCATGTAAACTTGCCCAGACTGAGAAACAACTCAAAGGCAATAGATGCATGTGTCATGTAAACTTGCCCAGACTGAGAAACAACTCAAAGGCAATAGATATATGTGTCATGTAAACTTGCCCAGAGTGAGAAACAACTCAAAGGCAATAGATAAATGTGTCGTGTAAACTTGCCCAGACTGCGAAACAACTGAAATGCAATAGATAAATGTGTCATGTAAACTTGCCCAGACTGCGAAACAACTGAAAGGCAATAAGTAAATGAGTCATGTAAACTTGCCCAGATTGAGAAACATCTAAAAGGCAACACGTGAGTATTTACTGTTAGTTTGTCCAGTCAGTGGAACATCTATTATGCAATAAAGATTAAATGAAATTAAAAATTAAATTAAGGCCAACGTACCCCCCCCCCCTACACACACACTTACAAAAGAAGCGCTCAGAAAAAATAACTTTTCAAAAGCCAAAATCAGTTCCGTTTTCACTCAACAGAAACACAAATATAAGTTTAAATTATATAAATCAATGAAATTTTATATAGGAAAGAAATATGTAGTTAGAGCTATTGCTAATCTGCTAGTGTCTGATTAAACAATTCAAATATTTGAATTCTATCCATTCTAAGAATATTCACTCAACTTTAATATATTTATGTCAATTCTTGTAGAACACAACGTCAGTCCTTCTGTAAAAATATACTGCTGAATTACAGACGTTAGAAATAGTATTTTATAAGCCGATTCTTCATCTTTCCTCCCTCTGACCGTCCGTCAGTCCATCTTTTTATTGTCAAACAGTATGTCAGTGTCAAATAGTATGTCAGTCTATAAATTACATTAAAAGATTCACACCTGTCAGCCGTTTAATCATATATTATTTATAGTGGTCGATCTTTTAAGTACTTTTCACTATTTACGATGTCTATTCTGTCAATAAAATTACACTGTTTTCAACTGTCAAAACGTAACCTAAACTATAACGTTACTCGAATTTAGTCAACAGAATGTTAGAGAACGTTTGGCGGGGAGGGGCGGGGAATCATCATTCCTTCAAACTTTAAAAATAATTAGAAACGTCTTTTACAAATTCCCAGCTTCGTCTAGAACGAAACATTAGAAAGTGAGCAGTCACTTTGAATCGTGCTATGAACATGAGACCTAAAAGGGGCCACAACTCACCAAAAATCCAAGTTCCAGTTCTGTTGGTCCACATTGCAATGCTGACGCGCTTCACCTCGTATGCCAAGGCCGTTTCATTAAAGTTTATAGTAACTGTCATTCCGACCGATGTCCCTGTTCCTGTCTTGATGCTAAAGTTTCCCCAGGAAATCCAGAAAGGTCGAAACTCACTACAGTTCAAAGTTGGTCCAAAGACATACCTGTTTAAACAAATAGACCAACATTTATAATAGGACGAATTATAGAGAGGGATAAATGAACTCTGGGTGCTTATTTTTAGAAATGAAAAGCTGCTTCTGTGTAATACAAACATATGTTAAATTTCTAAAACGGTAATTGTTAGTCGATTATTATTATTAAATAAATATAAATTAATGTTGTGTAGCTTAATGCACATTTGCTTGTGGAGAATATCAAAGGACTATTTCGAAGTCCAAGAGTATTTTGAATTCTTCTGTTTTTGTGATTGTTTGGGTTGATGGTCTTCGCACTTTCAGGCGCTTTGATTTTGGAATTCTAATGAGGCTTCTGTTTCTTCGTAGTGCCTTCTGGTATGTTCCGTCCAGGAAGAGAATAGCATAAGTATACGCTCTATTGCTTCATCCATGCAATTGCAAAGTAGGCAATTGTGATCTTTGGAGATCTTCATGATTTCCTTTATCTGGGATTTTGTATGTAGTGTTCGATCTTGTTTAGTAGTGATAACTCCTCTCTCTCGCAGCGAACTGTAGGCTGAATGAGTTGTGGATGTTTTCTTCGACCTGTCACACATATTATCTTCAGAGGGTGTCTGACTAGCTGCTTTTTGATGCATGAATTGTTTTCTTTCTTTCTGTGTCTTAGTATACTTTCATTAGTCAGCATAACCCACTGTGATCACTGCCTCAGTCAGTGTGTCATCGTTGCTGTTACTCCGGATGTATTCGGAAAGGTCTAGGACCTCTCTTTCAACAACGTCCTTGACATTCATTATCGTTAAAAATATAGAGGTTGTCTAATCTGCTGTTTGATTGTGAACAGTTTATGTTTTCCTGTCCAGTTTATTGGTCTTGCTTTTTGTCCACTATATTCTTCTTGTTTTCTGGGTTTCAGTTATGGTTTATGCACTTATGGCCTGTATTTTGTTAGTATCATATAGCTTTGAATTAATAAAGATTGGTAATTCGCTAATCGTTACCATTTTAATCTTGGGCTTTCCGTTGTGTGAATATTTTCTTGATGGCGAAGTATCAACATATATTTATATCTTATTTCCACTTCAAAATCGAATATTAATCCGATTTTAAAATTTGTAGGTCTTCTGTTGATTTGATGTTTCCTTTCTGAATGATGTTCTTTTACACTATTCAAATTCAAAAGTCACGTGACAGCTTTCACGGAAACCATTGACAGGACTAATCAAAGAGTTGATGAAATTTTGATTTTTACCCGACTAGTTTGCAAGCGTCCATGTACAGTAAGTAGGAAATTAACTGTCCATATTTCATTTCGTGTTCTATTCTTGTTTGCATGATGACTTTCTAATTAACTGTCCCGATTTCATTTCGTGTTCTAATTCTGTTTTCCTTGGTGACTGAGAGAATGATCTGTCCCGATTTCATTTCGTGTTCTAATTCTGTTTTTCTGGAAGACTAAGAGAAATTAACTGTCCCGATTTAGGTTCGTATTTTAATTCTGTTTCCATGGTGAATGATTCTGTACACAGCAGCAATATAACAGGGCGTCGGTCACAAAGATTCAGCATTTTCTTGATGTCGGCAATTTCTTCGTAATTTTCAAGGTTGTTACCTGAATCCAGTTCTGCACCATTGACATCGTTTTCTACAGTTTCATTGTCTCCAGTATTGTTGAATGTGAAAATGAGTCATAAACCTTATGGTGGTCAGTCCTTGCCATTGATATATTTGTTCTTCATTTCTTGTTGATTTGTGTTGTTTCTCTATTACCTGGACCAACACCCTTCTGTTCATTTGTCAGCAGTCGTTTCAGGTGGCATATCGTCATGGATGTAGATTCCTGATAGTAGTTTCCAAATGGTTGATAGGCATGTGATCAGAGCAGTTTGCTTTAGTTGCAGTGGCCTAATTGAAGTCTTGCACAATTCATCATCATCATCATCATTATCATCATCATCATCATCATCATCATCATCATCATCATCATCATCATCATCATCATCATCATCATCATCATCATCATCATCATCATCATCATCATCATCACCACCACCACCACCACCACAACCACTACCACCATCAATCATCACACCACCACCATCGTCATCACCACCATCAACATCATCGTCATCATCATCACCACCACCACTACCACACCACTACAACCATCACCACCACCACCATCATCTACACCACCACACCATCATCATCATCGTCGTCGTCGTCACCATCATTTCACCAATTTAACTTACTTTTGTGTACAATTCTTACAGAGACAGAGGCTGCAATTTCTGATTATAGTGTAACTGTTGCTATTAGCGCCGAGAACAATTTCCGTTGTGTTAATCTGGAGGTTGGAACTGGAGCTCAGAGAAATGTGTGCGTTTGCACATGCCTTCACTTGAAAAACGAGGCTGGAGCGCGTGCTAAGATCTGGCACCGGAACTTCCCTGTAGACATTGTCTGGGGGTGCAAACACGGTGTGAGTACAGGTGCCTGAAATCAATGAAATAGACTAGAGAGTGGTTTCAACTAGATCACTAATTTCAGTGTAATTTGACCAATCAGAATAGAAATAATTTAATATAACGTATTATGGCTAACCAGAATAAAACTAATTAAGTATAATGTGTTGTGGCCAATCAGAATAGAAATAATTAAATATAACCTATTGTGGCCCCTCAGAATAAAACTAATTAAGTATAATGTGTTGTGGCCAATCAGAATAAAACTAATTAAGTATAATGTGTTGTGGCTAATTTGTGGAAATCAGAATGGAAATAATTAAATAAATTGCAATTTGATGACTAATCAGAATAGAAGCAATTAAATATAATATTACGTGGAAAATAAAAATAGAAATAATTAAACAGAAAGTCACGTGGACAATAAGAATAGAAATAATTAAATAGAATGTCACGTGAACAATAAGAATAAATAATTAAATAGAATGTCACGTGACCTCTGTTTCTCGTGTACAAGGCAAAGATTATTAACAATGAAGGGTAATTACTCCACAGTCTGAATTCCAGGTAGGTGTAAAATTAATTATTAATTTATTACTTAAGCATTAAAAGGTATTTCAAGTTAAATCCGGGCAAAATAATGTTTTCTTGTTCTCTGCAAGGGCACGCTATTTAAAACATCTTGCATTAAAATTAATGTAAAAAAAGGAAACCTAAAAATCTTTTAATGTAAAATAATATAAATAAATAAGTAAATAAACAAATATCGCACGTTGCAGTACGAATAAAGGAAGCATTATACTGTAAAATATAAAGCACAAAACCACCGTTCTAAGACTTAAAAGAAAAAAAAGTATAAACAGAAGAAAGGCATATTTAAAAATTTATACAGAAGAATTGTGAAATACTTAAACGTAAATTTCCCCAAAAATAAAAATAACCACTCCCTAAAAATTTAAATAAAAATAAAAGAAACTGAATTTTAAAAAAAATAGAACCGATAAAATTGTTACGAATGAAAGTGTAAAAGTTACAGACACGTTATATGGTAGATAAAAGATACGTTATATGGTAGATAAAAGATAGTTTCTCACGCTTCCAAAAGTATATCAATGAACTGTGACGTAAACATAGTCTAAGTAAGCCAAGCACCAAACCGCCAACGGGGAAAGAAAGGAACAGAAAAGAATACCTGCATTGAAAATCTGCAAGAGGAACAACTCTCAGAGCAAAACCGTTTCATTTGAATACACGTTCTTCACCGTGAGTTTTAACCATCCTTAATTATGTGATTTTGGCTTTTGGCTACAGTTTCTAGAACGCAAATCGACACGGTTGTGTAAACACACTCAGTACTGCTCACATATAAGTTTTATGGGGTATATTTCCCCCCTCCCCCATTTCTTTTGTTGTGACTGGCAACATAGTGTTAAAATCTTTAAAATAAGCAAGCAAATCAATATGTCTAGGACTCTAGGAGAATGGAAGTAGTTCAAGGGCCACAAATTATTCAGAAATCAACCGAAGCAGTAAACACTGGTTATCTTTCTTTGTGGAAACGGCAGCATTGCTCTGCTAGCCACGTGTTTGATGCAAGCCCTCCACGCGCGGGCACCGATTTTACTGTTTCTTCAGCTTACAAGTACTGGGAACCACTTGAACGGTGAAGAAGGGTTTTTTATTTTCATGTTAACTTATTAACGTCTGTTAAATGCCTAATGTAGCATGAAGACTAATTGTTTCGAGGGTTTCTTTCGCGAATCGTTCTCGAAAATCTTTGAAAAAATATATGTCATAGTGAATGTATGAAACAACCAATTTTTGTGATGGATCATCAACCAAGTTTTTTGGACTCCGAACACTCGACTAGAACAAACAATAATAATCGTTGGTTTAATGTCTGATATATCTTTATGATAAAACCTAAAAGCAAATCTGTTCAACAAAATCCAAGAAAAGAGATAATTTAAGTTAGAAGGATCTTTGCTCATGGTTTGTAAAGGACGTTTTCAAATTTAAAGATTTTAAATTTGTTTGGTATACGTACTTTGGATTTAGATACCACAGACCACGTGATCTTTAGTGGTTGGCAGGTCTTTCCTGAGTAATTTAGCTTTGATTGAAATTCCTTCTTTTCCGTAACTAATTCTTTATGTTAAATATTCCATGAAAATAAAAGAGAAACTCTCTGCAGGTAAATAAACAAAACTAATAGTGTCAAAGAATACGATTTTGACACAGGTCAACTCATTGCACATAGCAAGCTTTGTTGAACGGTTTGTTTTTGTGTGCTTAGATCAGTGCAAAATAATATTTTCTCAAGATCCTTAATCTCAGGAATTGTGTTTATATTTTATTTTTGTTTAAACCCTTATTTACTTCCACTTTTATCTGTTATTTTATATCGTTTGATGTCACACACATTCAAACACATAATTTTGTCGTATTTGAAATACGTATAATACCTATACACATAAATACATCCGTACATCCACTACAAAAATAAATTGAAATGGCGACATAATTTTATTAGACAGAATGAAATCGTTTTAAGAGAAACAATAACAGTATAAAGTGCATAAAGTTCATGAGAAGAGCACTTAAAGTAATGCCATGAATGCCAAGAGGACGTGACGATAACAGGAATAAAACTAAAGTTACGACGCTTGACATAATAGAAGTAGTGGCATGACTTTTATTAGACATGTTAATAACAAACAAGACGAACTTCAAGTGGCTTCACCATACAATTATTAAGTTTAGCATCAAAATAAATAAGCGATTTCTCTAGCTGCACTAATGACTAAAGTCAAGATAACAGAATCATTGGAATTCGCTTTTAAGATGACAGGATACTTTGCGTTAAGGATGCTGACAAGCTACACAATGGTGTCTGAGACAAAGATTTTCACCCTTTCCTTTATCTCTCACTTATTGCTATATATCTTTACTTATGAAATATTTTGTGATAAAATTGTGGAGCATTTTATTCTCGTTACTGATACTTATGTAGTGAGAGTCTAAAAGTAGGTCTTGTGCACTTTCCCTTAACGCAAAATATACAATAAAAATATTTTATTCAGTGTATCTGTGTGTTGTATATGTTATTAGTTGTACTTGACCAGTGTGTAATTGCTGGTGTAATGTGTAGTTAATTTATATCACTAATAAATTCCATTTCCTTATTAATCAATACCCACAACCTCGTGTGTTTAATTGGGATTAAAAGGTCACGGAAAGTGTTGGGAGTTTAATAATTAACAAGAGGGCGTGGGCCCTTGAAGAGAGTATTCCACTACTCGTTATTGGATACGTGCCAGGTTAACTGTAATATTGCCCCTTGAAGTTAAAACTTATTTATTTCTGTAAAGCAATTATTTATCTCTGTTATATTGTCTCTTGAAAATAAAATCATTATTTATGTCTGCATTTCTGCTATATTGCCTCTTGAAGATAAAACATACCTCTATTATATTGCATCGAAGATAAAAGTATTATTGCTATTAAACAATTAGTTTATAAACAAACTAATTAAGTTGCAAAGACCACCGTATATGAGAAGACACAGAAAAGAAATAAAATATCCCTTAAAGAAAACGATTACAGGTGAAAAAGTGAGAATTTGAATAAATAAAAACTGTGGCGGAGTAAATTTGCCTGTTCTTTTAACATTTAATTGTTATATAAATTGTTAATTTCAGAGTAACCCGACCTTGGGCACTGTTTATGACCCGAGTTGAAAATATGCTAGAAATTGTTGATATATTGCAAACCTGTTGAACTGGGTGAGTAGTTTCATTATCCAATGGTTAATGGAGAACGAGACCAGCCAATGGGCTGAGATCTAAAAGTTTACCTGCTGTAGAGAAATCTATTGTCTCATCATTTAAATTCGAAGTCGCAAAGAAGTCTGGTCTTGAAAAGCAGCCGTTAGCTTAATGGTGAGTCAACTGACTGGTTGAGTGAGAAAAGACTTTGAAATATTTCATGCAATTTTGCTATTGATGTGTTATGCTTGTGTCTTACATAGTGATGTATTTTGTGAGTAGACTATTGTTTGAACAAATGCTTGAACTTTGATGCTTATATGTAGTGTGCTAACACTTGACATTATTTTGATATGGTGTATTTATTATGCTGTGTGAGTGTAGTGGCTAATACATATTGTTGCAGGAAACTGTAAGTTGAGAATGGAATGTAAGAAAGGATGGAGTTATAAAGTGATAAACTGGAAACTTAGCGTTACTTCCTGATTGTATTTTTCAGGTTAAGCAGCCTTTTTTTGCTTTTCTTCCCTCATGTGATTTGAATCCAGTTTACTGTTTGTAAAACACTACAGCTGACCGTAGTGAAGGTGGGAGTGGTATGTACGCGTGGAGATACACTACACCCACTTTGATGTATGGCGGCAAAGTATGCTGATTACATAACAATTTCTGGTACAGAGGAGTTACCAGAAATCGCTACAATTGCTATTCTGCTTGAAGGAACTGACACAGTGAAGAGGTGCTCAATTTGGCTTCAAGAGAATAAAACACGTCAGTATTTCTGACGTGTGTGGAAAGAGATGTGTTGATGGGGACAATAGACTTATGACACTGTTGCAAAAGTGCATGAAAGACAGCGCTTAATTCAGGTTAGGTAAAGACTATTATCATTTATCTTTAATAACTCCATTTCTGTTCTCTTATAAGAACTATCCTGTGATTGTATTGAATTGCTGAATGATATTGTTTTGGATATGAGATTGTGAGACATAGAAATTATTTGTACCATGGAGATATTGATGTCAAGTAATTTTTTTCAATGTATTTGTCATATGTATATTTGATTGTTGATTTAAAAAATTATTAACCTTCTTATACATATTGCTAATTTTATGTCGGATGGATGGGGTTTGCTAAATATTGATTAAAGACGGATATGAATTCTCCTTTAGTAAGAAGTTTTCCACCTAGAGTGTGACGGTAAATGTTTGTCTTTAATGTTGTGGAAGAGAGAAAACGTTTACAGTGCCCACATATCTGCCAAGTGAGAGAGACAATTGGTGTCTGCTGGAGAACTATTAGTAATATAAATTAAGATTCTCATCCACGTATGATTAGTATGAATGATTAATTAATTAATAATAATAATATTCATTAACTAAGTGGCATTGGCGTCACAACAACCAACCAAAATATCCACTTAAAGAGAAAACGATCAAAAGTGAAAGAATGAGACTTTGATGTTAATGTTTCAGAAGCGATCACAGAACCCCCCAACCACTAAGGTGATGAAATTGTACAACCCCCCCCACACACACACAAATAAAGGAAAACAGATTTTGATCACACTAAGCAAGCTTTAAGGAGGAAAAATACATTTAATATTTATCATCCAAAATACATCCTTCTTGATAAGACAAAACTAATAATTATAACTAAATAAGAATACATTAAAAGCAAAAAAATTCACCAGAGCTTACTATGGCACATTACACAGCACGACCGTGTTCAATTTGCACGAGGGTTTAAAAGAAGGATGATTAATCGAGGTGCAAACTGAATGAAAGCACAAACATAGAAAGGGTAATCAAAATACATTAGTGCAAACTACAAATATATATAATTACACTATATCTGATCCATCGGGCAGCCATTATAAGTTCGTACACCAGACTGGCCAAACTATATTAGACTGACTACAAAAAAAGATGATTGCAAATGAAACTCAACAATTGTAACTTAACTATACAAGCAGTCCTTATGAAAAGGAATAAATTATTATTAAAGTGTATATGAATACAAAACAAAGTGATATTAAAAGGAATTATTATTAAAGTGTATATGAATACAACACAAAGTGATAATAAAAGGAATTATTATTAAAGTATATGAATGCAAAACAAAGTGATATTGAAAAGAATTATTATTAAAGTGTATATGAATACAACACAAAGTGATATTAAAATATAAAATAGAAATACTTAACGTCGCGAAGTCTAAAATGAGGCTGAGGAAGATGGCCGTTTGTAAATTCGCAGGCATGATGAAGTATCTTTACAACACCGTCCGACCCGTGTTTCTGATTCCTCAATAAGGCGTTCACTTCTTTTGCTCAATATCGAACGGTTTGTTTGCGCCTTAGTTACGACATAGATAGTGTTTGACCCATGTTGGCATATTCTCAGTTTGAAAGTCGGGAAATTGAATATAATGGAAGCAAAATATACGGGACACGTTAATATAATAGATGGACTTCCACTACTTTTCTACGTCCATTATTACTAATACTAGGAAAGCAATTTTATAATATTTTATATTTTTGACGTTGTAATGTCTTTGCTATGTAATATTATACTACTTTATATTTTTGACGTTGTAATGTACTTGCTATGTAATATTACACTACTTTATATTTTTGACGTTGTAAAGTCTTTGCTATATGTAATATTATACTATTTTATATTTTTCACGTTGTAATGTCTTTGCTATATGTAATATTATACTACTTTATTCGTGATTCACGTTGTAATGTCTTTGCTATGCAATATTATACGATTTTATATTTGTAACGTTGTAATATTATACTACTTTATATTTTTCATGTTGTAATGTACTTGCTATGTAATATTACACTACTTTATATTTTTCATGTTGTAATGTACTTGCTATGTAATATTATACTACTTTATAATTTTCATGTTGTAATGTACTTGCTATGTAATATTATACTACTTTATATTTTTCACGTTTTAATGTACTTGCTATGTAATATTATACTACTTTATATTTTTCATGTTGTAATGTACTTGCTATGTAATATTATACTACTTTATATTTTTCACGTTTTAATGTACTTGCTATGTAATATTATACTACTTTATATTTTTCATGTTGTAATGTACTTGCTATGTAATATTATACTACTTTATATTTTTCATGTTGTAATGTACTTGCTATGTAATATTATACTACTTTATATTTTTCATGTTGTAATGTACTTGCTATGTAATATTATACTACTTTATATTTTTGACGTTGTAATGTATTTGCTATGTAATATTACACTACTTTATATTTTTCATGTTGTAATGTATTTGCTATGTAATATAAAGATGCGGGAAACCATGATGCATGTGTTGGTATTTCACGACATAACGGGGAAAACTTGAAGGTATGAAAACATCAAATAACAACTTTCATTTTTATGTTGTGTTGTTGGTTTTGTGGTATTTTTCTTATTTCACGTTTTATGTATAATATTTACTACGTATACTACTGGGTCTATTTTTAGCCGTATAGCGTACCTATAATTGCATATATTGTGCACAGAAGAGGACAGTTTTAAACAAAAATTAAAAAATCCACCCCCTACCTCAAAAAAACCCAACAACAAATAATAATGGAACCAACAAAACAAAGGAAAATAGCAAAATATATCAACAAATAAAATATAATTAAAAAGAAAACGAAAACAAACAAATAAAAAAAAAACACTCTCAAACAAAATAACCAGTCAATCAGCCATCAGTCAATTAAACAATTAACAAAAAAGCATTGAATGAAAGAAAGAAAGAAAAGAAAAGAAAAATGAAAGAAAGAAAGAAAAGAAAGAAAGACAACATGCATCCCTCTTCCAACAAATGAAAACACAAAGGACGACAACATACAAGAATGGAAACCAAAACTCCACAAAACATACAATAACAACAAATAAAATACTTTTAAAATGCAGTTTAATTTTGATTAGTCCAGTACACCGCATAGAAGAGAGTTTTGTCGCCCCTACAATCACGTCTCACTTTACGAGTCTTAACTAGAACAATTATGTCATTACAATTCTTAAGAAGAACAATTATGCCATTACAATTCTTAACTAGAACAATTATGCCATTACAATTCTTAACTAGAACAATTATGCCATTACAATTCTTAAGAAGAACATATGCCATTACAATTCTTAAGTAGAACAATCTTGCCATTACAATTCTTAAGTAGAACAATTATGCCATTACAAGTCTTAAGTAGAACAAATTATGCCATTACGATTCTTAAGAAGAACATATGCCATTACAATTATTAAGTAGAACAATCTTGCCACTACAATTCTTAAGTAGAACAATTATGCCATTACAATTCTTAATTAAAACAAATTATGCCATTACAATTCTTAATTAGAACAAATTATGCCATTACAAATCAATTTATGCCACTATAAGGTGCGACACTGCCTGTTTCGTGAAGGATATCCCAAGATAGAAACACTCGCATGCACAAACACGCACGCCCACACACAAACACATACTCGTTGAACATTTGCATACACTTTCCGTATAAAGATACATGTGTGTATAGTGTGTATATAAAAATACTAAATTACAATACTGAATGAAGATACCAAGGAAATGTATATCAGGTGCATGAAGCGACTGAACAAGAACATAAAAAAGGGAGGTAAATAAAGACATTTTAAAAAGTTATCGTTGTTCTGTCTCGCAGGTAATTCTGGTAATCGTGAAAATATTCGTGTACTGATTGAGTGCTCTGGAATGTGTAGAACACTGTACTCGAAACAGACTGACAATGGCGTGGTTACGGGCACGGCTATAGGAAGGGAGTGAAGTCGGAGTTGGAAAGCATTGCTTCTGACGTCATAGTCATCTGTCTTCAATAGAACCAGGACTGACGTTTGTTCAAGACTGTAAGAAGAAGTAGAGTGGAATTGCTCTCTTGGTAATAATTAGTTCATTCGAAGACAATTCGTGGCGCAAGAGAATTCAAATGTTGCTTTACTTTTTGTTCTGTTCATGCTTTTTCGCGTATGTGTGCGTGCGTTCATGCGTATATGCGCGCGCGTGTATGCATGCAGCATGTGTGTAGTGGGACAGGAGAGAGAAATCTAAATAAATTACACTGGGGTACATTCGCTAATTTGTTTGATGAAGATCAGGCACAACTATCGACAATGAAATAAATTAATACGGTCTTGGTCTTTTTTCTATTACTGCGCCAAGTAATACATAAGACAGTCACAGTTACAATCACACTACATTCTACAATACTACATGCTGTTCTGCGAGCCACCAAACATAATATTATAAAATGCAAAAATTCTGAATTAACAATACCTAATACATTAAAAAGAATAAGCAATGAATTATACAACTTTGTGTTTATCAAAAGTTGATTATTTTCCTCATTGCAAATTCCATCGAGTCTTCTAATTTATATTCTCTGATATAATGTACAGTTTTGGATTTCAACGCTTCTATTGCAACAGTTTTGGTACGTAACTGTTAGTAGTCCTTGCAGCTCGATCAGTTTCATTTGGACAGTGTTGAACTTTGCACCACACTGCTGAAGTGAAACATTGGTAATGAATTCATTTGACAGTTGTGTATTATTAGACTATACTCCTAGATTAGATTTCTTTTCATTTGACATTCATGTATTATTAGACTATACTCCTAGATTAGATTTCTTTTCATTTGACATTCATGTATTATTAGACTATACTCCTAGATTAGATTTCTTTTCATTTGACATTCATGTATTATTAGACTATACTCCTAGATTAGATTTCTTTTCATTTGACATTCATGTATTATTAGACTATACTCCTAGATTAGATTCCTTTCATTTGACATTCATGTATTATTAGACTATACTCCTAGATTAGATTCCTTTCATTTGACATTCATGTATTATTAGACTATACTCTGGTTATGGATTCCTTTTATTTGACCGCCCTTTATTATTAGACTGTATTGTGGTGATGGATTCCTTTCATTTTATTGCTATGTGATTCTGGACTATATGCCATTGATGGATGTACAAGATCAAGACATGGAATAGTCCCAAGTTTCAAACTGAAATCAATTCATAAGCATTTCTTCCACGTGACCAATCAGACAAAATATGGATCGACACCTCGGATTAAATTGGATTGGAAAACCATATATAAGTATTTCAAGAGAGTGCAATAAGTTTCTCTTGCTCGTTCTCTTTCTAAACCAGCATTCACTTAGTACCACCTCTCTCAAAACCAGCATTCCATTAGTACCACCTCTCTCAAAACCAGCATTCCATTAGTACCACCTCTATCTCAAAACCAGCATTCCATTAGTACCACCTCTATCTCAAAACCAGCATTCCATTAGTACCACCTCTATCTCAAAACCAGCATTCCATTAGTACCACCTCTATCTCAAAACCAGCATTCCATTAGTACCACCTCTATCTCAAAACCAGCATTCCATTAGTACCACCTCTATCTCAAAACCAGCATTCCGTTAGTACCACCTCTATCTTAAAACCAGCATTCCCTTAGTATCACCTCTATCTCAAAACCAGCATCCCCTTAGTACCACCTCTATCTCTAAACCAGCCTTCCCTGCATCTGCCTCTCTCTCAACACCATCTTTCCCTTAATACAGCATCTCTCTCAAACCAAACTTTCTTTAGTTGTATATCTTTCTTGTAACCAACCTTCCTTTCACATAATCCCTCTCGCCAAACCAACATCCGCTTCACAATAGAACCTCTCTCTCTAAACCAATATTCCCTTCACACAATCTCTCTCATAACCAGCCTTCCCTTTACACAACAACTCTCTCTGCAAATCAAACCTCCCTTAGTACTACGTCTATCTCAAAGCTAAACTAAATTACCAGATCCTGATGTGGGAATTGTTAGATGACAAAGCATTTAAAAACATTTTAATCTTAAGAAAATCTATTATACTAACCCAAAAGCACGCTGTTATCAATGTCACTGTCAATCAGTGACTTTCAATGCCTTCTCTTTAAAGGGGTATTTTCGTGACACGAACGCTCGTCTTTTACCATCTACAGAAACTATTCTCCGGAAGAACTTTCCAGATTGATGTCTTTTAGAACTAACCCAAAGTGAAAAATCCTTAAACTCTCACCTCGTGCAAAGACTGCTGGATCAGAACTACGCCAATCAGGAACCACTATCCTAAGCGCATGAGATCACTGCTGAAATGCAGACATGGTCTTGACAGGACTGTTAATGTACACCACTTTAATTCCTGCAACCCATTCCAAGTTCTGGTACTAGATGATAAGTACTGGGTAGCTAATTCACAGTAGACAATTATACGTGTAGGAGATATTAATTTAAAACCAAAATGATATTTATCATTTTTATTTCCAGGGCTGTTACTAGACTGACTACATCCACATTCCTATTAGTGTTGCAGTTTCATTAATATCCTCAATATTCTGTGCCACATCCTCAAACGCCAATGACGTTCATCTCATTAATACAAGACAAAGAAAGATAAATAATTCACAGTTTATTTAACAACATAATTAAATATTTCATATATTAATGAAAAGTAAATATTATAATATGAATAGAATTAATGTTTTCACGTCTTAAACAAAAGTGTGCATTACATACATACATCATTTACTCAGATAACGTCTTTCATTCACCCATACAATACTAAAATAATAAGAAAACATGAGCAAAGAACACCTTCCCCCCCCCCCCAGATATAGTAAGATACGACCTGTTATGTCAAGGCTATTGGCGGTAGTGATCAGCTAAACTTCAAAGACGTGTACACGTCTTTCCAATTCGTCCATTTAACAGTCCTGTTCACTCTAATATTAGATTTAAGGTTATAGCGAAAAGAGCGATAGTTAAATGAAAATACACTGTACTTCCATTTAGTACTGGTGTCTTCTCCTGAGACTGCACTGATTTCATCGTCTCACACCAGGTGGGGTTGGGGATGACTGACCTTTCTTGGTTAGTCTTACTAGGGTCAAGCCCACCAACGTCTGTGTATAAACTCAGAGGTCGTTCAACATCAGCGTTTTATACCAATATAATTTCTTCTCACTATATAAAGCCACTTACCAGTTGTCTGACGAGAACTAATAGATAAACAGCTTCAGTTCAACAACAACAAAAAAACTATATCTAAAACTGACACTCCATCTAGTAGTAGTTATGCACAGTGAAATATCTCAGAAGAGATAAAGAGTGCTAATAATACAACATGCGATGTTGAACTGACACGACATTAGATGCAAAAGACACTTAACTTGCAATCAAAAAGTATTAAAATAGAAGCACAATTAGGTTTAGTTACACACTGAAAGAAATTCTCTTAATCACTCTACATCAGGGGTGCACAAACCGCATCCCATGGGCCGCATGCGGCCCGAGACAGGGCTCTATGCGAGCCCCGGAGGACCTTGTACAACACATTATTTCATTACTTATGTTGTTTTTTTTTTTTCTACTGAGCCATCCATGTGCAATCTGACTTGCGACCCTCCACGCACTATCAATTGGAAATTTGGCCCTCTGGCCTAAAATGTTTGTGCACCCCTGTCTACATGCATCTAAGTAAAGCATAATACCAATAGAGAAAAATAATATAAATAATATATAATGAAAGTATTAATTTATTAAGTTAGTCAGAGCCAGCGTTTTTTTTAGTATTTAAAAAAATCTATTATGAAGATAGCGAAGACAGGCAACATAGTCTTCTTTTAAAAAGAAATGGGTCAAAGTGCAGAGCGCGACAGCTTGGCTCGTTCAACTTTACTTTTTTATTTTCAGCGTATAATTCATGCTTCCTTGCAAACATGAAACATGGCTCCCGGATTCGTTTAGGTTTATAATATGCATTATTGATATCGGATAAAAACTGATGAAATATACATATGTTGTTCTAAAATTAATAGTTTACATGGCTGAACGAGTAACAATATACAATATATATGTTGCATAAAAATTGTGTTAGTTATTTAAATATATGCAATTTGCATAATTGCTGTAAATTACTATGAAACATACAAACTGGTATCTACTCTCACTCTATATATATATTTACATGTGTGTGTGTGTGTGTGTGTGTGCGTGTGTGTGTGCATTTGTATCTATCTGGCTGTGGTGGAGTAAATTTGCCAATCCATATTTTTAAGCTTAATTGTTATATATAATGTTAAATTGTCGAAGTGACCTGACCTTGTGCACTCCTTTTGATGGTATTTTTGTAAGTGTCAGTGTTGGAGTGGAGAATATGCTAGAAATTGCTGACGTAATGCAAACCAGTTGCAATTAGATAAGTAGTTTTTATTATCCAATGGTTAAGATTTACGAGAACGAGACCAGCTAATGGGCTGAGATAAAAAATTTACTTGCTGTAGAAAATTCTATTGCCTAATCACTTGACTTTGGTGGGGTAAGAAGTCCAGTCTTGAAAGGCAGTCATTAACTTAATGGTGGTTTAACTGACTGGTTGAGTAAAATGGTCTTAGAAATATTTTGTGCTTTTTGCTATTGATATGGTCTACTTGTATTTTACGTAGAGATGTATTACATGAGTAGACTTTTATTTCTATTAATTGTGAACTATGATGTTTATATATAGTATGCCATCACATGACATTGTTTCTAGTGAAACTGCCGTTAAAACTGATATGCTGTATTTATTATGATGTGTGTGTGTTCCGGGCTAATAAATACTGTTGCAGGAAGGCAGGAAGCTGTAAGTTGAGACTTGAATATAAGAAAGAATGGAGTTAATAAGGGATAAATTGAAAACTTATCATTTGTTCCCTGATTATATTTTACTGGGACATGCAGCCTTTCATTGTGTTATATGAATTTCCTGGTTTACTGATTATAAACTGATATGACCTTAGTAGATGTAGGAAGCCTCTGCTGCAGTGTGTAATTGTAAGAATACACTACATTCCATTGATGTATGGTGGCAAGATATGCTGATAACATTGAGCAATTTCTGGTTCAGGGAAATTACTAGAAATTGCTACAATTGTTGTTTTGCTTGAGTGAACTGGTACGATGAATAAACACCCAAGTTACCTCGAGAGAACAAGAGGCGAATCTGTTTTCAACATGAGGAGAGCAACAGGTGGAAATGATGTGGACAGTAAATTGTGACATTGTTACAAAATCATGCAAAAGACTGTGCTTAAGTACTTAAACCATGTTACATAAAACTATTATTGCTTATCTCTAATAACTCCATTTCTGTTCTCTGATAAGAATTATCCTATGATTTTTATTGACACGATTATTGAATTGTATTTAGGATATAAGACTGTGTAGTACAAAAAATATTCAAACATGGTTTAATAGAAATATTTATATCAAGTAATCTTTATTCATTGTATTTTTCATATGTATATTTGATTGTGGATTTGATAAATATATTGTTAAATTTATTGACCTTCTTACACATATTGATAACCTTATGTTGGAGAAGAAAATGGGTGGATGGGGGGCTCTAAATATACATTAAAGATGGATTTGTCTTCTGCTTTAATAAGACGTTTGTCACCTATGGAAATATTATTTTGTGATGGTAAATGTTTGTCTTTAATGTTGTGGAAGAGAGAAAACGTTTACAGTATCCGCATATCCGCCAAGTCAGAAAGACGAGTGGTGTCTGCTGGAGAATTAGTAATTACATAAATTAAAATTCTCATCACTTGTAATAATTTATGGATAATTAATTAATTAATTAATAATAATCATAACCATTAACTAAAAATTGGCGTCACACTGCCTTTAGACAGATAGATTGACAGCTTGATATTTGGGTAAATAGGCAGACTGATTGACTGAGCATGAAAGATAGGCAGTTAAGTGTGTGGATAGCATTTATAGGCTGGTAGATAGTTAGCAGATAATTAGACAAAAGTGATTAGAGATTAGAGAATTCCTTTGAATTGGTAAACTTTGATCTCAGCCCATTGGCTGGTCTCGTGCTGTGTAAATCTTAACCATTGGATAATAAACTACTCATCCACATAAGACCGGTTTAGATTACATCAGCAAGTTCTTGTGATTTCTTTCCCTGAATTGTTATTTTAATCTGGTACTTACAAAACACACAGTGCACGAAGGTCATGTCACGCTGACTAAACAAATAATAGAACATTTAATTTTAAAATAGGGACAGACAACTCTGTCACAGAGAATTATAAATGTTCTAGCCATAATGATGGTTAGCGATTTTGCTGTTGTTAATTTGTAAACGGTTAAGCAGTGCCAAGAAGAGCTAGATAGAAAAACGCAGTGTACATTCTAATGGCGTGCAATGCCAAGAAGAGAGAGATAGAAAAACGCAGTGTACATTCCAATGGCGTGCAATTCCAAGAAGAGATAGATAAAAAAAACGCAGTGCACATTCCAATGGCGCACAGTGTTGCTAGCATGTTCGGTCTTGTTTTAAAAAAAATAAATGGGTCAAACTGTTCAGCGGACAGCTTAGTTTCGTTCAATTTTATTTCTACATCTTAAAGGCAGGTATATTGCACACCCTATATTGCACACCGTATATTGCACACCGTATATTGCACACCGCCTTACGAAGATGTTACGTGAATGCTAGATTCGTTCAGTTTTATAATATGCATTACTATTATCGGACAAAACTGAAGAAATATACAAGTGTATATATATACATGTTCTTCTCAAAGTCACAGTTCAGCCGACTCAAAGAGAAATAATACACTCCAACAAAAACATTTACATGTACATAAAGGCATATTCCAAACTGATCAAGGTATTCAACATTTGTTTAGAGAACATCAGTTCATCAGACATTCGATTTAAATAATTCTTATAATTGTTAATTTCACGTTAGTACTATCGCAAATTTGAATAAATGCACTGTCGTCAGCATACCACGTTTATAACGAGATGTGTGTTGAACAGTACCCCACTCTTCTTTATCAACACGATGAAAGCGAGTTTAGTAGTAGGACGCCATATTGGAAATATGTTGAGAAAATAATGTTTTCATTTAACTGATATTGAAGCAATTAGGTAGGTACCTTCAGTTCCACGCTTACTTAATTTTAATTTCTTGACTGTTTGTATGAATGAACATTTCTAATTTACAGATTCTATTTTTAATCGCTCTTTTAGGTCAATTTAGGAGACAAGTTATGCTATCGTGACACTTCATTTTATTAATAGTATCCATTCGTTATTTTCACTTATCATTCAAACTCTTATTAGGATTTAATTTTTATCCTGAAATAAAAACAACAAAACACATACATGCACACATACATACATAAGCACATACCTACACACCTGCATACAAACACATACAAATACACATAATTATACACATACATACACATATACGATTTTAAAACAACAGAAATAAAACAACAGACAAGTTGTAAGTCACATATTATTCTCATTATTATCAGTAGCTTGTCACGTTTTGGTATTTAGCATCTTTTCACGTTTCTCTTGAAAGTTTGTGATTTATGAAAGTTAAGTATGCCATAAGTATACTAATGCGTATGATTGTTTGTCTCTTCAGAGTAAATGGCAAGAGGGGGAATGCCATTGCCTTCGATTTCAAACCCAAAGAGTGATGAAACTACACATGCTAACGAAATTGAGACGTGTTTTCGAAGTGATTTTGTTCGTTACGTAGATCCAAGAACACTTTTTCCTTATATACATGATTTACTGTCAGGCTCTGATCAGGTAACAACAAATCAATTAAAGGAAAAATACTACACTTGTGTGAAATTCTTTTTTAAATTTTATTTAATAATTATTTTCATTATTAAATAAAGAATGGTTGCAGGTTGTGAATTCTGTACCGAACATAATAATACGACGGTATGAAAGGAAGAATTCTACAAAGTAATGTGACTCAGTCACCATTGTCAATTGACTAAAACATTTCTTTGCTGAGAATGCGGACTATATTCCACCAGATAATTAAACAATACTTGTGTATTACTAGCTCAAAGAGTAAGCTGCTATGATATTTTCGTGCACTCACCCACAGTAAGGAACAGGATGTAAAATATATGTTCGTCAAGAGTTTAACATAACTGAATTTAGATTAAGTTGTTAATTGCACTAGAGACGAATGATGAAATGTTGGTACAGATGAACTTTCAGAAAAGACTTGCTTCTGGCAATAGATTGCAGAGGTGTCACCTGACCATCGAGACGTAACGCAAACAGAGGTGACCTTTGACTTTAGAATCTTTAGTTTATTAACAAAATTCTCAGAGTGAAGACATACTTCTGCGTTACCTGTATATATATAAAGCAGTTAATACGTTTGGCACTGTATCAAAATATTGCAAGAAGTAATGATTGACTAAAGTCGGTCATAGCCACATATAGTAAAATGCGATTTGAAATAAAACGCATGAGAAAGACCTTAAGGTGTATACTCTGTTATTGCTGAGAGAGAGAGAGAGGTGCGTTTCAGTTAAACTGATTTAAGTTTCAGATGAGCAACAAGTCTTGATGAAATTAATTATTACACATTTCTATGCTAACAAACTTAATTATCTAACAGTAATTAAAATTATGTACCTTAAAATCATTTGGTTTAACTTTTAAGAAAGCATATTCGGAATTAAGAGCATCCATCCATCCACCAATCCATCCAATCCATCCATCTATCCACTCATTCATCCATGCATCCTTCCATCTAAGACAAAGACTAATTATAAAATGATAAATTATGAAGTGACATTTTAATTTCTTATAGTATCCTTTTATGATGTTAATTTGAATAGTACAAAAGGGCGATTACTTTGTATTTCGTTCAGAATTAGGAGGGCGTAAATGAAACTGTAACACAAGGTCTCATCGTCATCTACATTTAAACGTTAGAGTTGTAAATATTCATCTTTCAGTGCCTACATTCTTTGTTATTATTATTTTCATTTGAATTGATGCAATCTTTCAATCTGTTTCAGGACAGAGTTGAAGCTTGTCTAAAAGAGAATGGCCGAGCAAATGCTGCAAGGTTGTTCTTACAGTTGGTGTCAAGACGCCAAGACTGGGTTTCTGTTTTGAAGCATGGCTTGCGTCACGACCAAGTCCAACTGCAGCACATAGCTGATAAACTTGAACAGTTGGAGAATTGTTATGTTGTGTTAGACAACTCTAAGGCACCTCATGTCGTGTCACACAACTCTCGGGCACCATCGTCAGGTATATTTTTCAAATGATTTCATTCAATGTGGAATATTTGTTTTCAAACATTTTAAAATTATTGTGAAAATTTGATTAAATGTAACAAAATAAATAATATAAAGTTGGGTAATAGCCGATGCTCGCCGTAAATGACTATAGTAAAGAACGGCAAAAATCAAACTTAACAAGACCTGGACAGAGTAAAGTCTGATAAAACACAAATAGTTCCTTGCTCCGCTGAACAACAGTTTTAATTTGTATAAGCCGACAACAAAAAGTTCTTAATTAAAAACCTACCAACCTACCTACCTATCTATCTATCTATCTATCTATCTATCTATCTATCTATCTATCTATCTATCTATCTATCTATCTATCTATCTATCTATCTATCTATCTATCTATCTATCTATCTATCTATCTATCTATCTATCTATCTGTCTGTCGATCTATCTATCTATCCGTAAAACTTTCTTCTAATCATTTATTTGATACTTAAAATGATTCAAAGTCTTACATTTAAACTTAGATTTTGTGGAGGTTGTCAATGTTACTGTTCTTGGACCGACCCGTCACACGCATATACTTTGTTGCAATTATCAGCACTAGTAGCACTGATGCTGATCAGAAAAATGATGGAGAAACCCAACATTTGTTCACATTCCATCGAAGAGTCTTCTTAGTATTTTATCATACGGCGATTACAGAAATTCAGATATATGGTTTCAAAATTAAAAGTCAAATACAATTCACCGCTGCAAAACATAAACAGTAGTTACTATATATTTATCTGTTTATATTTATAATTACAATTAGTAACTAGAAATGCCATGGGCAGGACTTTAAATTGAAATATAAACTACGTGATAGTCGGAGGTCAATCGGGAATGAGGTCAGTTAATAGTGGCAATCATAAGTCGGAAGAGGCAAATAATCAGTCGATAGAAAACAAAAATGAACTAGAAACTCATTAGATGTATGAAAGGACATCCGCAAAAAGTAATAAGTTTTAAAAAATTAAAATTAAGGAACGTGTGTCAACAATATTCTACAATTGAGTGTCTCAGGAGGTTTAGAGAAGCATCACATCCTTCTAAAGATAATAAAATGGAGTGGAACTACACAACTCCATCGCTTGGTGTACTGTTGTGGCCCTCTAAGACATCTACTTCGACACTGTTGCAAGACGGGAGATGTCATAATTCCATCGTTGTAAAATTAAAACAAAATCTGTGCGCAGGATTACAACATTTATAATATCATCAGGGCAAAGAGAAATTTATGAGACTGTAGTTGTAAGACAAAACCTAATGGACTGTGAGCAAATATTGTTTTGAGATAATCGTCCTGTCATACATTATATCTGGAAATAACCTGTCCCTAGACTGAAGAATGCCCGGATGTGAGATTTTAAAATCCCACCATTCACACTTTCGTTCACAACAACTAAGATATCACTCAGGGTTTTGATATTTTGTGCCTGTCACACTAGTAGGAAAACGAAAACATGTTTGTTTACCATGCCATTAAATTCTTTCACTCACATTACATTTACGATGTATGTTGATGTTAATCTGATGGAGCTGGTGTTTGCTTTAATACACAGCTCGTTAAGACATACACGCTTAAAAATAATTTTAACTAAATTAATATATATATATATAGGCCTATATTACTGTTACGTTACCTATCGATATTAATGATAATGATATTTTTAAATTTTTGGTTTTTATTGTTACTTATAATGTTATTGTTTTCGCAAGAGGACCAACATTTATTTGGAGAAAGAAACCAAAAGAAACATTTAAGTGATTTATGTTTGCCTATTTCTTAAATCTGCAATATGTTTATATTACTTTCAGATGTAAATTTTAAAGAATTGCGACTTGTCCTTATTGGCCCAACTGGAACAGGAAAGTCCTTGTCTGGAAATACAATATTTGGCAAATACGACACATTCCATGTAGGTCACGAGCTTTCATCATGGGTCAAGACCTGCCAATGGGATTACGCCACGGTTATTGACTTATCTTTAGAGGTATAAAATATATTTTTTAAATCGCGTTTTTCCGAGAAATACGTTTTTATAAGCAACAACATCTTATTTCGAAAGATATATATATATATATATATATATATATATATATATATATATATATATTTAGAGAGAGAGAGAGAGAGAGAGTACTACTGTGATTATTATTCATCATCAAATCATCTTAATTGATCAGCGATGAAAGTTGTCAATTGTATGTTGCATTCCTTACATATTTCTTTTTTCATTACAGCACATATGTTATTAATAACTCGAGGGGGAAATTGCTAAATATATGATTATGATGGTTTCCATGTATGACACCAACGCCCCTTAGTTAATAATTAATTAATCATCCAAAATTAATTACAAGTGATGCGAATCTTAATTTATTTTATTAATGATCCTCCAGTAGATACCACTCGTCTCTTTCACTTGGCAGATATATGGGTGCTCTAAATGTTTTCTCTCTTCCACAACATTAAAGATAAACATTTACGGTCACACATTCTTTCTGTAGGTGGAAAACCTCTTACTAGAAGAGAAGACAAATCCGTCTTTAATCTATATTTAGCGAGCCCCCATACACTCACTTTCTTCTCCAACATGAGGTTATCAATATGTGTAAGAAGGTCAATAAATGTAAGAATAAATTTATTAAATCAACAATCAAATATACATATGGCAAATACAATGAAATAGATTATTTGACATCAATATTTCCATGAAACCATGTTCAAATAATTTCCTTACTACACAGTATTATGCATAAAATACAATTCAATACAGAGAATAGAAATAGAGTTATCAGATAAAAGGGATAATAGATTTTACAAACCTGGATTAGGCACAGTCTCAGTATTCTTTCGTGCCTCTTTTGCAACAATGTCACAAATTATAGTTCAGTTCAATTTCCATGTGTTTCTCTCCTCAGTTGAAACAGCTTTGCCACTTTACAGATTCGCCACTTGTTCCCTTGAAGTGAATCTGGTTTTTTTCCACCATACCAGTTCATTCAAGAGTAATTGTAGTAATTTCTAGAACTTCCCCACTCTAGAAGTGTTCTATATGCAGTCAACATACTTTGCCACCATATATCAATGGAGTGTAGTATATTCCTTTACACTTACTCTGTGGCAGATGATTCCCACATCTCCCCAGTCATAGCCGTTTATAATCAGGGAACCAGTAGATTCTAACAACGCATGAAATGAAAGCACAAAGGCTACTTGTCTCTGCAAAATATAATCAGAGAACAAACACTAAGCTTCCAGTTTATCTCTTTATAACTCCATTTTTATACTCCAGTCTCAACTTACAGTTTCCTGCAATAGTATTTATTAGCCCAATACACACACATAGAATAATAAATACAGCATATCAAAACAATGTCAAGTGTTTAACAAACTATATGTGAGCTGCTTAGTTCAAACATTTATAGAAATAAAAGTCAACACCCATAGTACATCTCTACATAAAACACGAATAAAACATCAATAGCGAAAATGCATGAAATATTTCTAAGTCCATTCTCTCTCAACCAATCAGTTCTCACCATCAAGCTAATGGCTGCCTTTCATGACCAGACTTCATCCACTCCAAATTCAAAGTGATTAGAGAGTAGATTTTTCTACAGCAGGTAAACCTTTTGATCTCAGCCCATTGGCTGGTCTCATTCTTGTAAATCATAACCATTGGATAATGAAACTACTCACCCAGTTTCAAATACATTAGCAATTTCTAGCATATTCTCGCCTCGAGCGTTTACTTCAATTCATACACTTTCAAAAATACCATCATAAGGAGTGCCCAAGGGCGAGTTACTCTGACAATTTAACAGTTATATAACAATTAAATTTTAAAATAGGCATAGGCAAATTCCCCCCTCCACACCATGTGAGGTTGTGTTAACTTGAGAACTAAGGAAGTCTGCAGAGTGCAGATGACCTACCGTGTCTAACACAAAAACACACTCACACGCACATACACAACTTAGAATAAGGGTGGAAAGTAAAAAATAAACTAAGTTATTAAATTCTAAACTTAAGATGAATTCATTTTCATTCTTGGAAATGCTACCAGAAAACATTGAACGCACTCGCTTGCTACTAATGCTGGTCCCTGAAATAAATATTTGATCAAAGAGTGAATTCAAAATATCTATCACAGTATTTCAATAATAGTATAAATATATAAATGAGCAATTAAGTGACTCAGCTGACTCACGATCGTGACCCACTAAATGAAAAACCCAAAAATTAACTAACTCACTGACTGTACTATTAAACTTGAAAATACTACTAGTACAAATTTTAACTAAAAATTGTCAGTTGAAAACTGTTCAAATGGCTTTCAATTAAATGGGTCCTAGCTTTGGCTCAGAAAGTTTCTTTCATACATCCCCTGCGTCATAAATTGCAAAAATGAGTTTCCCTTCTTAGAAACACTCAGGCGCACTGAACACAGCTCGACGCACAGTTTATACAAAAGGTTAGGGTCTCCATAACACACAGCTTGACGCACTGTTAACACAGCTCGACGCACAGTTCATTCAAAAACTTAGGGTCTCCATAACACACAGCTTGACGCACTGTTAACACAGCTCGACGCACAGTTCATTCAAAAACTTAGGGTCTCCATAACACACAGCTTGACGCACTGTTAACACAGCTCGACGCACAGTTCATTCAAAAACTTAGGGTCTCCATAACACACAGCTTGACGCACTGTTAACACAGCTCGACGCACAGTTCATTCAAAAACTTAGGGTCTCCATAACACACAGTTTGGCGCATTGTTAACACAGCTCAACCCACCAGACATACAAAGATCAGGGTCTCTATAACACACTTTGCTTTAGTTACCACGTCAGATTATGTAAAGGTATTTAAGCACACTTTGTACTAAACTTAAAAAAAAAATTGTCGAGGGCGACTTTAGCCTCCTTAATAAATGCTACATTTCTTGTTTGAAAGGTAACGGATACAACAGGATTGTATCTCACGTATGGTGCGAAAGAGATAGATTTAAATGAACTGCATAAAGCCTTTCTACTCATGACACCGGGACCTCACGCGTTCCTGCTGGTGGTGAGGGCGGATCGTCGCTTTACCGCAGAAGAAGAACATGCTTATGGGCAACTGAAGTCGCACTTTGGTCAGGACATGACAAGACATATGATAGTAATATTCACGGCTTTAGATTTCTATACAAATATCGAAGAATTTAAAGAAGCTCTCACTTATGCAGGAACGACATTACATAATATCCTGCAAGAAGCTGGCAATCGGTGGATTGGTTTCAACAACAGGGCAAACATGACAAACAGACGAACACAAGGGAAAAATTTAATCGAAATGGTCAAGGATCTTGTGCGCAGTAACAACTACTGCTACTACTCTACGCCACAAATGAAGAGATACAACGAATGGATGACTTCAATGGAGCGTGAGAAACGCTTGACTCGAAGGGAAATGAAAATTGAACTGAAGAAGAAATTTCACTTTAAAATATTGTAGACTTACAGTGTATATTATTGTTTCAGTAGTAAAATCTGGATAAAGTGTTTAAACTGTTAAGATTATCTTAACAAAACATTGCCTCCAAATAATATTAAATAGAACATATCAGCTTTCATATGTGAGTATCCAATAAAATAATATTTATTAAGTAAAGAATGTTACGTAAACGATTTAGCGGTCCATTCGATTCAATAAATGATGTTAATGAGTGGTGAACCTATTTAACAACATCAGACAATTTCCCGCATTTTCGCAATATCAGCATCACTTCACTTAGCTGTTGTATATTGTTGTATAAGAATGGTGTAAATGATATCCTTGTCTTTAAGGACGTATTCAAACCTAAAGTGAAAAATAGCAACGCTTTATTATATACAACCAATAATTTTCATTGTAAAACAATTGTAGCCACATTTCTTCAAACAGATTTAATGACAGTAGTTGTAAGTATGTAACACAGAACATTTATTACATTTTATACGAATTAATTTAAAAACAACCCGAAAGCATTTGTAACATGAACAAAAATAACTTATCCAGCTGAAACGAGACAATACTCTTCAGAGTCTTTGACAGTTTAAAAAAATCCTTGATTTCTTCAGTTCTCTTCTCCTCCTCTTTCCGTCTCTCTCTCTCTCTCTCTCTCTCTCTCTCTCTCTCACACACACACACACACACACACACATTATAATCCTCATGAACAATTTTTGCTTAGTTTACTTCTTAATTCCTTGTACAAAACTTCGTATTTCTTATTTTTCTTCCATACGTCTTTCGAATGATTTGTTTTAAGTACTCAAGATGCTTTACTCAGTCGAATGGCACTTTGCTATTCCCTCTTACCGTTTGTTGTCAGTCCCAGAATTGTCTGCAGAAAAGGCCCCATCCTACAAGACGAAGGTTTACTAATATCGTTTTCTTTCTCTTCACTTATCCCGAGCCTTGCTGTGTCCTCGACTTTCCTGAACAGACAGGTCAAATAGCATGCGCGCTGCCATAACTCTTATAAAAATAGATTTTTGTGGTTAACTTCCTGCTATCATTGTTTACGCTATATTAGCACATAATCGATCGATTTAATATGTTGTTTTTTTTAAAAAAAATTTAAACTTAAGCTGTGAAGCATGAATAGTAGCATTGCAATGCACTGTCAGTGCAGGGATGTGTGCACAACGAGAAAATTGAAAGCGATTTTAAATCAATCTTATCTTGAACATTTTCAATAAAAACGTTGGGAATGTCAACATGACGCACCTTTCGGGGTTTTTTTTTTGTCGAATGCCATCGGAACCCATTTCAATGGATAGTGGGTATTTGTTTTGCATTTAAAAATTCTTCTCAGAGTTTTATATATGCTGATAAAAGTCCTACCTTGATAACCCTCTACCGGAGTTTATCTCGGTTATAAAAAAAGGTAGTTAAAAGAAAATTTGAGTGCTAGTGAGGTGTTGAGAAAAATTGTCGTCTGCTGCAAATACAAGCATACCAGTCAAACATGGAAAAAGGAAGTCAGTGTGAAGTCAAAAGGAAGTTAGATAACTTATCTGATCGTCTCCTTAACATAACTTGTTGATGATCCCATCTTACGTTCATAATTATCCAAGTTATTTTTCAGATTCTAAAAATGACCTAAATAACGGCTCAAAGCGAATATATTCTCAGTGGCAAATTCACAGAAACAAAAGTTGACCACAAAAACCTTCAAGATTTACAAATACTACTGACCTTGACATATCTTTCAAATAAGGTCGAGAAATTGTGGATAACAATGTCACTCTGAGTAACGCTGACTCCCCATGAGTCTTGCTGTACAACAGTTAGCCAATTTAAGTAATCGGATTCACTTTAAGCCGCGTTGAACAACAATAACTCATGCTGAGGTGTGTTCTGAAATTGTAGAGCACATTACTCTACATTTTAGTTTTAAATTGTGTGCAAAAGTTTTCTCTACGCTTTATGTCGATTGTTATTGAGTTTATTCATTTAGTCCGGAAGGTTTTAACAGTAGCCACGTGCAGCCTTTTGCATTTTTTTTTTTGTTACAAATTATTAGATTCTTTCCCCGTGTATTGCCCATTTAAATACCCATATACCCACCTTTAATACAAGACAAAATATTGATTCAATATTCTCACCTGCTATTAGTGCTAATGAATTTATTTTAAAATTCATATAAGAGAATAAAATTATAACACGTAGTCAGTGATATACAAGAAAGTGGTTGAGTAAAACAATTTAGAATTGTTACAGAAATACGCCTCTTTCTTCACGCCTACTTTGAGTGGTTTCCTAATTCTGATCTTTACAAGGTTTCAGTTATCAGCGGGATATTGAATATTATATATTCGTCTATGACCTTTCCATAATCAATCAGTTTATAATTCTTTGTTATTGCTATAGATCTGTTCTTCTAAAGATAGAGCTATGTTTTTGATAATTGACTCCTACGTCAGCAAGAACATTGCTTATGGCGATAGCGTTCCAGGGTACCCTACTCCCAATGCTTGCTGAAATAAATTGTGGAGCTGAAAATGCAAACAGGCACACACACACACACACACACACACACACACACACATAAATTTTCTTTAACTAAATTGAACAGATGTAGAATTCTTTGATGTTTAATTTTAAATTGTGTGACACTGCAAAGCCAGTTAGGTATCTTTCAGTGTAGAAAATAGTGTAGAGAATAGTGTAGAAAATAGTGTAGAGAATGTGTAGAAAAATCGTATTCAACTTTCTAGACAGGAGAGCTTTGATCTCAAAATAGGATCGGAGATTCAAAGTCAAACTAAGCGATCTATGCCGTCACAAAGCCAGGTGTTCAAGCACGCACTGAGAGGGGAGACACACGCGTTACGTAACAGTACGCACCGCAAAGGGGAATAGATTGTAGCTCAGGGTCGGGCAGCTTCTAAGGGACATCAGCCTTGCACTAGCAGCATAGTCTTTGAGTAGAGTCACTCAAGCGAGACTATGAGACAATGGGCGAAACAAGGGACGGATTATGTCCAGAAGCTAGGATTAGAACATAGAACCCAGCTCTAGCTTAAATAGGCTGTTCGAGAGCTCGGGCGCTCACTCGATTCTATCGTTCCCGTACGGTCATTCTACGGTTAAAGGCAGAGAGCAGACTGGACTGTCTGAGATGGTAATTTTACGATTTTGTACATATTTAAATATTGTCTTCACTTATGGTAAATTATAGATTTTTCATTACTAATGTTATAACTTTAAATGATTTTCTGTAACTGCATTCTTAGGGGAGAAGGGAATAAATATGAAAGAATTTAAAATTAGAACTAAGAATTAGAATTACAGGTTTATGTTAGTCATTACACGAGACTGATGCGTGGAAAATCCACTTTGTATTTTCACAGCTGAGGGACACTGGTCGGCAGACACTGGTCTAAGAAAGACGCTGATCTAAGGAACACGTGTCTGAAGGACGGAAGATAGAACTGTCTGGACAACGTAAGAATGCTTGTCTACTTGAAAGGAGACAGGAGTACGCATGACGAACAAGACGAGGCAAATTCACTGGACCGAAGATTCGAGTGATGTTATTGAATCTAAGCCGGGTGTCAATGTTGACTGACAGTGAATACTAGTCTGTGTTCAAGGACTGAAATTCCGCTGGATTGTGATTTCAGGGGCATATGTAAGTTCTAATGACTGTGAACCTTACGGACCTGGATATTATTCAGAACTGTTCCAAGTAAAGCTGTGGCAAGTGGCTGCATTAACTGGCCGGGAACACGCAAAATACCAGGTGATCAAAAACCATGTTTGTCTCGTAAACCTGTAACGTTCCATGATTGTGTAAATTCTTGTGTCATTTCTTCTTATCTTCTTACTCTTATTAATATTGATTGTGAACATTTTCTGTAAGTGTTTTTTGAAGGAAATTTGTGAAAGACGAAATCTTAATTTCTAATCACTGATTTTTTTTAGAACTGTTAAATACTTAATTTTTCTTTCTAATTATTGAACTGGTAAATTGTTTCATTAATTGCTGAGTTGAGAACAGTTAAAGCCTTAAATTTTATTCTTCTAAATAATGATTATTTTTCTGAGAAATGTGTGAAGGACAGAATAAAGTATTTTTCTAATTACTGATTTCTCTGGAAATTGTTAACTGTTAATCTCATTTTCCAGTTATTGAATTAAGAACTTTTAATTTGCTTCATTTTAATTGTTGATCGAGAACAGTTAAATTCTTAATTCTTTTCAATATTGATTTGAGAAAATCTGAAGGATGAATATCTTATATTTTTTGATTGCTGAATTTCTGACATTCTGATGAATATCTTATATTTTCTGATTGCTGAATTTCTAACATTTGTTAACGTTAAATTACTCATTAAATTATTAATTTAGAACAGTTCAATTCTTCATTCCTAATTCTTTAACTCTTGTTGAGAGAGTGACATTGAAATCTGAATCTTGTATTATTATTATCTAGTGTGTTTTTTTCATAACTTTGAATGATTTGAATTTTATTATTATTTCTTTTTTTTAATAAAATTTGTTATTTCTTTAACTATTTGCTCTCGTATCTTGGAGAGTTTTCATGTGAAGAGGATGGGATGGGGGCTGCCAATTGACATAATAACGATTTAGTAGACGGTCTACGCACGTGATTTAAAATAGTTTCCCTTTTTTGACGATGAGAGATAGTGGTAAGGGCCAGATAGCAAAGAGACGACCGTAAGATAAACGCCGTATAGTTCACTGTCTGTGACAGGTAACACTTGGGTAAAGAGAGTCACTGACAGACAGACTACTCAAGGCTTGACCTAGTCACTCTCAGACCGCATGACAAGACCCTTGAGGAGATTGTGCGTGACTGGGACAAGAGAGAATTAATTAATATACATTAATTGTGAGCGTAATGTCGCTTATTAATTAATAACCCAAGGGACGTACACGGAGAATCCCCTCTACCGCCACATAAATATATATATGCTGATACAGCACAATGAAATACAATACATAAAGAAGGAAGGCTACAATCTAGTTTAATAATTTCAATTTAAGTATAAAAGTAATACAATTTAATTAATTTCTATCTGGGTTTGAGACAAGAATATAATTTCTTTATTGTAGTTCAAAATGCAATAATAGCCTAAAGCTCATGTTAAACTGGTAAATAAAATATCATTATGTCTTATAACGATATGGTTTTGCATATGATGAAGTGCCAACGCAGCATGCTAAATATTGTATTATACTAACGGACCATGATAAATGTGTTAAACTAACGGACCATAATAATTATATTAAACTAAATGAGCATGACAAATAATTGTCTTAAGCTAACAGACCATGAAAACATAATTGTATTACGCTAAGTGATGTGGTGTCGGGTGTAAGTGTAGTAGTAGTACAGTGGGTCGCCACAGGATGCGAGATGAAAAACACGAAGATGATGGAGGACAATACGTGTCACACGCTTGATGAGAGATGACAACACGACACTGCGCTTTACATGAGAGAACTTTTTTTCCTGGCGACGCAGCCGCGTTGACCCGCCAACACATTCTTTCTTCTTCCTTACCTGGCTCTCAAAGACAACGAAAAGACAACTCTTCATATACAAAGAAATCATTCCCTCTCATACACTCCTAACCTGCCATATATCCTGAAAGAACTGGCCGCCAAGGAAACCCCAACCGGCAATTTGCTATGCAAAAGGAAATTTATGAACTAGTGGTCTGTTCTGTGCTTTCCTACTTTGGTTTAGATGTAATTTACTCCGTAGAGTTATATAATGTTTATAGTATTTTTTTTAAAGAAACTACATTAATTACTCTTTGAATACAATTCTTTCCTACTATATAATTTACAAGATAAAGTAAAAAACAAAATAAAAACTATATTCGTGTGATTGGGGGTGGGGGTGGGAACCATGCTCACACATAAATCATACAATGCCCTAAAAAAATAATATAAACTAGCATACAAAACTATATAAGAATACAAACTGTAAACTATTTCCTATCTAAATACATAAATGTCAACTTTAGTTAATAACTCCCTAAAATATTGTACAACGATAAAAGCATGTATTCTAAAACAGCACTACACATTAACGCTGACAGGTTTACTCGGTACAGTGCTGCGGCGATTCAAAACAAAGCAAGCGATCACTATTGACCTAATTTGCCGACTGGCCTATATATGAAAAAAGACAATAAGCACTATACACAGCCTCACATATATGCTAGCATGCACACACAGATATGCTAACCTTCCACAATCAATAATTGTGTTAACCTAATGGACCATAATGAATAATTGTGTGAAAACTGGCCATGATAAATAATTGTGTTAAGCTAATGGACCATGATATATAATTGTGTGAAAACTGATGGACCATTATAAATAATTGTGTCAAGCTAATGAATCATGATAATTAATTGTGTGAAAACACTGATGGACCATGATTAATAACAGTGTTGAAACTGATTGACCGTGGTAAAGCATTATGCTGAGTTAATGGATCATGATAAATAATAGTGTGTTAAGTTCATTTCTTATAAATGTGGATGCACTAGAAGAACATTTAAAGTCTGTTTTTTGCACGTATGGATTATCATGAGTAAACAGAAAGCTAACGGTAGAAGGTGATTTGAAAGAAGTAAAATGTCAAGGCCATATTTGAAAGATTCTCATAATTATTTCTATTACTTCTTTCTTGTATTTGACATAGATATTGGCGCAGTTCCTACTTCATTCAAAGAACATTGGTTCAAGAAACCAAAGCCCGTTTTTTTTTTAATTAAAAGAGAAAATTGTGATTCAGGGTGAGGAAAGAATCATGTGTTGTTCCTCATTCTTAGCTATCACGTGACCATGCTGAGGAAAGACATTTGAAATGATTGAGAACTGCTAAAGAATTTTAATTAAACTCATAAACTAACTGATAACAAAATAAAAGCAATTATATAAAAAAAAATTGCTCGCAAAATTCTTCATATCTATTTTTAGTGAGTGTGTCTTATTTGTGAAGAAATAAAGTATTGTGAAATTGTGAAAGTGATGTATTACAGTTGCACAACTATTGTTAATAAAAGAAATACAATTCTTTTTCTTGTTTGTTTGAATATAAAAAATTATGGAATTGTTAATTATCAATATTTGTTAAATTGTCTGACACCCATCTGGGCACCCTTTACTCGTTATGATGATTATTTATCAATTAATAACACATAACTAATTATAGGTGATCAAGAATCTTAATTTATAGTTATTAATAATTCTCCCACAAGACCAACATATCTCTCACTTGGCGGATTATAATGGTGTCGTAAAACTCTACTCTTTACACGACAATAAGATTGACATTTTACTGTCGCTTAATGTTTCTGGAGGTAGAAACACTAAAGTATTAATAAAAATTCGTCTTTTATATATAATTATTTAACTAGCCCCCATCCACCCACTATATTCCAGTATATGGTTTTAATATATGTGCAAGAAGGTTAATAAATTTAACAATAAGATTTATTAAATCAACGATGAAATATACAACATATAAAATTTAATTGACAAGTACATCACCTCACAACAATGTTTGATTAAACTTACTTAAAATGAGTCACGATTAACAACAAGCTGCAGTCAGAAAGACACATAGTCGTGAATCTTGGGCAACATGAAATTAATGCATTTCACAATACACTTGAATGATGCCACGTCAATGCCTACTTCATCCGTTTACATTTTGATGACGCCGTTTCCAAACAATAGCAATGTATACACCATTTCATGCACTACTATTCACCACTAACTTTGCAATTGAGGTCTTTCAAAAGTGTCACTTATTTTTAGTCAGTCTAAATCTACCTTCTCTTTCTGCCTACATTCTTTTCTCTCGTGACTCACTGATCATTTTTACACACACACATGCGCACACATGCACACACATGTACACACACACACACACACACACACACACACACACACACACGCACATAAATATATATGTACATAACTTTAATATTGTAGGTAAATCATTAAATAGATTGAAAAGTCACGGCCAACAGAAATCGCTGGAGAACTTTTGATGTCTAATGGGCCCAGATACACAGGTAACCGTATGCCTAAGACCTTTACGACTGAAGCATGTTCTCTCAAGGCTGGACTTTACACTTTTGCAACTCCACTAAATTCGCTCTTAAAGTTGTAAAATGTAAATATTCCAAATACCTAACCGTCTATATCATTTGCTTGTCCATGGTATATAAATTCCAAAGCCTTCAAAATACGGTTAGAGTCGTTCGAGTGGGCCCAACTTTAGATCTCACATTTTACATGTAATCGTTAGCCTGTCTCTTGCATGAAGGACCTGGCGATTGCTGGCGGTATTATACAATCTTGGCTGACCTAATAGGTCAAGTTGTAATTATTTACCAGATATTTAGCCTGGCTGACCACGTGACCAGCTCGGTTTTTGTTAGTGTCTGCCAAAGATAAGAGTCAATCTTGCCAATGCCCGAGAAACACTGCCAGAAAAACTTTCCCAGAGCACCACAGGTAATAAAGTTTTTCACCGAGAAAGTATTGGTACTCTGTTAGCATGACAAGTACCTGCTTTTTCCTTGTTCCACATTGATCGATCTACAGAGCAGGTCCCAGCCACTGAATTCCGCAAAACCCCCAAAGCCTGCTCTGTGCCTAATTGCTGACTAGGCCCATTTGAGAAACGCTGAGCTGCTACGGTCAACTTAGCAGCCAGCCCGTGCAAGGTTAAAGAGATTTATATGGACAAAGACTCATACTCTGTTACAAAGTGGACACTAAGCAAATATTTACTTTTCTACACGACGACGCGCTCCCATCATTTAGATTTTGTAACAATCTTTCACCCACCAATACTTCATTTTTATAAAATTTTCATCCCTATGTTTGCAAGTATTTGCATGTTCTTTTAATCTGTTGTCATCGTCTTTATGTCAGGTTGGGACTGGGGGTGGTGGTGGTGTTCGTAGTTTTTTTCATGTGTGATTATTAATATTTATAATATCTTTACTTTTTCATATAACACCTGACAATACTGAAGTGGGTGTGTGATTGATTACATTAAGGTTTATATTTGATTGTCTTTCAAAAATCTTTCTTTACCTTTTACGTCATACACTTCACATTTGCTGCCAGGTAGTTGCAGGTCCTCATTTAATTATTTCTCATTAGAGAAGTAGCTGTTGTCAGCGTCCATTACAGGATTTAGAGTTAACCCCTAGACAGGCAGGCTGATGATACCGTATCACATTAGCTAGAGAGAGAGAGAGAGAGAGAGAGAGAGAGAGAGAGAGAGAGAGAGAGAGAGAGAGAGAGAGAGAGAGAGAGAGAGAGAGAGAGCAAGCAATTGTGAGTTGGGCAACAAAGTCAGGACGGTTTTGAGAAAAAACACTAATGTTATTTGGAGATAACCACCATCCAGCTTTCACAGCCCACGCAAGTATAAGGAAGGGGGATGTGTGGCAGTAGAAATTGTCTACAACAAGGTCGGGCTCCACTGAGGCAGTCGACATTTTGGTTGACAAAAGCATTCGAGAAATGTTCAATCATTGAAAGAGGCACAACTCGTGAGAGTAGTGAGAGTAAAATTTTAAACACGAGTAGCTTAACTTTGAACGGTCTTCACTGTAACATGCTGCGGAAAGTCGCGGTTGGGGTGCTGTTAGAATAGTCGCATAAAAGAGGTATCGATACCCTACAGTCCTATTGTGTAATTAAATTATTTCCCTTTTCATGTGTTTCGCTAAAACTGTTTCATTTCCAACACATGCAAGAACTTTTAATGAATATGAGATGATCAATTATGACCTTGGCCTTGGAGTGCTCTCCTCAATGGATTCTATGGAAGTGACCACATCAAGTGGACCAATTAATACTAAAAGCCCCTCCATCCCCCCACCAAGGGGAGCATATTAAATAATGTGCTTCCATTTTTGTAATTTTATTTATGATATTCTGATATCAGTGCATTACTTTTCTGCTGAGTTAATAGTCATATTAAATCTAATATTAATTTAATTTAATCTTTTTCTTCAATATAAAATATTCAAAGTTAAAATATTAAATAGTTTATACTGTAATGTAAGTGTCCCGGTACTAAACTGCTTCAGTACTTTAATATGTTTATAATCATAGGTGAATTAATCCGCCTCGGGGCTTGGGGCTAATCCTATTGGACAGAAACCTTGGAGAGGATAATCTCCCAAAGTGTGGCAGGGCCACTTGGAAATTATGGGTTGTAGCCTTACGATTTGTAATAACGTCTGAAAGCCCCAGAATCTCTTTACAATGTATATGTGGGGGCTTTAAGAGTAACCTGATTCTGCATTCAACAGACAGTTTAGAAAGTGGAGGAGAACAGAATGTGTTTTGGGTTTAGAGACTCTGAGAGTAACCTGATTCTGCATTCAACAGACAGTTTAGAAAGTGGAGGAGAACAGAATGTGTTATGGGTTTAGAGACTCTGAGAGTAACCTGATTCTGCATTCAACAGACAGTTTAGAAAGTGGAGGAGAACAGAATGTGTTATGGGTTTAGAGACTCTGAGAGTAACCTGGTTCTGCATTCAACAGACAGTTTAGAAAGTGGAGGAGAACAGAATGTGTTATGGGTTTAGAGACTCTGAGAGTAGCCTGATTCTGCATTCAACAGACAGTTTAGAAAGTGGAGGAGAACAGAATGTGTTATGGGTTTAGAGACTCTGAGAGTAGCCTGATTCTGCATTCAACAGACAGTTTAGAAAGTGGAGGAGAACAGAATGTGTTATGGGTTTAGAGACTCTGAGAGTAGCCTGGTTCTGCATTCAACAGACAGTTTAGAAAGTGGAGGAGAACAGAATGTGTTATGGGTTTAGAGACTCTGAGAGTAACCTGATTCTGCATTCAACAGACAGTTCAGAAAGTGGAGGAGAACAGAATGTGTTATGGGTTTAGAGACTCTGAGAGTAACCTGATTCTGCATTCAACAGACAGTTTAGAAAGTGGAGGAGAACAGAATGTGTTTTGGGTTTAGAGACTCTAAGAGTAACCGAGCAACAGATTTAACTTCCAATCTTTCTACATCCAGCAATGAGATGAACTAGACTGGAAAGAGTTTTTCAGTAATCACTTGGTGACAGCACCAACAAACATATGAAAGTGTTTGTGCTTGAGAGAAATGTACGACCAGAGCATACTCATATTTTCTCTAGATGTGCTGACATCAATTAATGATGTAAGGAAAGAATGTTGTCGAGTAAATCAAACACATTTCTCAATCCCTGACACCGTTTGATCGGATTGCCACTTATATAAATTAATTATAGAAGAGAATTTGAGTTTTCGATATCATGACAAAATCTAGAACTTTCTGTCTCTTGATGTTTTAATCGATTTGCTGTCACTTGAATGTTTAACGTGCGCCTCTAGGAATGCCTGAACTGTTCCAAGAATTCCAGAAAGGGCGCACTCTTCTCTGGAAAGGTCAAATCAATGGACAGCCCTAAGATTCGGATCTAAAATGTTCTACACTCCCATATCTCTCCACATGCATTCTGAAACTTACATTCCTGTAATAAAATTCATTAGCCAGATTAACACTACTCAGTATAAAATATAACATAATCAAATTCAGGAATAACATTTACACTAGGGACAATGTCATATGTTCAACAATGCAATATACAAAATCTCCCTAATTCCAAATCCTAGAACATCAGTTCAAACACTTTAAGCATTTCTAAATATAATTGCAAAGTCATAAAAGTCATCATTCTAAATACATGAAATCATATCTGAGTCAAATGACAACCATAAATCAATAGTTCAAAATGCAAAAAATATTTCTAAGTCTACTCTGTCTTTATCAGTCAAATAACTCACCAGCTCATGATCAGCCTTTAATGACCGGACTTGACCATAGGCAAAATGAAAGCAATAAGAAAAAGGGATTATTCTAAAAGGTCACTTTCTCATATTGGTTAGATTTGTTATTGACCAGTATCAGATCATTGGTCTCTTATAACTCGCCATCCATTTAGAACTGGTTAGTGTCACTGGGTGAGTTGTTTATTACTCAGCCTGGTTTGCTCACTTCAAGAAACTTCTACCATGAAAAATTCCAAAGAATGAAGTGGTAACCTTGCTTCAGGTAATAGTTTAGCTATAGTTCTGGAGAATTCTGACTTCCTTAGATATTATCTTAATTTGCAGTGCACAAAACAATAAATATAAATGAGTGATGTAAATACAAAACAATAAATATAAATGAGTGATGTAAATACAAAACAATAAATATAAATGAGTGATGTAAATACAAAACAATAAATATAAATGAGTGATGTAAATACAAAACAATAAATATAAGTGAGTGATGTAAATACAAAACAATAAATATAAATGAGTGATTAAATACAAAACAATAAATATAAATGAGTGATGTAAATACAAAACAATAAATATAAATGAGTGATGTAAATACAAAAATAAATATAAATGAGTGATGTAAATACAAAACAATAAATATAAATGAGTGATGAAATAAAAACAATAAATATAAATGAGTGATTAAATACAAAACAATAAATATAAGCGAGTGATGTAAATACAAAACAATAAATATAAATGAGTGATGTAAATACAAAACAATAAATATAAATGAGTGATGTAAATACAAAACAATAAATATAAATGAGTGATGTAAATACAATATAGTCACGTTAATCATATCCAAGTAAAAACAATTTAGTCACGTCAGTAAGTATAATCATATGAATACAAAGCTCTGCGTACAAAAATATTGCTATGATCAAAGATTGCTTTGAGTGCAGCATTGAAAACACGAAGGTTGGGATACAATCATTCAAGCAAGATCAGGACACGATATATCAATGTAGTTATATACACATACAATACTACGTACAAAGGGAAATAAGTCAGCTTCGAAAGTAAAATAATTATATACACGTACAATGCTACGGTTGAAAATAAATAAATATATATACGCGTACAAGGGGTCAAAGGGAAATAAATCAGGTTCAATATCAATATAATTATATACGCGTACAATGCACGGCCAAAGGGAAATAAATCAGCTTCACTATCAATATAATTATATATGATATATATATACGAATACAATGGGTCAAAGGGAAATAAATCAGGTCCAATATAAATATAATTATATACGCGTACAATGCACGGCCAAAGGGAAATAAATCAGCTTCAAAAGAAGCAACATGGACAATGAAGGCGACATTCAGTGTTGTGACAAAGAGTTGTGCAACACAGAAGTAGCGAAAAATGAAAGGGGAGAAAAATGAATAGACCGGTGTTGGCAGGACTGGTGGAGTAAGCTTACTCCGTTTTTTGACAGGTCTGGTAGGGTAAACTTACAAACGAACACAATGAAACAGGCATGGAAGAAAAATAAGAATACGCTATAACAAGCAGAAGGCAAAACAAGTAGAGTGCAATAGATACTATATGTTATACATGCACAGACATTGATTTTTTTTTTAAATCTAAGCAAACGCAGTCAAATGGAGAGAGGGGATATGAATTGATTGCAGGGAACAACAGTCGCTTTTAGGCTGTATAAATAGACTAAAATAATGAAGAGAAAGAGAGGTATGAGTAAAATTACTGCAGAGTCTGAGTAGTCCTACTAGCATTGTCACAAGTCTGATAAAAATGTCCGACCTGATGACCCACTTAGCCTTGTTTACTTCAAATTCGAATATTTGAAACCCTTGACTCCTTTGTTCAAAGCTTCCTTTCTCTAGGTGCTTCTAGAACAGGTCAAGATGTTATGTAACTTTAGGACCATTGTCCAGTTCTCGAACCAACTACATGCTTCGCGAACAGTCACGTGATACGCAATATACCTTTCTATATATGTACCTACACGCTTCCGCTCCCTCACTTCGAGCACACTTTAGCTAATTCCATCAGCTACTCGGGTCGTGAGAGGCAGCCGACAGCCATAGAGAATCAAGGTACCCTTCGACTTCTCATATAAAGGTATCATTTTATTTAATAGTATTTGCCTATGTATTGTTTAAGTATGTATTTGTGCTATGTATTATATGATTTCCATATAAGCTTGAGCATGGTTCAGAGAAATAGCTGAAAACCTATAAGTTACGGAATATAAATTTATTGTAACCCTTTTTCCATTTTGTACCTTAATTTATATTATTTTAATTCACTAAGGGCCAGAATGCTGCGCTCGATATGAATTCTTCATGTAATTCAATTATTGCGTGTAATTTTAATTGTAAATTGTGAAGCGCTCTGTTGGTTTGAATTACCTTTTTGTATGAACATTAATTTAACTTTGTATCTATTTTATTGCTTCATACGTCATGATTGTTAAATGGAACACATGTGAGACGATTATATTTTTTCTAAATCTAATTGTAAGCGACGCGAGGTCGAAAACTCTTTACTCAGCGCATTTAACTGAGCCATGCCTAAGTAGGACGTGTTAGGTTGAGAATTATATCCCAGCACGTTGCATCCACAGGTCGGTTCGTGTTTCACCCATGCCTCACCTTACTTAAGCTTATTTGTATAAGCTGGTTGAATTCTATGGAGGAATTCTGCTCTGAGGGTCACGCCACTAAAATTCCAAGTCCCTAGCTACTAAAGGAGGAACACCATCCTTAGGCACCACGTGCGTCGCTAGAGGGAGACTGTGGGAACAGACCGGCAATGACTGAGCATCATACCAGGCTGATACAAGAATATAGCTAAGTGTAAACCAAGTGTACAGATCTCAAGGGAACATTATTTTTCTGGCAATTTAGGTTGACAATAACCGGGCATGTGCGCGTAAAGACAAGAGAATTAGACTATTCGCATTCGCATTTGATTATTGTTAACTTGTTAAACTTTATTAAATCTTATTTTCTTTGTTAATACCTCTTAGTAGTTGATTTCTATGCACAATAGACCAATTAGATTAATTCTTAGATTTGAATGGGGGCGGATGAGCAGAAAGATTGATAACGAGTGCATATTAATTTAGAGGGATTTAACTGTTTTCAAATCTAGCTAAAAGTTCGCAGTTTATTAGTTTGTAAATTTGTCGTCTGAACTACAGGACACACTTTTAATTAGTCAAATAGTAAATTGAGCAACCAGTCTGCATAGGATATGAGAGAAAGAGTTAATTATATTTAAAGTCTTTTAATTATTCTAAGCAGGGTCTTTAAATAAATACTGGAAACGTAACAAGCATATGCAATGAAACATCAACAGCAAATAGAATGTGTTGAGAATAAATAAGACAATAATACTGAATACAGTTCGAGTATATGGCATAAATAATAACTGAGCATAAAAACGACAAAGGCGAGTTAATCTGAATTCCATCTTGACATGATGGATGATCTCTTAAAAAGCGCTCCATGCAAAGAAAAAAAGTTAATTCCATGAGAAAACGTACGAGAGGTTCAGAAAAACAAACAAACAAACAAACAAACAAAAACCAACAAGTTGACATAAGTTTGAAAACTTGAATATAAAAAGACAAGTTAGTCGGCATAAGACGAGATAGGTTAAGTTAGGAAAGTTATCTTACTTAATATAATATATTGATTGATTGAGGCCTACAAAATAGACGGGCTGTCTTTTCAGAAAGACAGAATGGGTCGAGTAAAGTAAGACAGGTTGTCTACCTTTAGGATATCGAAAAGGACGAATAGTTAGGATATTTCTATGGGGGAAAAAGACACTGTTCATTAAGAACATAACGAAATTATTTAAAAAATTAAATAATTAAATTATAAATAAAATACAAGCAAAGAATGGAAAATTAAATTTAAGAAATAAAACTTCAGGTTTAAGTAGAAGATGAGAGTGGATTCAAGGTCAAAGGTCATCTGAAAGAACATCCGTAAACGTTTTAAATTCAAATCATCCTCAAAATTAGTCAGTGCTATATATATATATGATTAAGCTTAAAATGGAATGATAAAGAATAACATAATTAAAGAAAACTGTGTTAATCCAAGAAGATCAGTTATCGTTCCTTGAATAGGTCTATCTTGCGTTATGCATATACTATTAAACCTGGTTCGTTCATATTAAAGAAAAGCTATAATTTTCATTAATATGAACGAACCAGGTCTAATAGTATATGCATAACGCAAGGTAGACCTATTCAAGGAACAATAACTGATCTTCTTGGATTAACACAGTTTTCTTTAATTATTTTATGCTTTATCATTCCATTTTAAGCTTAATCATATATATATAGCACTGACTAATTTTAAACTGGAAAGTTTAAAAAATACGGTAACAAAACCTATAAATAGCAAAACTAATATAATTGTCTCTTTTTTTAAACATTTTGCGTAAAATTAATTATTTTAGTCCTTGTTTTGACATTATGTGTATCATCAATTTACAGCAATGTCAGAACTACCATACAATAAGTCTTATATGCCACCCAAGCAAAGTCATGCTGAAGATCATATTAAACAGACTGAGGCCGCAGGGAGAGGAAATCATAGCTGAAGAACAGGCAGGCTTCAGACCAGGGCGAAGCACAACTGAACAGATTTTTAATCCGAGACTATTATGTGAAAAGTATCTTCAGCACCAACAAGACTTTGTCATGTCTTTGTAGATTTTAAGAAGGGGTTCGACAGGGTGTGGCATGCAGCCCTTTGAGCCACCATGAAGCTGTACAACATCAATACCAACATGATCAAAGTCATATAAAGCTTTACAGTAAGGCCACCAGCACAGTCTGCTTCAACGGCTAAATAGGAGATTGGTTCAGGACAACAGTGGGAGTCAGAAAAGGCTGCTTACTTTCGCCTATTCTCTTCAACATCTTCCTTGAAAGAATCATGACAGATGCTCTGGAAGACCATGAAGGAAGTCAGTATTGGAGGCAGTACAATAACGAACTTACGCTTTGCTGATGACATCGATGGCCTTGCAGAAAATGAGGAAGAGCTAGCTCAATTGGTTGAAAAACTGGACAGGACGGCTACTGCTATTGGTATGGAAATCAGTGCAGAGAAGACCAAATTGATGACCAACAACACCAGTGGCATTAGCAATGACATCATAATTGATGATCAGAATTTGGAAATAGTTAATACATTCAAGTACTTATGAGCCAACGTGACAGACGAAACTGAAATATTGTCCAGGATTGTGAAGACAATAACAGCAATGGCAAAGCTGAAGACAGTTTGGAAAGACAGAAACATCTCAGTCATCTCAAAGATCAGACTGATGCACTCCTTGGTTGTATCTGTGTTTATATATACCTGTGAGTCATGGACCCTCACAGTGGATCTCGAAAGGAGGATACAAAGCTACTGAAATGAGATGCTTTCGAAGGTTGCTTGGCATTTCGTATAGAGATCATGTGACGAATGAGGAAATGGGAAACAGAATTAGGCAAGCCCTATGAAGAGCTATTTCCATTGTAAAAAATAACGCAAAATGAAATGGTATGGGCATGTTACACGATCAACAGGGCTTGCCAAGACAATCATGCAAGGTACTGTGAAAGGAGGGCAAAGGAGAGGAGGACAGAGGAAAAGATGGGAGGATAACATTTCAGAGTGGACAGGACTGAAACTGAGCAATTCAGTAAGATTAGCAGAGAACAGAATAGAATAGAGGAAACTGGTTGTCAGGTCTTCAGTGGTGCCCCAACGGTCGGCAAGACTAAGGAATATATAGAATATAGATAGATACATAGATATATTGATAGATAGTAGCATTAATTATTTTAGTCTTTGTTTTGACATCATGCGTATTAATTAGTTTAGTCTTTGTTTCAACATTATGCGTATATTTAATTATTTTAGTCTTTTGTTTCGACACTATGAATATTAATTATTTTAGTCTTTGTTTCGACATTATGTGTATCATTAATTATTTTAGTCTTTGTCTCTACATTTTGCGTATTAATTATTTTAGTCTTTGTTTCAACATTATGTGTTTCATTAATTATTTTAGTCTTTGTTTTATACATCATGTGTATCATTAATTATTTTAGTCTTTGTATTATACACTATGTGTATCATTAATTATTTTAGTCTTTGTTTCGACATTATGAGTATCTTTAATTATTTTAGTTTTTGTTTCGACATTTTGTGTATCATTAATTATTTTAGTTTTTGTTTCGACATTAGGCCTATGTGTATCATTAATTATTTATTCTTTGTTTCGACATTATGTGTATCATTAATTATTTATTCTTTGTTTCGATATTATGCGTATCATTAATTATTTTAGTAACTATATGCCACAATTAGAAGTTCTGGAATCGTTAGGGTAATTTAATAAGTTTATTAATTAAACGAAATAAAATGCCGTCAAAACATCAGACACTTTCTCCATTTCTTGTCATTCTGTACTTTTCTTTAATGAGAATGCTCTGACTTGGGGTGGGGGTGGGTTGAAAATGAAATAAACTGTAAGTTGCGAATTTATGGTAAACCAGGCGCGTCAGTCATGTTGGAGGCACGCCAAATATGATACAACGACTGTCTGCGCTCTGGCAGTTTTCCACTCTCTCTCCCACCCCGCCCTCAACCAAACGTGTGAGAGAAGGCAATAGCTATTGCAGTTAATGTGCAGCACATAACTCCTCTTCAAAGCGAGCGAATTTCTCTCACGCCTTGCGCTGTGGGGGACAGAGGGGTATGCTTGTCAAGCTGGAGATCCATGTGGAAAGCAACGTGCAAACAAAATGCAAACTTGCACATAGACATTGATCAAACAACCATCATTTTCATGTCTGCAAATTATTTTTAACAACAACAACAACACGCTGTTGTAGCGCGCAGAGAGGTGGATTGGAAATAATTTTATGATCAGAAAGTATAACTGGGAAATGATCAATATCGGCTAAATAAACAGTACTTATGTCGAAAAGGGAGAAATTATTCAATGAGGGTTTTGAAGGTTTAACACACGTATAAAAATTCTTCAGAAGGATTGCAGACAATGTGCTTGATGAATGCAGTTCATTTTCTAAAATGGTCGAATGAGGAAAACACTTAGTCGCCTCCAATAAATCCCGTTTTGTCATTAATATCTACTGCTTTCCGGTGAATAAACGTTCATAAGAATTTCTCACATCTAACACCCTATTATGTTTTTGTACTAGCTTTGCTTTAAATTAGTCATATATGATATAACTAGCACTCAGTGCTGAAGGAAGAATATTTTTGTCAGAAACTTTCATTTCCAGTGTATCATTATACTTTTGTGTGAGAGAGAACGGATGCCATATTGTCATTAGGTCCTTTGATGTTTGTCTGTCAGACTTAACTCTCTTTCCTCTTCTCTCCCTTCTTGAAACGTCCTGAAGCACACGTGCGAAGTAAACACGGTAAGCTGACCTCTTTTTTGACCAGCATTATGACGTAATACATGAAGTTGTCTGAAAAAGCTTCAATATTCCAGAACTTGTTTGTGGGTTCTACAGTTACTGGTACTGAGTAAATCATTAATTGCCATTTTAATCGTTTAAAAGATGGCTTGTGAACAATCAATCCATACATATGTTGAAGTGTTAATTTTACTGCATGCTGGGCATATTTTCTAGTGGAGTTTTTTTTCTACTGAAACATTCTACGCATAGTGCATATAGAAGATTTGATTCCTGTCAGGTCTTGTTTAGTGCTGTGTGCTACAATTCCAAACCTGAACTACTGCCTCTTTGGCCTCCACTTTTTCACATACTAGACTAATATATCAGTCACCCATGTGCAGTCAGCACATCTGCTGGGAATATGTCCTCTGCAGGACCACAGCTGCTTTCAAACCACCATGTCCAGCAGAAGGCATCACAAGACATTTGTACCTGTAAAGTGCTAATTTGTTTGGGGGGGGGGGTAACTGTTCCCAGCCTGTACTCACTCAAAAGCATGAATTTTGATATAAGTGTTAAGAAAAATAGTATTATTTACATATAATTCGTACGTTTATTGTTGCCAACTGTCAAACAACATTTGGCTTTGTTTTAACATCTCTGCATCAGCTAGTGTTCTCAACCCACCCTTTCATAACATAAAAGTACTGAGTTCGTCCATCAGACTCTTTATTAATTCTATCAACTGCCTGTCTGTCTAGACGTGATTAAGTGTGACTGGGGATGAGCCATTGATGTATACGAGTCTCTCTGGTGCACAACCCGTTTGCATTAATTTGTGATTGTCTGTGTGCCTGAGCTTAAGCTCTGGGATGCGAGTGGACTGAGTGCCACACAACTCCAACATCTATAGTCGCATTGCATCACACTATTTTTACCAGAAAGCCATGGCTGAAAGGATAACATAATGAGGTTATATTGATTAGTACGCCATTATAATACAGTTGAACTGATACAGGTTTATTAGAGCGCCATAATAATACAGTTGAACTGATACAGATTTATTAGAACAACATTATAATATATTTGAACTGACACATGTTCCTTAGTACGCCATTATAATTGAACTGATACATGTTATTGCCATACAAGTGAATTGATATCAGTTTATGAAAACGCCGTTACAGTACAATTGCATTTATACAAGTCACACAGTAGGCCAAGACAATACATTTGAACTGGTACGTGCTTTTCAGTGCGCAAGCGTCCTGAATGACAGATTGGGCTGCCAGAGCCTCGCTTGTTTACCACATCAGTCACCAGATGTTTCGCTCAAAGTCAGATTCTGTAGCGAAATGCACACGATCCGCGTCATCAGTGCTGGTGAGACCTACATACCTGAATGCCTGGCAGGAAGATCAAGTTCATTTGAACGGATAGGGTCCGGTAGACAATCCTGACTCGCACAGTTTGTCATGCGTCATCAGACTTGCCGTCTTTCCGTCACACTATAGACTCGCATATCTATCATTCACACTATGAGGTTTGTCCATCATATCTTGTGATTTGCACACGTGTCCGTCACATCATGAGTTGTGTACAGTCTCAAATTCATCATGAGATTTGCACAACATGTCCATCACATTTTGATATTTGTACAGTCTGTCCGTCACTTTATGAGATTTCTAGTGTCTGTCTATCACATAATGAGATTTGCACAGTCTGCATAAGGGATAGTCTGATTGACACAACGTCTTCACGGCATCGTCTGTCATGACATCTGATCCACATACTCGCTGACATCGTTTGTCATGACATCTGATCCACGTACTGAGTCTCTGACATCGTCTGATTTACACACTCCTTCTGTGGCATAAATCTTATTTCCATAGTCGATAGTGACATAACATTTTCACATATACGTTACTGACATCGTCATGTTCACGTAGCTTTCAGCGTCAGTTCATATACTTGTCTATGACATCGTCCTATCCACATAGTTGCCCTTGGCATTCATCCAAAAGTCCAAAATTCTTTCATCGTAAACTGAAAGGGTGTGTGGGTAATTGAAACAGAAGACCTATATTTATTTATTTATTTGCTCGCAGAGAAGTATTTTACAAGTGCACAGCAATAAAAAAAAAACGCACGGTTGTCTTTCATTGGGTAAAAGAAGTAAAACTATCATATTTATTTGGAGATCTGGGTGGCTCGTGCTGAAACCGTGATAAAACACGTGGCTCATACTTTTTATGCGTAACAATTTACACACTTTGTTTCATTATTTGTAATAAATCAATAGGCCAGCAGTTCTGCGGTTAAAAAAAATCAAACGAAAAAATACATGGAGGCGGATTCACAGTTATACGCACCCGGTAACACGCTCACAATAACTTTACAAACGAAGTCACCTGACTAACGGTGTCAAATGATGGCGTGAAGAGTCACGTGGCTCAGCAGTTGCTGTCTGCATGATGCAAGCGCGCTCACATGCACACACGCACGCACAAACGCAAATAATTTAGAAACTAAGCTTGCAACAACAGACCGATAATTTTACATCAGGGCCACGCATTAACAGACGAATGCGTATTCCCCAAAAACATGGTTTCATTTTTTTTGTTACAATAGTCTAGCACTGTAACTGATCCACACCTCTTAATTGCATAAAATAAACAAATAAATTGCCTCCTTCCCAACACCTCCACCCTCACTCCTAGAAAAGAGAGACCACAAGAATGGCGATACTTTCGTATAGGTGTGCTTTTAAAATGCTCGGGAATGGTTGAAAGCACTTTTCAAAACGCGCAGCCAGACCTGCAAACGGTTGGATCAAGAGAAAATCTTATTTAGTGACTCTCCCCTACCCACCCACTCCATCTCTCCTATTTAGTAGGTAGCGAATCCACCGAATATGTAACTGGATGTGTATGACAGATTTTCTCTGTTTTCTGAATTTTGGACAAGATATGAGTTGTATGAATGGTATGAAAGAAAGAAAGAAAGAAAGAAAGGAAGGAAGGAAGAAAGAAAGAATAGGAGAAAGAAGGGAAGAAAGAAAGAAAGAAAGAAAGAAAGAATTTCAATAAATAAACATTCCCTGGCGCGCTTATTTCATTTTCTACATGACCAGATTAACTGGAATGGCAAGGGATAGATTTACCTGAAAGCACTCAGTGTATCAAGTGAACACTGAGCAGCTTCCCGTCCAGGGTGGTTACCGCTCAACGTGCCCACTGAAATGGGTGATGGTTCAAGCCCCAAAGAAGAGAGACGTGCACAGAATATCCTGTCCGAGTGCGTTGCACGTCGAAATCAATCAATCAATCAGCCTAACAAAGGGGCGAACAAAACTCAACTATGCACACACGTACCTATATCTGTGTATGCAGCAGACAAGCAGCAACAGCCAGCACGGAGAACGCGCGCAAACAAAAACACCACACACACAAGGCACGAACAAAGACACACTTACACTTACACACACACACACACACACACACACACACACACACACACACACACACACACACACTGCACAATAAGATAGCGGTATTTTGAACCATTTCGAGATTGTGCTGTGTCTGAATGTAGCGAGGGAGCCCTGCCTCAAATCGGGGTTCGCATTTAGTCCAAAGACGAAAAAATTTGTACACTTCGATATCAGTCCGTGCGTGTTGCTGTTAATTAAATGGAATAGTGGAAAAGTGAATTGATGAGCCGCGCGGTGAACATCTGTGTGCCAGGGGAGTCCTACTCGTCATAACAGTAATATAATACTTTATCACCAGCTTCTGTGTGAAGTGTCTACTGCAATGTAGACCTGGCTCGGGCCGGGGACAGTTAGACCGACAAAATAAAAATGTGGCATGAGCAGGCTGTGACTGTACTTCCGTGTGGAGTTGTGCTCGCTGGTAAGTCTTTTAACGCATATTTTGTTCACACAGGTGAAATGCTGTGCGGCATTCTTACCTGCATTCAATCCGAAAACTTTCCCTTTCTTTTGTTTCTTTCGTCATCTTTTAAAAAAAACCCTTTTCTACGTTGTCTCTCCCCCCCCCCTCATTCTGGCATGGGTCCTGTTTACTGGTAACTTTCGCAATGCTTGTACTTTGGTCAGTAATAATCACCATTCACTGCCAAGCGAAAGGTTGTATAGCAGACTTGGTTCTGACTGGAGAATATGATTAAAGCCTAGCGGCATTTGCAAGTAACACGACTTAAACTGTCCAACATGCATTCAGTGCTGTTGTATGCAATGGAATGTTCCTCATATCAGTACACTCATCTGCTTTTGTATTATAGAAAAATGCCCGAAAAAAAAAGACGAGTAAGATAAAATTATTATTGAGAATGTATCATATTATACGATTTATAAAAGGGTTTGTGGAACAAGATAAAATTTATCACGTTTAAGTGCACCTTATGTTGGCATGTGACACATGGAATTTAACATTGTTGAATAGTACCACTGCATGACTAATGTCATTGCAGAATAGTACCACTGCGTGACTAATGTCATTGCAGACTCACTGACTCGACTGCCACTGCATTGCACTCATTGATTCGACTGCCCCATACAGTGCAGATTCTCATTGACTCGACTGACAAACCATAAATCAATAGTTCAAAACACAAGAAAATGTTTTTTAAGTCCACTCTTTCTTTATAAGTCAAATAACTGACCAGCTCATGATCAGCCTTTTAATGACTGGACTTGACCATAGATAAAAGAAAAATGATACGAACAAGGGATTTTTCTAACCGGTCACTTTCTGCCTGCCTCTTATTGGTTAGATTTGTTATTGACCTGTATTAAACCATTGGTCACTTATGACTGACCAACTGCCTAGAATTGGCTAGCGTCACTGGGTGAGTTGTTTATTACTCAGCTTGGTTTGCTCACTTAAGTAACTTCGACCTTGAAAAATTCCACAAAAGATGAGGCGGTACCCTTGCTTCAGACTACCTTTTAGCTATGGTTCTGGATTCCTTACATATTATCTTAATGTTTGGTGCAAGAAGGTTGTTTTCACCCTTGCTACATTAATCATTAGTAGCATAAATATAATAATTATTTCATAAACGTATGCAGGCAACCTTTACTCTGTCACCCCTTCCTTAAACTACCTTACAATAATCTGCTCTTAGTTTTTCATACCCTACCACACCTTACAATAACTCAAATCCCTAAACTACTCTGGTCCCTACAATAATGTACCCTTCAAAAAATTTAATATTGACTACAATACCTTACAATACCATACAGCAACCAGTAACAACTGACAACGATTTCAACAATTACTAAAACACTTTAAAACACCGCACCTGCAAAACCTGCAATACTACAGAACCCGCAAAATCCTACAATAACCTATTATATCTTACAATGCTCTACAGTAGCCTCCGAAACCTAAAATCCCCTATGATAATTAATCTGCTAGCTTCTTAACAGTAACTTGCATAATACCTTTCAATAATCTTATATCGCTTCTGCAACAATCTACAATAGCTTGCAGTACTAACAAATCCTACTGCATCCTACATTATTCTAATGACAAGGAAATGACTGTATTACCATATTTTCTTAAATTATTTTGCCTCCTTTTTTCTTACACTCGGATTAAAGTAATTTTCAGAAAGAAAGAAATCAGCTTTGTCTTCAAATGTTAATTATTAATTTTTTAAAAATAATTTTCGGTTCTTATATCATGTTCCATTTCGTTTCCCGAAAAATAAATCTGGAGCAATTTCAATACACTTACACAACTCTCAAGCAAACTACACTGGTTTCAATTCAGTTGCTATACACACAGAGGCTATAGTTTAAAATAACATTCCCAAAGAACACAAGGAAATGCAGATTGCTTTTACGTAATTATGAAATCGTGCTCTTCCTTGCAGTGTCAACATTAGTTTTTTTCTTGCAAACTCTATTTTCTTGTTGTGGTTTGGTTTAATATCTAGAATAACAGTCTTCTTAAGTGTTGTCCGATCGTTTAAATGAGATGTTTCGGAGAAGCTGCGGTAAAAACACTAGCCTGATGTGATGGTCGTGGGTTCAAATCGTGACTTGGGAATTTTCTCGATAGGTTTTGATTCATTGCTGTAGTTAAGGTCGCTTGTACGTAGCGGTCCAGATTGTAGGCACTTTGGGTCCTTCGGGAATTAACCCAAATAAATTACTGTTCTTGTGGTTGCGTTTATTACTATGTCCTAACTAATAGTTAAAACAAAAAGAAAGCACGGCAACAAATATTTTGTTTTCCCCACCCAAACTCTTGTCTTTATGTCGAAATACGTTAGAACAGGATTAAGCGAGGCAGACATTCCTTATAAAGAGGTAGTTAAATTCTGTAGATTGACATAAGTGTCAATGATCTCTCTCTCTCTCTCTCTCTCTCTCTCTCTCTCTCTCTCTCACACACACACACACACACACACACGCACACAGACATGCACACAGAGACGCACATACACAAGCAAGAAACAAAAGCTGGAACTTACCCAAGTTTAGCTCACATATGCGATACCTTTAATTCTCTGCAATCTCGACAATAGTTTAGGCAGACTTCCCACATTGACGTGGAACGTCTCGGCTAGCAGTGACGTAGTATCAGGGCGTTCCACAAACCCAAACTCAAGCATGTCACTCTGTCTTTTTCATGGTATTTAAAGTTGTGACTAATTGTGTCTTTTTCCTGGTATTTAAGGTTGTGACTAGTTGTGTCTTTTTCCTGGTATTTAAAGTTGTGACTAGTTTTGTCTTTTTCCTGGTATTTAAAGTTGTGACTAGTTTTGTCTTTTTCCTGGTATTTAAAGTTGTGACTAGTTGTGTCTTTTTCCTGGTATTTAAAGTTGTGACTAGTTGTGTCTTTTTCCTGGTATTTAAAGTACGAATGTTATCGCCTTTTTAAATGCATTTGAAAAATGAATTTTATTGTCTTACCTAAAGACTCGGTTGGGCTTTCTTTCTGGTACTTAAACTACGAGTTTGTGTGTCTTCTTCCATATTACTTACTGTAAGAGTTTATGTGCTTGTCTTCCGGTTCTTACAGTACAAAGCTGTGTTTCGTTTTTCCTAGTATTTTTAGTACCAGTCTTTATGTCTTTGGACCTGGTACTTTTAGTCGAGACTGTGTGTCTTTAACATCACTCACAGCACCAGTCTTTGTGTCTTTGGACCTGGTACTTTTAGTCGAGATTGTGTGTCTTTAACAGCACTCACAGTACCAGTCTTTGAGTATATGTTTTGGTACTTATGTACTAATATATAATGTACTATGATTCCAGAATTCTTCCTTTACACCCTTTGCATGTGCGCGCACACACACGCACACAAGCACACATGCACACGGATGCATTCGGATCTTATTCATATGGAACGGATCCCTAAAGTGAACTGCACCTGTCAAATGTACCTGTCAAATGTACCTCAGTGTGAGAAAAATGATGTACGTTTTCTCTTGAAAGTCAAGTGTATATTTCTTCAGGTAGTTACATTACGTGCCTCTTTCCTAGTAATTTCAGTATTAGTGTGATTGCCTCTTTCCTAGTAATTTCAGTATTAGTGTGATTGCCTCTTTCCTAGTAATTTCAGTATTAGTGTGATTGCCTCTTTCCTAGTAATTTCAGTATTAGTGTGATTGCCTCTTTCCTAGTAATTTCAGTATTAGTGTGATTGCCTCTTTCCTAGTAATTTCAGTATTAGTGTGATTGCCTCTTTCTTAGTAATTTCAGTATTAGTGTGATTGCCTCTTTCCTAGTAATTTCAGTATTAGTGTGATTGCCTCTTTCCTAGTAATTTCAGTATTAGTGTGATTGCCTCTTTCCTAGTAATTTCAGTATTAGTGTGATTGCCTCTTTCCTAGTAATTTCAGTATTAGTGTGATTGCCTCTTTCCTAGTAATTTCAGTATTAGTGTGATTGCCTCTTTCTTAGTAATTTCAGTATTAGTGTGATTGCCTCTTTCCTAGTAGTTACGAGTGTGAATGTCTATTTCCTAGTAATTACAATAATATTATGAGTGTCTATTTCCTAGTAATTACAATAATATTATGAGTGTCTATTTCCTAGTAATTACAATAATATTATGAGTGACTATTTCCTAGTAATTACAATAATATTATGAGTGTTTTATCCTAGTAATTACAATAATATTATGAGTGTTTTATCCTAGTAATTACAATGCGAGTCTGAGTCTTATTTACAATACGAGAAAGTTATTTATAGACAGAAAAAAAATGGTCTCTTAATATTCGTCTAGTACGACTTCCCATTATACAAACGAAAACAACAGAATAAAAAAATGATTAAATGAGTTAATTATTTTGTGGCTTTAAATCCCGCCCCCACCTCCGCCCTTTCACAAGGAAAGAAACTACATGTAACTGAAATTTCAATTAAATTTCACATTCTGCGTGCATGCTTTATTGCATCGTCTTTCCAGGCGATCTGTCTCATTCAGAATGTAATTTGTATAATTCTAACACGGACAAGAAAGGAATGACGGAAAGAAGAGAGGAAACTTTAGATACAATTTCACACATGTATTACTCTGAGAGCGCCACTGAAAGCGAGTCACGTGAAAAATAAAAGGAAATCTCCATGAAATGAATGACTTCAAACTATTCGTGGTATTTTTGTCATTTAAATTAAAATTTTAGATTTGAACAAAGTCTTATCTTTCAGTAAATATGCATCATTTCGCTAATGTTATAGGCTTGTGCAGACTTGTGCAAAATTGCAACCCTTCTGCAAGCGTGCATCTTTTAGCAAACTTATAGGTTTTTGCAAACTTGTACAAAGCTTTTACTGTCCTTCTGTAAGTGTGTATCATTTAGCTAGCACTTTGAGACATGCTTCGTTATCTCTCTCTCTCTGAAAGAAAAAAGAAAAAGATAACTTCGGAGATGAAAGAAAAAAGAAAAAGATGACTTTGAAGATGAAAGAAGAAAAGTGTGGACTAAAAGACTAGGAGAGACCTTAGATGACATTTTAGATGTATACGTGCTGAGTGAACGATGAAGAAAGAGAATGAGCGTTAAAGAAAGAGAGAAAGAGCGTATGAAGAATAGATTAAATCTGGATTATTTTCGTATTCAAAGATGGACAGAGACAAAGATAGAAATTGGCAGATAAGAATAAATCTAGATTACTTTTGTAATGGAAAGGGGGGAAGAGAGAAGAGAAAGGAAGAAAGATTAGGTCAGATTAGATATTCTCGCATTAGGGAATGGTGAAGGAAAGAGAGATTAAATCTAGTTTACATTCGTGTTTATAGTTATTTATTTTTTTTGTTGCTTGTTGATGTTGCTGGCATATTGAAGCAGTAGGTATTACGCGCTGTACATCTTGCTACAATAAAATCACAAGTTCACAAGAACCTTTGCTGGTGTGCTCACAGTCATAAATCTACATAAATGACACGCGCACACACAACGCGCATACACACAAACACGCCCACACGAATACTGCATACACACATATGCACACGTACTACACACACACACACACACATATATAAATATTTACTCACACGCGTATTACATACACACAAACACATAATTAAATATTTACTCACACGCTTATTACTTAACACATATAAATATTTACTCGCACGCGTACTACATACACACATATATAAATATTTACTCACACGCATACTACTTACACACACACACACATTTATAAATATTTAATCACACGCGTATTGCATATACATATATACATTTGCTACAAGCACAAAGTTCAAAATCAACAACAATTTAAATAGCACGACCGCTAAGCGCTGATAAAAGACATCAATACAACTTGATCATTCACAACATTTGATAGGAACACAATACAACAGTGGAACTTTCGCATAAATAATTCAACTGAACAAGAACACGGCCCCCCCCCCAAGAGTCGACATTTCGGTTCCCCTTCATCTCAACAATAACACGGGCCTACACAAGTCAGTATTTCGGTTAAATAGCCTTCATCTCAACAATAACACGGGCCTACAAGTCAGCATTTCCGTTAAACAGCCTTCACTAGAGCAATACAGTCAGAACATTGGTCTATAAACCAAGAAATGAGTACGCCAGTTCTTGACTGATAAACGGCAGAACTTTATGCAACGAGAGGAGATTTCAAAACAAAGATACAGGTGTGTTAAGTAATTAAAGGCGATTTCAAGCAAACGATAATAGAATTACGTACCGATTGACTCGTCTGTGATCAGACAACGTCATTGATCACAACTTTAAAATAAAAAAAAAGATAGCAGTTTGCAGTGTTTCGTTTATCGGACGAACGGTCAGAAACCAGGTAACACTCAGACACAAGTAACTATACTCAAGCAGCACATATATAAGAATTACGCCCACAAACAAAACACAAGCACACGCACGCACGCACGCATACAGAGACAGAGATCGAAATCAGCTCACTGCACTGATGCAAAACATATGAAATAAATGCAACGGTTCATTCTTCAAAGCAATTTATGCTCCTGGCTTTGGACTGTTTTCTTCCTTCTTTCTCTCCATTTCGTAGACAAATTGCGTACATCATCAATCTCCCATAACCTTTTCCCCATCAGTTACCACACACACAAAAAAATCACATCATAAAAACTGCACGGTGAAGACTAATGCACAATGCACCAGATTTTCATAAGCCTGACACGTCTTAGGAGGGGAAAAAAATACCAAGGAAAGAAAGAAAATAAGTATAAATAATTTGAAGAGAAAACAAATGGCGATGTTATCTAATTGGTGTAATAATCTCACATACTGACATTGCGGCAGTTGCTCGAGAAGATATTGGCGTTACTGTTGCATGTTGTTGTTTTCTCGTTGAAAGCAACGCGAGATGTTCACTCCACGAGATCTGTGTACTTGGAGACATTTCCCGTGACCTAGATGTAAAGAAATTGACATACGTGTGTATGTACGTGTGAGCGCGCGCGCGACCGTTTGTGTGTACATTTGTGTTTGTAATATTTGAGCTTTGTGAATAAGTTTATGAATGTGTTTGTGTGTGTGTATGCATCTCTCTCTCTCTCTCTCTCTCTCTCTCTCTCTCTCTCTCTCTCTCTCTCTCTCTGCCTCTGCTGACGGGATAAGACAGAACGATTTTTATAGCACACTTCATTAGATAAAGTAATCACATCACCGCCACCAGGTGAACTACTAGCACAGCAAATAATGGGCACAACTAATACCCATAATTGACGTGTTGAACGGTTGATATGAGTCATATTTAAACGTATAATAAGTGTGTGTATGAAATTAGATAATGGATGGATGGATGGAAAGATAGATAGATAGATAGATAGATAGATAGATAGATAGATAGATAGATAGATAGATAGATAGATAGATAGATAGATAGATAGATAGATAGATAGATAGATAGATAGATAGATGGATGGATGGGAGGGTTTTGAGTGGATGGATAGATAGAATCTGAATAAGATTGAGAATCTTCTTAAATGAGTTAACGAAAGAAAAACTATTTTGTATTGCATATAAAATTAACTAACATTAGTTTCAATGACCGCGACCAGCCGATCGTGAAATTCGCAAGCCTTTTAGTGCGCGTCCAGATAACAATCTAATGCCACAACATTTCTCTTTGATAAGATTCACTGACGACAGGATATCGTTTAATAAAAGCCGAAGCAAATCGGCTAGCGTAACGATAGAAATTGATCGGAGCGGCCTCGCTTTGATGACATCACAGGATTAATTTTGTTTTTCTTTATTCTTGTCAGATGAGTCGACTCACCCAAGCGGTCATCACTCAAGAATAGGGCAAAGGCCAAAAAATATCAGACAAAGGGTTAACCAATAATATCTACTATCAATCGAAATTAATTCAGAATCCATAATTACAACATCTTAGTCAAGGTCATTGTCGAGTTTGTTGAGGAACTACTTCCATGCTCTACTTTTCAAAGTGTAAAGACTGTAAATTTAAACTAAAGTTCATTGTTGCAGTTTACACCGATAATGGAGAAACTAAACAATCGATCTTACCTGTAACTATGCGTGACGCCAACCCCACCTAGTTAATGGTTATTATTATTAATAATTAATTAATCGTCCATAACTAATTACAAGTGATGAGAATTTTAATGTATGTTATTAACAATTCTCCAGCCGACACCACTCCGTTTCCCTCACTTGGCGGATATGTGGGCGTTGTAAACGTTTCCCCCCTTCCACGACATTAAAGACAAACATTTACCGTCACAATATTTCTTCAGGTGGAAAACGTCTTACGAAAAGAGAAGACATCTGTAATCTATATTTAGCAAGCCCCAAACCACCCATTTTGTTCTCCAACATATGGTTATCAATATGTGTAATAATGTCAATAAATTTAACAATAAATTTATTCAATCAACAATCAAATATACACATAACAAATACAATGAAAATGATTACTTGACATCAATATTTCCATGAAACTATGTTCGAATAATTTTAATATCTATACAACCTTATATCCTAAAACACAATTCAACCATTCATGAGATAGTTCTTAACAGAGAACAGAAATGGAATTATTAGAGATAAGCAATAATCGCTTCTATGTAACCTAATAAGGAAGAAGCTGCCACAGTATTTTGTAACAAAATTTAAGTTATTGTTCATGTTAATCCCATGTGTTTCCATCCTCATTTAGAGAACACAGATTCGCTGCTATTCTCTCGAGGCTAATCTGGTGCTCTGCTGTAATAAGTCCCTCAAGCAGAACAACAATTAAAGAATTTCCAGTAATCTTTTTGTACCAGAAATTGCTCGATTTAGTCAGCATACCTTTCTGAGGTGGAGATAATTTGTCTATCCCTATTTTTAAACTTAATTTTTATTTAAGTTGTTAAATTGTCAAAGTGACCCAGTTTTGAGCATTCCTTATAGTGATATTTATATCAGAGTTGGAAGTAAACAACAAGTTGAGAATATGCTAGAACCGGTTTCAGACATACACCCAGGTGTTTATAAAGGTATTCGGGTGATGACAGATTCTCAGGTGTTTACAGGTATTCAGGAGTTGACATATACCCAGGTGTTTATAAGGTATTCGGTTGTAGACAGATAATCAAGTGTTTACAGGTATTTAGGTGTTGATATATATCCAGGAGTTTATAAAGGTAATTGGATGTTGACTGATTTCCGAGTGTTTACAGGTATTCAGATGTTAACAGCTGCTCTGGTGTTTACAGGTATTCAGATGTTTTACATACTCGGGTATGTATAGAGGTATTCGGGTGTTCATATTTTCTCATGTGACAGATATTCGTATGGTAGAAATTTCTGATGAATGGTGAGTTCTTACAGTCTTATCTAGAAGACGAATACAATTTTATGTGGACTTGTCTCTCCGACCTGCAGTGAGAAATATGTATTTTCGACAAAATGGCCCGTTTTGAATACAGAATAAATGGTTTTGCTGTCTGTTGCGTTGTTATGCTGCATGAATAATTCAAATGTTGGCTGCATGCTTTTCAAACTTATAACCGAGGGGCTCACCGGTATTGATTTTATATGCAGTAGATGGTGAGTATGTTTTAATTTGTATTCAAATGTAATAAGTTTCATTTGTTATAAAGAACACAGTTTCTTTAATCTTGTTTGGTTCTGTTGTTTTTTTTCTTCTACTGACATGTTAGCTATACCAATTATTTACTCGCTATTATAACATTTCATTTTTTGTATGTGTCTATTCGTAATATATGTAATTAATTTATTTTACGTTGATATTATATATTTCATTTATTTTCGTATATGTCTGTTGTGAATATATACAATTAATTTGCTTTATCCTATTATTGAGTATAATCATTCCGTTAATGCTATTGACTTGTCAATTACATTTTATGGGGACAATAAATATTGCTCTTTTTAATATTTCTAATATTTGCAATCAACTGATGTGCCTTCAACAGCCTTGTTAAGTTTGTATCCTTGTTAAGTTTAAAACAAACTGTTCATTTCTCCATTCACTCTCCATCTTGTTTGTGTGTGTGAATGTGTGCTTGTGAGTGTGCGTGTAAGGGTGTCTGTGTGACTTTGTGTGTGTGTGTGTGTGTGTGTGTGTGTATGTGTATGTGTGTCTGTATGTCTGTGTTTCTGTGTGAGTGTGTGTGTGTTGTATGTGTATGTATGTGCGTGCATGAAGAGAAGGAAAGCTATGGTTTATCGCAATCATAGGTCGGCATTTATTTATATTTTTTCACGAGCTATTTATGTTTTTTCATCTTCGGATACACTTGGCCAAATCATTTATTTGGTCAAACTCTTTCTATACCGATGAATGAAAAACTAGTGTTTATGACATCAACATTAACTAATCTTAACTAGTATTTCATTACATTACAGCACGTATATAAAGGGTTAATGAAAGGCTGGCATGATCTTAATTTCTAACTCAGCTGGCACCATGGAAGAGCCAAGAAGGCAACAGACGATCAAATACACCCGTTTCCAACATAGTTTGCTGTTCTTGAGTGCGAGTGCTGGTACAATTTGACACTGAGCTCTGAGTACTTTTCTTCAAGGACACATGCACCATTAGCATTTTTATTATTTTAACTACAGCCGACGAGTACTGTCAGTGTTTGTTGAAACAGACATGCGACAGTTAGGATCTTTGTTACAACAGACGAGTATTATCAGTGCGTTTGTTAAAACAGACATGCGACAGTTAGGATCTTTGTTACAACAGACGAGTATTATCAGTGCGTTTGTTAAAACAGACATGCGACAGTTAGGATCTTTGTTACAACAGATGAGTACTGTCAGTGCCATTGTACACGCAGACATACGGCCATTAGTAGTGCTTTTGTTACAAACGACTACTACCTTCAGTGACTTTGTTCAAACAGACGCTAGGCTACATTCTCAAGTTTAAATTGCAATAACAGATTACGACATTTTGTTTAAATCACACTTCCTGTTTATCTTGTACAAACACCTTCATATTACCTCCTTCTCCCCCACATACCCCAAGTCCATAACAGATCATGACACTCTCTCCACCCGTAACCCCCTATCCTGGGCTCCCTTGTGATATATATTAGTGTGTCCTTGACAGTCAGTGTCCGTTACCAGTGGACACTCTTAACTAGTTTGCACTGGCACCCGTACTTACTAACGACTGACATGGGCGGCAGGCGATTGATTTGGCAGGCACAGAGTTGTAATAGATCAGACTGTGTGAACTGTGCTCACGTTTGCTCATCTGTGACTTATCGCTGATGACTGAGTCGTCTCCCGGACGGCTGATCAATTACAAAAGTGTGTATGTGGTGTCTGCATATGTACACATTTGTTGGTATACATGCATCTTTTATTGTATGTACATATTTTTGCGTGCATGGTTCGTGTGTGTTTATGCGTTTGTGAAGGTAATTTGGCAAACATGACAGCGAACGTGACTTTTCAGATCATGTGAATTGTTTTTATTGCACCGCCATTTAGGATCGTCGTCTGGGCAGCATTTCATGGAAATTTCCCCAAGGATTTTCTTTTGGGTCCTGTTGGAACATCAGTAGACAGACGTAAAACGAGACTGTACCACGTGTTTCGCTTTCACTTATTGACAACAGAGCGCGCAGTCACAGTCCTTGTGATTTTTACGGATCTGTTTATTTTTCTATAGTCGTGCCACTGCTCTCAGCTATTTATGTGTACAGGACTGCCCGTTTATGACTTTCACTAATTTGCAGGCTGGAGTCGAAGTTCGTGTCTGGAAACGGGTCCACGTGTCTGTTGTTGAGTGCGCATGCTTGTGGGGAAGAAATAAAATACTAACGCCAATCAAGGAAATACCGGCGACCAAAATCCTTGCTAATTACGAAGTCTTCACGATCAACGACAACAGATCAGCAGAAAAGGGGAACATTTTCGAACGTTCACACCTGGCCATTCGCTTCCTGTTTAACGGAATCAAACGCACGCGCGCGCGCGCACACACACACACACACACACACACACACACACGATATCGCCCTTCTATACGGTGTGTGACCAGCATTTTAAAGCGGGAGTCTGGTAGATGGAGAGAGAGTTGAGTAGGGAGAGACTTTAATAGCAATTATAACTGCCACAGATTTATACGAGAGGTACACGTGCTTTTTACTGAGGCTTTAAAATCAAGACGGGATTCACAGGTGTCGAAAAGAAAACAAAGTTACGCTTTAATCTGAGTCTTTGGTGCACGAGGACGGAGCATTGGGAGGCGAACGCAAACGCCAAGAGTATCAAAGGGATAAAAATAGTGTTTAGAAAATAGTGTTTAGAAAGTCTTTGACGTATCTCTTAGTATTACGTCATTACCTAGAGATTCTAAATCACGGTATGTGTACAGTACTACGTCATTGCCTAGAGATTCTAAATCACGGTATGTGTACATTATTACGTCATTGCCTAGAGATTCGAAATCACAGTATGTGTACAGTATTACGTCATTGCCTAGAGATTCGAAATCATAGTATGTGTACAGTATTACGTAATTGCCTCTTAGCCTAGAGATTCGAAATCACAGTATGTTTACAGTATTACGTCAAATCACAGTATGAATTGAGGGCAATACTCACTTCTGTTGTACACGGAAATACGCATACTTGTATGTGAAACTGATTTGTTTTCTGGATGAAATTTGTTTTGTCACGTAAATCGTCACGTTCTTGAGTGATTATATTTACAGTTCGTGACCTGACGGCTGCTTAAAAGACCCGGTAAAATTTCCAGTTAGATTCTAAACTAATTTCGATAAAATCAGTATAAGCTGAATCATATAGGTCAGTGAAATCAAACTACGAAAAACTATTAAAGCAAATAAATGGCTTCGTAAATAGCTTTGTGATAATATTTATTTTTTATGACGTTATGATAATACGGACAACATAATAGCCTTAACTGGAAATTATATTACCAAAGACTGGTTTCAGTGGCAGTCTGTCTAATAAATACGCGTATGCTTTTGTTTGTTTTGTTTAAACTAAGGATTTTCATTTTTCACTTCTTCAGCACTTTTGGTTGCTAATGTGCAAAACTATACTACACTGTCAGTCAGAATATTGACGAATAAATATAATTTCATCCGATAAAAATGCAAGTTCTGTTGGTTTATCTGTTTTGTAGGTCATTGGCCTTTACTCATTAAACTACGGGAAAGGGAGAAAAATAAACAAGACGTGACTCGGGAAGTCAAGATATTTGATTTGATTAAAGCTACTGGAAAGGGCGATAAATGCGATCAAGATTTTCGCTTAGAAGGAAAGGGAAAGCGGGTCAAGGCGTGCAGTGTTGACGTCATTCAAAGAAATGTATACCACCATTTACCACTGGATTTATCAGCTAATTGAAATATGTTTAAAACTTAGACACCATTTCCTCCCAAAATTGTGCACGGAATCCTACCTGTAATGTCATTTGGAATGTTAGGTAGAACTTCCCACCAACCGTTCTTACTTAACATAGAATTCATTAAAATTCTAATTACAAAAAGTGACCGCTTTGTTAATAAATGATAAGATTAAAATTCTCTTTATAAAAAGACGCCACTTAGTTATTAAATAATACGATTTAATTCCTGCTTTTAGAAGAAGTTAACACTTTGCTTCAGCGTGTTTTCATCGGTATTCATAAAAGTTTTTTCATTCTTCATTAGGTAAATCATCCCATTCGGCACTGCTAAGACCCTGCTTGAATTTATAAATAGGTCTTGAACGACTAGTGGGTTGTCACATAGTGGGCGTGCTCTCATTCTTGAGTTTAAGAAGACATTAGAAACCAGAGGTCATCTCATGATAGGTGAGTTATTTCTCATGGAAGGGGAAGGGGGAGTCGTGATTCTTTATCTCTTTGATTTTACAGGCTTTGTCTCTTTTACTCATCTTTAATTTCTAAAATTACGACCCGCTCGTTGAAGTAATGTTGAGTAATAAAATAAGTCATAAGATATTGTTTTCTGACGTGACGTGAAATTATTCAGTTTTTAGGGTGATCGACTAGATCTATTTAGTTCAGACTAAGCTGGATGCTGATAGGTACACCTTGGGCAAAGTTACGGTTGTTAAAGGTAATTTTCATAGTGCCTGTTCAATGACCCACTTCTTTTATTAACTAAATGTCATTAACCTAGCTTGAGCAACAAGCTGGAATGTTTGTGATGACCTCCACATGGTCGTCAGGATGAATTAAATCGTCAATTGATCAATCATCTCACGGGGTTTGGGTAGGGGGCACAAAAGTGACCTTGATACAAGTCAGACCAAGAATGAATAAATTGCCAATGAATATATTTTCATGCACCCAACCAGCCCACAACAACACGTACATTCTATCTGTCTTAATAATATCCTGCAATTAGCAAGACATTTGTTGGTTATTTCCCCTTCTCGCTGTTCTTGAACAAACGATGGATTCTGGCTGAAATCTGCCAATTTTACTGAGCCGAGATGTTGACATACATACATATATATAGCAGTCTAATGGCAACTTAGTGCTAATAGGCAATTATTGTATTTGTTTACGGAATTTGAAGCTTTGTGTTGGTCCCAAAGGTAAATAGCGGTATATACTTGTATTACGGAGATAGAGATCTTATGCAGTGGGGACATTTGAATCTATAAATAGATCCATGCAAGTTGCAGGTGTTGTTTTTAAATATATTTTTTTTAATAAAAGAAAACAATAGAGATAATATTTTAGCAGTATTGCTTACTGTGATCATAGGTTTAGAATTAAGTGACGTCTCAGTGGTTTTATTTGTCCCCAGTGGTTATCATTGTGAGTTAGCGTCCGTACATGAAAAATGTTTCATTGGGTATTATTATGAGTTAGCGTACATGTAAAATGTTTCAGTGGTTACCATTGTGACTGTCCATACATATAGAATTTTTCAGTGATTATAAGTAAACGTTTGTGTACGTGTAATGTTTCTGTGGTTATAATTGCAAAATAGTGTCGTGTGTGTATAAGATTTCAGTGGTTATAATTACATCCTGTATGGATTCAGTTTCCGAATTGTTGTGATTGTTATGTCTTGTGTCAGTGGATTAACAATGCTTGAATCATTAAATGAATGTTATAAAGATTTACAGATTCTTGAATGGCTTTAACTGCACAAATCGTGTTAATGGATTTACAAGTTTGTGGTTATAATAATCTGAAACTGTCAATGGATTTCTCTTATTTGAGAGGTTAAAACTGTACGCATTATTTGAATATACAATGTTTTAAGTGGTTTTAACTATACACCAATTGTACATTTACAATGTTTAAGTGGTTATAGCTGTAGGCCATACATTCTTTAAGTCTATGTGTAGCTATAATTCATGTGAGATTTTACAGTTTGGGAGTGGTTATAACTGTACTCCACATATCATGCGCATGACTGTGTTGGAGTGTTTATGCTCTGTGGATATGCAGTTTTAGAGTTGTTATCGTTTGTACGTTATATGTAAGTGCATGTACAATATTGGAGTGGTCTTAACTGTATATTTTAGTGTGGATTTACGTTGTGAGAGCGGTCAACTGTATATTTTAGTGTGGATTTACGTTGTTAGAGCGGTCTTAACTGTATATTTTAGTGTGGATTTACGTTGTGAGAGCGGTCTTAACTGTATATTTTAGTGTGGATTTACGTTGTTAGAGCGGTCTTAACTCTATATTTTAGTGTGGATTTACGTTGTTAGAGCGGTCTTAACTCTATATTTTAGTGTGGATTTACGTTGTTAGAGTGGTCTTAACTGTATATTTTAGTGTGGATTTACGTTGTTAGAGCGGTCTTAACTGTATATTTTAGTGTGGATTTACGTTGTTAGAGCGGTTTTCACTGTATATTTTAGTGTGGATTTACGTTGTTAGAGCGGTCTTCACTGTATATTTTAATGTGGATTTACGTTGTTAGAGCGGTCTTAACTCTATATTTTAGTGTGGATTTACTTTGTTAGAGTGGTCTTAACTGTATATTTTAGTGTGGATTTACGTTGTTAGAGCGGTCTTAACTGTATATTTTAGTGTGGATTTTCGTTTTTAGAGCGGTCTTAACTGTATATTTTAGTGTGGATTTACGTTGTGAGAGCGGTCTTAACTGTATATTTTAGTGTGGATTTACGTTGTTAGAGCGGTCTTAACTGTATATTTTAGTGTGGATTTACGTTGTTAGAGCGGTCTTAACTGTATATTTTAGTGTGGATTTACTTTGTTAGAGCGGTCTTAACTGTATATTTTAGTGTGGATTTACGTTATTAGGGGCGTGACGAGTCAGTGATTGAATGAATGTTAGTAAGTTGATAAAATACATTATTCCTGAAGTAAGAAGTTCCCCCTGTGAACAGATAAATTATGTGTCAATAGTACGTTTACTTAAGGTATGGATGTGAAATTCACTTTGGGGGAAAAAAAAGGATGTGAAATTCACTTTGGGGGAAAAAAAAAACTAATTTAAGATTTAATCACTGATAAGTGATTATGCATTTATTAAATGATAAGGTATTCAAAATAATAATCATAACAGAGGCAGAAAGTATTATAGCGCCACAAGTGGTTACACCTGTATTGCTGTCTGTGTATTCAGAATTACATTATGTGAGTAGTTACACCTGTATGCTGTGTATGGATTTAGAATTTTTCAGTGGTTACACCTGTTTGTTGTGTTTGTATTTAGAATTACAATACGTGAGTTGTTCCACCTGATTGCTGTGTGTTTATTTAGAACTAAAATATATGAGTAGTTACACCTGTTTGCTGTGTATGCATTTAGAATTTTTCAGTGGTTACACCTGTATGCTGTGAGTGTACTTAGAATTACAATATGTGAGTTGTTCCACCTGCAAGCTGTGTGTATTTAGAATTACAATATGTGAGTAGTTCCACCTGCATGCTGTGTATGTATTTAGACGTTTTCAGTGGTTACAACTGTACATAGTGCCTGTGCACTTAACAGTGTTTTGTGGTTATATTTGTGCACAATGTTCCAGTGGACCTAACAGTGTTTTGTTGTTATAATTGTATGTAATGTGCCAGTGGACGTAACAGATTTTGTGGTTATAACTATACAGAATATGCAAGAGAACGTATCAGTGTTTTATGGTTATAATAGTACGTAATGTGCCAGTGGATATAACAGTGTTTTGTGGTTATAATTGTACGTAATATGCCAGAAGCCGTAACACTGCTTTGTGGTTATAATTGTGCGTCAGGAGTCTTTGGCTTTACCATGTTTCGGTTCTTGATATTACGCACTTACATTGAAAGGCATCGACAACAACAACAACAACAACCCCCCTAAAAAAATAGTGTACTAAATTGAGAGCCATTACCCATCCACCATCACTACCCCCATCCACCTTTCTCCTCCGTCTGCACTTTCGTCTTAAAAGAGTTTATTGTATGTTTGTTGTTGTGTTGTTTGTTTGTATAACCTGACTAACGATAAACACATTTGTTCGCGAAGTTCCAGGCGGCATTCGAGCGTGAAATTCGCTGCAAATTATCCACGCGTCAGGTGTTTCTGGTACTGACACTTTGCTCTCCTCAAGGGGAGATGACTTTCTACAAGGAAAAAAAGTATAAAGAAATATACATTTTCAACGGCACAGTGCATACGTCATATGTGAATAGTTATTAAGAAATATATAACCGCATACGATGTATTTATTGCAGTTATCGTGATGTATCTACTTTGGCTTATGACACATATTTTCTTACCTGCTTTTTGCTATACACTTATTTCCCCTTTACTAATGAAACATTATGTTTTCTAGGCATAAATGAAAAAAGCACTTTCGCAATTACAAGCGTACCAGCAATAGTTATTTTGCTCAGGCCAGTGTAAGAAACAAGGGATATGAAATAAAATGTAATAGACACAATAGGATACAATTCAACAAATATCAGATTTTAGTAGTTTCCTAATATCTGCTAACTTATTATTCATGTTTACAGTAAACTTTGTAAAGTAAAATTATTTTCAGAGTAGCTTTTACAAAGCGACAAATTCTGACTGTTTTGTGAAAGAAAATGTATTTGTCTCTGTTAACGGCAATCAATAACAATCATGTGGTGATGTTGATGATGGTGGTGGTGATGGCGATGATGACGACAATGATATTGTAACGATGATGATGACAATGATATTGTAACGAGGATGATGATAATGATATTGTAACGATGATGATGACAATGATATTGTAACGATGATGATGATAATGATATTGTAACGATGATGATGATAATGATATTGTAACGATGATGATGATAATGATATTGTAACGATGACGATGATAATGAGATTGTAACGAGGATGATATAAAGTTAAGAAAAAAAATTGTTTATATTTGAAGAACAAATATTGGATACATTCAGAGACAATTTTATGTCTCTAAGAAACAAGCGTGCATATTCTGCCCTAGATGACTGGACGATGTATGTCCTTGCTGACTGGGCGATAACTGATTCATCATAATATATATTTATAGGAAGGTCGTGGCAATGACGATGTGTACATACTCATAATAATATGAACTCTTTAGTCCAGGACGATATAATAAGAAAGATAACTTTTATTTAAGTTCTTAAATGCACCAAGCCAGTATTAACCCTTACACATCACAATGATTGTGCACTGGGCAATGCATCATAACATCTTTCGTTATCAGAAATACCTGCAACCTTTTATAATCTGATTAGTAAATGTATAGATTATGCATATCGCTTGTTTCAGTGTTGTAGTTGTGACTCTGTGTCATTTGTCTGGTAATTACACTTTTATCCTTATAACACAATTTTTGACCAGTAACATTACACGTATCATAAACTGTACTTGGGGAGATAACTTTTGTCTCTAGTGCAGCTATTGTTGCCTTGTCTTTATTGCAGCTATCATTTCTTGTCTCTATTGCAGCTATTGTTGTCTTGTCTCTACTGCAGCCATCATTTCTTGTCTCTATTGCAGCTATTGTTGTCTTGTCTTTATTGCAGCTATCATTTCTTGTCTCTATTGCAGCTATTGTAGTCTTGTCTCTACTGCAGCCATCATTTCTTGTCTCTATTGCAGCTACTGCTGTCTTGTCTTTATTGCAACCATCATCTCTTGTCTTATTTGCAGTTATTGTTGTCTTATCTCTATTGCAGCCATTATTTCTTGCGTTCATGGAAATTCCGGGAAATTCGATGCAAATGAACCGGCACCGAGATGTCGACCAGGTAAGACTTTGTTTGTCAACTCCCATTGGGGTTTCTCCTTTCACTAAAGGGGAAAAAATAAATCCAACTGCTGCAAAACGTATGTCTGTTTGTGGGCGTTACCTAAATACCGAGAGCAGTGAGGAATCCTGTGTGTGCAGCGCGGACAAAAGTAACAAGAACACAACAAGCAAATTACAACAAATGAAAAACAACTCTCAAATCTCTGGTGAAAAGTGATAGGGAAGTAGAAAAGCGAAGGGCGGGGGGGGGGGGGAGTCGTGTACGAAAAACGTCGAGGCCGTTCAAGAGCACTTTGCAGTAAATTACAAAATATTAATTTGCCCCAGTATTCGTGCTAAGGATAAAAATAACGAGAAAAAAAGAACGTCCTAATTTACAGAGAGTTCCTAGGGAGAAATGGGGGGTGTATACGTGTGTGGGAGGGGATATGAGGCATTACAGAAAAGAACTGCCAATGACAGCCTCGTTGCCATAATTCTCCTGTGGAGGAGTGAGACGAGACGATGGCAATGTATTTGCATTGTGCAGAATATATCCACAGAATACGCTAACATTTTCATGAATGTATCGAATTGTTCGCCTAGCATATTCGCATTGGCCGAACTGACTAATTTTGGACGCAAAGGGAGATAATTGTGAATGGCGATATTTTAATCAAATAAATAAATCTTTCAACAAACATCCCAACTTTCGAATCAATCTGATCAAAAATAAATAGCGTTTATATGACTGAAACAAGAGGTAGACAGGAAGTCCGCAGTGACTGAACTATACATGCGTATTCATGATGACAAGCCGTCCTTACTGGCTGGGTATTGTATACATATTTATGATGACACGCCGTCCTTACTGACTGGGTAATGTATACATATTCATGATGACAAGCCGTCCTTACTGAATGGGTAAGGTATACATATTCATGATGATAGGCCATCTTTACTGACTGGATGATGTATATTAATGTAGATCAAACTGTATTTTCGAAACTCTATTAGGTTTAGTTTTGTCAAACTTTCTGGCGGAGTTTTATTTTTTTGTCAATCATTCTGGCGCAGTTTGAGAATTTTTGTCGAACATTTTGGCAAAGTTTTAGATTTTGTCCTACTTTCTGGCAGCTTTCTAGTAGTCAAAATTGTGTAATACCGTTGAGAAATTGGTGCCCAATTCAGTCATTGGAGGTCAAAGTCAATGTGAAATTCCGTTTCACAGCAGAAACATCGCGTTAGACAATTTGCAAAATGACGTCACCAAACGGAATGAATCTTAAGATTATTATATTTGTGTGGGTTGGGATGGTGTGTGTGTGTGTGTGTGTGCGTGCGTGCATGCGTGCGTGCGTGCGTGTGTAGGGGGAATGGGGATTGTGCAGCTGACATATATATCAGAACGTGAGAGTATGCAATCGACAAAACAATTGCATATGTCAAATTTGCATACAACATATATCTGCCAGATATCCAAAACATGTGCCTTGAGCCCGCACATTGCGCTCATCGTCACCACTCGGTCTCCTTCAAAACCCAGTTAGTGTGATATGCACAACACGTTTCGTTTCTCTCCCTTGCTCGCTGATGTTAAAAGTACAGTGAGTCGTGTTATGAAATTCCTAATTTTGAAAGACAGAACACCTAGCAGCAATGATTTTATCACTGTCTACTCTTGATTAAGAGTCATGAATGCTAAAACTAGACATACAATTCTGATATATATATATTCATTTTACTGCTGATGTATATACTAGGATAAACTGAACATTGTCCAGCATTAATCGAACATTGTTTGAAATGACGTAAATGTCAAAGCTCTTTGATTATATTCGTATGTTGCATATCTGTATAGTTGATTTAATAAATTTATTGTTAAATTTATTGACCTTCTTATACATATTGATAACCATATGTTTTGAGCGATAGTGGGTGGATGGGGGGCTCGCTAAATATATATTAAAAGACAGATTTATCTTCTCCTTTGGTTAGAAGGTTTACACCTGCAGAAATATTGTCTGATAGTAAATGTTTGTCTTTAATGTTGTGGAAGAGAGAAAACGTTTACAGCGCCTGCATATCCGTCAAGTGTGAGAGACGAGTGGTGTCTTAATAATAATAATTAATCATACCAATAACTAGGGTGGCGTGTGTCACAGATAGATAGATAGATAGATTACAGATAGATACATAGATAGATAAACAAGCAGATAGCTAGGTAGCTAGCTAGATATAATATAGATAGATAGATACATAGATAAACAAGCAGACAGACAGACAGATAGATATGTATGCATGCAACTTATGTGTGTGTTGTTGGTGGTGGGTGTTGTACGTGGCCATAAAATGTAATTCAAAGTCTAGTGAAGCCATCAGTGGTGTCGTAAACTAGGAACATGAGCACTCCACTTTAAAAAAATTTTTACTCTTCATACTTCCGGAGAGTTTATTTATGAAATTCCCTGTTTTATTAATGCGTGTGTCACTATCATATTCAAGATTTAATCTTTATGACCCTTTTCCCCTCAAGAATTAGCCACTTACAGTAATCGAATAGAATGAATCAAGATGCATGATGAACATAATATACTCATTCATTATTACGAGGTCTAATGTCTATCAGTAGAACGTAATATACTCATTCATTATTAAGAGGTCTAATGTCTATCAGTAGAACGTAATATACTCACTCATTATTAAGAGGTCTAATGTCTAGAAGTAGAATTTGCCAGTCATTTCGTTTGTTTACCACTCGTTCTTCAGCCTCGTTCTCATTTTGTTTGTGTTTCACTATTGATGACATAATGATAGCTAACTGCGATGTATTGTAGTATTAGTTACAGCTGGTTTTTTATTCTGTATTGAATCATATTTCTAATTGAAGTGGAGAAATGTTCTTAACTCTTAAGGACTGGTTTACTTCCTGAACTTAAAGTATATTCCTTATCCCTCCCCCTCCCTCTTCACCACTACCATTAACTGACAATGATTGGTTCATACTTCTTTTTAATGTTTTCACATTGCTAAACTAGATTAACTGCTGCCACAGATTGACAGCTTGTCCGTTACTGTGTCACTCTCTCAATTAAAAATGCTGATCGCTGATTTAATGGGCGCGTACTGATCTGCGTGCCATAATTTTGCTGGCAGTGGCGAAGCAATGGATTGTGCAGGTTGTGCAGTACTCAAGGGCCATGGCGATCATGGGGGCCGGGGTCTCTTGGCAGCGAGCGCAGTCTATTTTTATTTTTATTTTATTACTTTCGGAATGTAATCAAATCAAGCCCAAATTTACACATACATATGACACCGATATTTCGCTTGCTTTTCCAGCTCAGCTGTTCTTTCGCTCAAGCTTTCGTTCGAAGCTGTCAACGAAATCAACCATCTTCGAAATTGCACAACTTTTACACCTCGACTATTATGCTATGTCGAATTCATTCAGTAATGTCTATACTGTCTACATGCTGCTATGTCGTCTACATTCAGTGATCTCTGCACTGCCTACATGTTGCTGCTGACATTGCCAGTGACTGTTGCGACATGTGAACGATCATTTTCAAAAGTTCGTCAAGAACTATCTACGAAGTTCCACGCCAGAAAAACATTAGTTTGTTTATTTTTCTTAATTAAATAAAATATCTTTTTCTAATATTTTTGATTCAATTATTTAATATGCCAAAGATGGCAACCCAACACCGGTCCCTGGAATACTGTTGAAAAACTTGCCGGTCCACCTCAGATTGAGAAGTGCTAGTATAATCTACCCGTGCACTTTAGCCACTTGTCTACAACTCATGGGTAACAACATGCTACATACTTTTAGCAAAGATTAATATATAATTCATTGCTTCTAAAGTCCATGGACTTGCTGTCTCAATGGGAGGTAAATTGGTACTGGCATGACGCAGTGCAGTATTTTCCACTTCTTATGTCCAAATTCTCCAAATGCCACAATTTTCCTGCCAATTAATAATATAAACAATATTTTTATGAAATGCTAGTGTTTCAGTCTGCAAGTATAGATCTGTACTTTTTAGCAGTTATTGCTTGTTAGAAAGTAAATCCAAAGACATACTTATTACTGAAGGTTGCTTTTATTTGCAAATTTATTTGACTGAATAAGGCTAAGTGGTTATTGATCCTAGGATAGAAGCCAAGAGAGATCAAAGCATGTCAGGCTTTTACAGGCTTAGAGCCTACATTCAGTTTGAAAGCCCATGTCAACTGTTATTGATCAGAGGATATCGTCTTGAAAAATTGTCATAATATTTGAGAGATTTGGTGAGATTTAACAAACCCGTGGAACAAACAACTCCAAAAATTTACGTCATGCCTGGAATGCATGACATAAGAGGCCGGCCGCATTTGCTGAGGGCTGAGGTAAATGCGGTCATGCCACATAATGAAGATGTTTTGTGTGTGTCCATTATACTGACAAGATGTATGAGAATGCTTGCTGACCACTGATTTCATCAGCTGATATAATTATTTATTTCCCTGTTCTTCTAAGAACACAATGAATGAGCTTATTCAGTAGTCAGTTCAAAACTGTCTTACTTCCATATTGATGTGTTGTCAAAGTCTTGGTGAACAATTAATTATCATTTAAGCACTGTCTTATTAATTGCATCATTGAGGACAGTGTGAATATTTAGTGTCAGTTCAACCCTGTCTTAGTTCCATCTGTTGCATTGTCATGCAAAATGTGTCTGAGTTCCATATGGTTGTATTGTTAAGGTAAAGGTGTTTTAGTTCCACAATGTTGTATTGTCGAGGTAAATGTGTTTTAGTTCCACAATGTTGTATTGTCAAGGTAAATGTGTTTTAGTTCCACAATGTTGTATTGTCAAGATAAATGTGTTTTAGTTCCACAGTGTTGTATTGTCAAGGTAAATGTGTTTTAGTTCCACAATGTTGTATTGTCAAGGTAAATGTGTTTTAGTTCCACAATGTTGTATTGTCAAAGTAAATATGTCCTAAGTTCCATACTGTTAAACTGTCATGGTAAATGTCTTAGTTCTTAACTGTTAAATTGTCATGGTAAATGTGTCTTAATTCCATAGTGTTAAACTGTCAAGATGATGTGTCTTAGCTCCAAACTGTTAAATTTTCAAGGTAAATGTGTCATAGATCCTTACTGTTGAATTGTCATGGTAAATGTGTTTTAGTTCCATGGTGTTCTTTGAGACCTTTAATCGTCTAACATATCAACAGACAAATTAACTGATGTGCCCTGAGATGGCAATGCTATATTTCCCTATAATTAATTATGACTTATATTCACACATTTCCAGCTCAGAACCCCCAGCCAACTCTTCTCAGTCACACTAACAAATTAACCAAAATGTGGGTTTAAGGTCACAAGAACAAAGAAGATTTAATAACAATAAAAAGAGAACAATAGAATTCAATTTCTGAATACTCAGGTTAACTGAGACTGTCTATATACTGTCCCAAACTTAACGTTCTTTTATCTGATTATTGTTCATCTGATTGACTATAGATTGTGTAGCTTGTGACAACTTAGCTCTGTTGTCATCAATAGAGATGAACCCATCGTGATATTGTTACTCGTGCAGCACCTTCTTGCCCGTGCTGATGAAGTCCTCCAACTATGTGATAACTGTCAGCCTATGGAAGAGTCAGGTGTATGTTTCAGAGTGAACACAAGGATTGGTTCAGCAGAAAATCACCCCAGGATAGAAAAAAGTCAGGTGTACGTTTCATAATGAACACTCCAGAATAGAAAAAAGGGACACCTGCAAAAGATGATCATATCCCTCTGTAGCGGCCAATAAGTATGAACACCGTTAAGGCTTTGCACAGTAATAAATGACTCTTACAATTTTATGTCATTAAATATTAGCTACATGCTAACTTATAACTTACAATGTTTTAATCATAGGAAAACATTTACAAATGCGACAGTAATATTCCTATTCCACATTTACATGAATCTCAATAGTTATATCCATAATCAGTGAATGGTTACATTACATTCTCATTGAATGATTATCTCAACCTCCCTTTTAGTTTTACTTGCTACAAATGGTTTCTCCAATGAATAAAGCATAGCACACATCGGGCTTATCTCAATTTCGTCATCTACACATAGAGCATGAATTATCACTAGTGCCACATATAACCTTTTCTGAAAAAGATATATGGTAGTTTCGTGCAACAATCATTAGTAAAAAATATATGAACAAGGTACCCAACATTTAATCAATAATATATAACAATAATTTCTGAGAAGTCAATAAATTTACCACTCTCTAGAATGTGCAAAATCATTTTCTCACTTATGCTGATTTCATCCCTTTTGGAATGATGCGGGAACAGTGCATAAGGATGTGCGGGTTTATCGGCAACATATATATGAACGACTCTGGGTCAAACTACAAGTTTTCTCACGTCATTGATCGAAATGCAAATGTCCATATAAGGGTGGCCCGTATCCTGTTAACATACACCCACTCTTACTGTCAGCTCTAACCCCTCTATACATCTCCACTGCCCATGCATGATCAATGAACTTGACCTAAATCATTACTGTGCATTGGGTACGACAGATTACATAATCGGCCATTTGGAGATAGATAGATAGATAGACAGACAGACAGATAGATAGATAAGTAGATAGATACATAGAGAGAGATATATAGATAGATAGACAGATAGATAGATAGATAGATAAGTAGATAGATACATAGATAGATAGATAGATAGATAGATAGATAGATAGATAGATAGATAGATAGATAGACAGACAGACAGATAGATAGATAGATAGATAGATGGATAGATAGAATACACTTATAGTTAAAGATGCAATCAGCACATCAATATTTCATACTTTATAACTATATTTTATTTTTATAAGAGTGTTATTATTTATCCCTTCACAACATTTTTTTTTGGAAAAGAGACTATTTGTTTGCATTTCTTTTCTTAAAAGCGGTCCTTTACGTTTAATAATTTGGTAACTCCCAGTGCTAATGGCGTTCAATTCTTTATATTTCTTTTCTGACATATTATTTTAATTTAGAACTGCATAATAATATACCTATGAATGTTTAAATTATTTTTCAATAAGATTTCATAATGTCTTAAACCTTCATGATGGTGTCTCGACCTTTAGAGAGTTTTCTCTTATCTAGAACGCGGGGAAGTTTTAGCAGCATTAATTCACAACAGGCTCGAAAATAAAAGAGTAATAAAAGGGTTAATAGAATAACTGACAAATTATTTCGTCATGCACTCTGCCATAAAAATTCTATGACGTCACGTTTTCTGCATATTTTATTGTGATGTCAAGCTCGGTAATTTTAAGCTCTGTATCAAACAGATCTGTGTGTCTTCAAGTTCTGTATTACAGAGTTTTGTAACATTAAGCCCTGTATCAAACAGATCTGTGTGTCTTCAAGTTCTGTATTACAGAGTTTTGTAACATTAAGCCCTGTATCAAACAGATCTGTGTGTCTTCAAGTTCTGTATTACAGAGTTTTGTAACATTAAGCCCTGTATCAAACAGATCTGTGTGTCTTCAAGTTCTGTATTACAGAGTTTTGTAACATTAAGCCCTGTATCAAACAGATCTGTGTGTCTTCAAGTTCTGTATTACAGAGTTTTGTAACATTAAGCCCTGTATCAAACAGATCTGTGTGTCTTCAAGTTCTGTATTACAGAGTTTTGTAACATTAAGCCCTGTATCAAACAGATCTGTGTGTCTTCAAGTTCTGTATTACAGAGTTTTGTAACATTAAGCCCTGTATCAAACAGATCTGTGTGTCTTCAAGTTCTGTATTACAGAGTTTTGTAACATTAAGCCCTGTATCAAACAGATTTGTGTGTCTTCAAGTTCTGTATTACAGAGTTTTGTAACATTAAGCCCTGTATCAAACAGATTTGTGTGTCTTCAAGTTCTGTATTACAGAGTTTTGTAACATTAAGCCCTGTATCAAACAGATCTGTGTGTCTTCAAGTTCTCCAATTTAGAGTTTTGTAACATTGTATCACCAAGCTTTGTGACATCGAATCAGCATAACCCTGGGCTGAACACATTTGGGCACTGTTTTCAGAACTAAAAGAAAACGAAGAAATTAAAACCACTTTTTAATATTATACCTTTCCGATTACACGCATGGCGCTGATGTCAAGGTCTCTCATTGCTGACTTTTGGTAATTGAATATTCTTCAAGCCCCGATCTTATTTCCAAGATATCATAAAAATCGGAACGGAGAAAAAATCGGATCGGTATGTAGCTATGAGTTTTCTGAGTGTCACATATGAGATCTCATTAATGCCAATAACTGAGCTCATGCTTAACTCCTTTGTCTTTTTCAGATAACGTGTTCAGCTGTTACGAGTGTAAGACCTCTACGTCACACCCAGACCACTACTGTGGTGACCCATTTAACGAAACTCATCCGGAGGTTAAGGCTGTGACCTGTGAGGACTTCTGCGCCAAGTGGGTCGTACGGTTGAAATCAGGTAATATTGTGCTCACAGCTAAGAAAGCGAAGTTGTCGTTCCCGTACTCTTTCCACCATCCATGCGCAATGACGTAATTGTTAAACGCTAATTCAGAAAGAGTTAAATAAATGACGTAATTGTTAAACGCCAATACAGAAAGAGTTAAATAAATGACGTAATTGTTAAACGCTAATACAGAAAGAGTTAAATAAAAGGGAGGAAGTGTAAAATAACAATGAATGAGTAAATAAATAAATGGGAACCGCGTTTCCGAAAGATAAAGGGTTAACCAGAGTTGTGTTTTAATAATAAATATTTAACATCTTCACCAATAGCCAACAAATCACATACTTTCAATTCTTTCTGAAATTTACACGAGGTTCGAGCGTCCATTTAATCTTCACATTCTAGTAAATCTCTGACAAACAACAGATCCGTGCAGCTAAATTTAAGTTCCTCCCGGTTGATTCTCACTCTTTTCTTAAAAGCATTTGTCAGACGTGTCAGTGTTTAGGATGTACAGATAAAATATTAATCTGACACGAACATATGGGTGTTGTGCCGAACATGGATAAGTAATTTGATAGACGGTGATAGACAATAGCACGTGATAACGTGAATCAACAAGTACAGAAGCGAAACAGCAAATGGGGAGCTTGATTAAGTAAATTGCAGATGTATAGGAAAAAAATCACTAAATTGATAGATGTAGGCCTACACAGGAAATGGTAAATGCATGTGTGAAATTACAGAAACAAATCAGTAAAGCGGTCACGTAGAGGCCAAGCAACAGGTGAATGGATTGATGTAGAGTCTAAATTTGTGAACAGACTGATGTAGAGTGAAAACAATAGACGAAGAGATAAAGCGAACCGTGTGCAGACAAAGCAACACGTGGACGATTGGAAAGGGAGACAAGCATGTAAAGTTGTCGCGGAGAGATAATGTAGTGCGCGAAGAGAGAAAGATGATCGCATTAGGGAACAAATAAAATAGATAGAAAAAAGATGGAGAGACAAACCATTAGTAAAAAAAAAAAAGTGGATAGACCGAACAGCAGAAATAAGAGTGTTTACGATAATGGTTAAATAAATGTCTAAGGAGTAATTAATAAAATCGTCATTAATGGGTCTCCTTTCTTCGCTGTTCTTAGATATTTAATAGTTTTGTTATGTTGAGAAATGAAACGAAGTGCCGAAACGGAGAAAATAAATTAAGGTATAGTTTTATTGAAATATAAGTTTTAGAGAGAAAGAAAAAAGGATTAAAAGAATATGTAGAAAGAGTGAAACTTTACAGTAAAGTTTAAAGGATTAGCAGCGCTATAAATATCTTTTCTTTACCGAAGGAAACCTCTACTACCTTCCTTGAATACCAGGGTAAGGAGGAAGGCCCCACAGGAACCCTGCAGACACTGAGATCATCAAGTAGATGAAAAGTTTTCACGCAGTTCCTGTGGGGAAAAGAAGTTAACGGAAAGAAAAGAGAGAGTTCTCGGGGCTCTTCTGTTTTACAAAACAGATTATCATGTAAGATTCAAATGTTGCAATTACAACACAGATTATCATGTTAGATTCAAGTGTTGCAATTACAACACAGATTATCATGTAAGATTCAAATGTTGCAATTACAACACAGATTATCATGTTAGATTCAAGTGTTGCAATTACAACACGATTATCATGTAAGATTCAGGTGTTGCAATTACAACACAGATTATCATGTAAGATTCAGGTGTTGTAATTACAACACAGATTATCACACAACACTGCAATTGAAAAGCAATTTATCAATTAAGATTTAGATCGGTGAAATTAAATGTAGTTTGTCATATAAGATTTAGGTGTAGCGGTTAAAAAATAGATTATCATATAAGATTTATGCGTAGCAGTTAAAAAATGGATTAACATATAAGATTTAGTTGTAGCGGTTAAAATATAGATTATAGTATGATTTATGGTGTTGTATTTAAACTGTGACTATCATACAAGATTCAGGTAATGGAATTAAAAATAGATAATAAATATGAGATTCAGGTAATGGAATTAAAAACAGATTGTCATATAAGTTTAGGTATTGAAATTAAAACCAGGTTATCATACCAGACACAGATGCTGCAGGTTAATTCCTATGAATTCCCAATCTGAAACTGAATAATTTTTGGACAGGGTGGTGTGTGTGTGTGTGTGTGTGTGTGTGTGTGTGTGTGTGTGTGTGTGTGTGTGTGTGTGTGTGTGTACGTGTGTGTGTGTTTGTTTGTGTGTGTGTGAGAGAGTCATAAATTCAGCAGTAGAAGAAAGTTTTTAATGCATGCATGAATGTGAATACTATGTCACCCATCTATCTGGCTATTTAACTCTGTGAGAATGTGTAGATAGATAGAAACAGATTGATGGATGGTTGGATGGATATTTCGATAGACAATATTTATGTGTGGGCATACGTGTGTGTGTATGTGTGTTTATGTTCTAGTACGTTCTTGTATGTGTAAAGTTTGATTTATTTCATTCAGACCTCGCCATGACAGACCTTTTCATTATTACCACTAAAACTCAATCATCATATTGATTAGTACTTCCCTAAACGACAAAACTCTATTGCGCCCGACAGTGACTGAATATTCATGCATTACTCACATACTGTACTTTATCTATATTAGCAGCAAAATGAATATAACATAAGTAAAGTGAAATTGTCTAATAGCACAGGTTGCATAGGTCTATATATATATATAATGCATGCACCAACTCACTCAGTGACAGACGTACAGTGAAATAATTTAATACCAAAAGTTACATTAGTTTTATATGTAATGCATGCACCTGCTGACTCAGTGATATCTGCCTAAAACCTAACTTTTCTTTGTTCTCTAGTTTAATGGCATGTCCATTCAACGATGACGCTCTAATTAGTCCTATAAACAATATTTGCATTACGATGACGCTCTAATTAGTCCTATAAACAATATTTGCATTACGATGATGCAATAATTAGTCCTATAAACAATATTTGCATTACGATGACGTTATAATTAGTCTTATATACAATATTTGCATTACGATGACGCTATAATTAGTCTTATATACAATATTTGCATTACGATGACGCTATAATTAGTCCTATAAACAATATTTACATTACGATGACGTTATAATTAGTCTTATATACAATATTTGCATTACGATGATGCAATAATTAGTCCTATAAACAATATTTACATTACGATGATGCAATAATTAGTCCTATAAACAATATTTACATTACGATGATGCAATAATCAGTCCTATAAACAATATTCGCATTGGTCGAGTTCTATGAAGTTTCTCTTTCAAGTACACCAGAAAGCGTTCATGCATTCAGTGCTCAACGATGTCTTGGCATTATGTGCGCCAGTCATTGTACACAATATCATACAACAAACACTCCGTGTACTCGTGAGTGCGTGTGCGTTTTTGTGTGTAGACTGGAGGTTGCGCGTGAAAGAGGCCACAGATGCGAGGTTAGAGACACTTCAGACTTTAATCTCTGGTCACAAAAAGCAACAGAAACATATTGCAGACAACTTCAGATCCAGATTAGTAGAGTCTGCTTTAACCATCCTCATATTTTTCCATGCCCGTCTGTTCAAGGGAAAGGGGGGGGGGGACGTGTTTATGTACTCCCACAGGTGCCATGCAGACAGTACGCACTTGTTCAAATGGCTTGGAGCTCCATCTCCGCATCTTTCCCGTCTGCATGAAGGAGTCCGGCAGCCAGGAGGGTCACGTGTGCTTTTGTACGGGACAGTTGTGCAACAACGCACTTTCGCTTCCTCGGATTTCAGTCGGATGGACGACTGTCGAGCTCTTGGTGGTGACCGTGATTATGAGCAAATTGCTTTAGGTCACGTGACATTTTACTCTCTTACATTTGAATGTGAGTGTGGGCGAGTGAGTGAGTGAGTAGTGAGTGAGTACGAGAGTGGAGCACGAATATGATCAGGTCATGTCTGTGTCATCATTTTGGAAAGATTGTTAATAGTGAAGAGTGTTTATTTTTAAGAGCGAAAGAAAATTTATATTTCAGTGAGTGAGTGAGTGTGGTATGACGCCCACTTCGAACCGGTGTTGATTTTGGAAAGAAAGTCAGTGTGTGAATATGTATGTGTGCTTGTGTGTAGTATAAGCGTGATTGACATTTGTGAGTGTGTGTATGTTCAAGTTATGTTTTGTGTACGTATGCGAATAACTGTGATAAAGTGCTGTATGTGCATTTGTGTTTTATGAGTTTGTGTGCAAATTGCACTGATATTATTTTTTCTTGTTAATGTAAACGATTTATATTATTTTTCATTTATGTTATTAAAGTTAAAACTAATAAATTGTATTTGTCATTTATTTATTTTATTGAATGTGATTTCATTTGAATGGATTAGAATTAATAAATTAATTAATATATTAATAATTATGATATAATTAATAAATAATTCGTGCTATCTACTTGAGCTATCAAAGATTTAAAATAATTGAAAAAAACCAACAAAAAAACCCCACGAAAACGTAAACAAAATGTGTATACGTTTTTTGCAGTTCGCAAAAATGCAAAAACATGGCTCTCTTTGTACCATTGTAGGCATTCTGACAACAACACCCAATTATGGTCACTCTAAACAAATTAATGAGAACATAATAGCATCTGCTTATTCAGCTTAAAAATATAGGGGACATAACTCATTGAAAACCAAGGGAACATAACTCATGGAATTGTCTCACAATGCAATGCTAAAGTGTTCCACCACACTTCAATCTCGTCTCACTTAACAGGACGAAGACACCGACTATGTCCTCCTAACATTGTACGATGCTGAAATTATACACACACACACACACACACACACACACACACACACACACATACACACACAAACCACCCCAAATGTATAGAATTCATTGAAGGATAAAAATAATCCATTGACAAAATTATTACTTTAAAAATATGTACGGTTGAAAATACAGATCTCAAGTTGTAAACTACTAAAATAGAATGTAGTGGTGACAGATAAGCTTTTCACAAGAATAAAAAGTGAAAATTGTTCTATCAGAATATATTTTCTTTATTAGGGATCTAATTCAGTACTTAGCAAGCATTAATCCAAAATGAGTGCAAAGTCAAATGACTATTTATCTAATGACGTCGACTTTCTGTACTGACGTCAGAAGGGGAAATTCAATGCAAGTGATATTTGTAACCGTTCTACTGTTTTGAATGAACTTCAAGGATCTCAAAGTGGGTCAAGGTGAAAGTTGAAAAAGGCGAGTCAGGGTAGATCACTAGTGTGAATCAGGTAGAACCAAAAGGAGCCACAGATGAAGAAACTAAAAGGCATAAGAAAGTACCAAACAAGATGCTGTCACTATTTCCTGTAACAAGAAGATGCTTACTTCACACGAATCTAATCTAGCTCAATTATTTTATCTTTCCATTGAACAAACTTGTCAGATCTTGTCCCCTGTTAAATACATCATTTCAGTTCTCTCATCCTCGGCTGATTAACTTTACGTCATCTCTACCCATAGTACTCTCACTAGGTTAAATCATACTTAGTTAAATGTGTCACACGTCTAAATAATAAATATATGCACAAAAGAGCTACAATTGAACAAGTATGGTGTTCGTTACAACTTTAGAGTACCATACATAAAACATAATTTTCCTATGAAATCTGCACATCAAACAAAAATAAGTATAATTAAACAAGTGTAGCATCCTGCACAAAATTAAACTACACTACAAAATATCAAAATCATTATAATTAAGTTTAACAAAATATATTTCTGCCAAGTTAAATCATGATATGAAGCACCCTATCATTGAATTTTCCCAGGGCTCGACTTCGCCATCTATACATTAGCGTTTTCGATTGGTTAGTTCAACTGTCTTGTACTCTGTCATTAGTCAATCATGACATATACTTTGACAAAGCCTCTACATGTCATTCAGTAATGATCACTAACTGCCACTCACTCAACCTGTCTAATCCTTTGACAACAGACCCCGGGACAAAGCATCCTTACTATGATTTGAAAGTTCTGGCTCATTGAAACTTGAGTGGCAAATGACAAATTCCTTTAGCGTGATAGCTACCACACTAATATTTTGGAGTTATTAGCTTGTGCAGGCTTACATTAGTATTGTTCTTAACGTGCAAAGCATGGCTTCTACTTTAAACATAGTCAAACTTTAGTACTAAATAACAAAACAATGTACATTTATGAATATAAAAATTCATGTCATAGAAAAACTGAAACGTGGGGCAATGACAAAATAATTGCCACACCGAAGAGATTTATTTTGTTTGTTTATTTTCTTGTTGTTTGATGTATTTGTTTCAGCATTTGCTGATTATGTGAAGGTTTTGCTGGGGAAGGATGGTGGTGTTAGGGGAATCATCATTTTTGGTTTGTTAGGTTTCTTTCTTGGTTTATTTTTATGTGCACATGAAAAATTTAATTTTTAAAAAAATTGACGATACACAGGTAATGTCAAACACAAAGAAATAGAAACAAAAAATCCATTTCAATTTTGTTTTAAATTGTGAAAAATAAAATTAAAAATATATACAAAAACATGAGGTTGAGAGAAACAAGCTGATGGTGCACAATGCACCTGATGACACAATGGACAAGAATGTTAACGAAGACAGTTATCAGATATTCCCACGTTTTCTGATATTCCATGGCTATGACTATCACTGTACAGTAAAGTCGATTTGCAGACTTCTCTGCATATTATATACTCTTTGTGGCTTAAACGGTTGCTTTAGGGAGGGACTACTGTTTGTTTCATTAGCACCAGAATAGCGTTATGTCTATCACTGGGCTGTCGACACCTTTCTCAAAAGCGATATTCCAAGTGAAAACGAATGGTATTGTCAGCACTAGTTCTCTCACTATAACTGTTTGTGAGATGACTGGCTGAAAGGTTTGAGTGCGGACCCAGACTCACTCTGTCTTTCCCACCTCATCATGCTATCATGCGCACAGGTATTTCACACTGGAAGTTGGATTGAGTAAAGAATGTGGTCCTAATGTTTTCTGGTATTACTTGTCCAAAATGAAACTGTTTTCCCCAGGTGATCTCTCCACACTGACACCACAGTTTGTATTTTCCAGGTAACCTGTCCCCACTGACATCACTGTTTCTTTCAGGTGGTCTGTCCATACTGACATCAACGTTTTCTCCAGGTAATCTCTCCACACTGTCATCACTGTTTCTTTCAGGTTGTCTGTCCACGCTGACATAATCGTTTATTCCAGATGAATTGTCCACACTGACATCACAGTTTGTATTTTCCAGGTAACCTGTCCACAGTGACATCAACGTTTTTTCCAGGTGATCTGCACACACTGACAAACATATTTTCCTTGGCGATTTGACCATATTTGACATTGCTATTTTTCCTTCTGATCTGTCCGAACTGGCATCTTGTACTGTCATGACTTTTCTTAATAGAATGAACGTTGATATGTCCTTACTAGTTATGCTGTCATTCATTAATATTTTCCCCACACACAGGTGTCACTGTTACGTATAACGACGTATTTGCATGAATTGATTTTCTTATTATTTGTCCACACAGGTGTTACTGTCTATTTGATGGATTATCTGCAACATCAGTGTAGCATGTATACAGTGCTGTAACACGTAGTCTATTGCCTCAACTGTTACACTTGATTTCAAAATCAGATTTTACGTTTGAAACAAATATATGTACGTCATAGGTATAATGTGGTCTTCTGTAAATTTCCATCACTTCATGAAAAGATGTAAAGTAATATTTGAACAGAAACTACAAAACTCTGTGATTGTTTTCCAGACATCAACATTATTTTTCTCTTTACAAAATAAGTAGTTATACATTAAAAGCCAATAATAATAAATTTTGTATATAGATAATTGTTCAAATAAAGCTTGAATTATATTTTATTTAGTAAAATATATATGTATGATTTCAAACACAACTATATATATATATATATATATATATATATATATATATATATATATATATACGTGTGTGTGTGTGTGTGTGTGTGTGTGTGTGTGTAAAAAGAGAAGGTAAGATAGACAGATGATAGAAGTTTAATAAAGCCTATGAATCTAACATAACAGTAATTGTGTAATTGTCATCACAACGATGGTAATCCGTATGTTTATTTTACAGATTTTATTTAATAATTAAATTGTAACTTTCTGGGGGGTTCATAACAGCTGCACAAGATCAAGCACTCAACACACAAAACGAAAATCATGAAAGTCTCAAATGATTCCAAATGTAGCCTCTGCAAATCCAGAGACAACAGAGCACTACTATCTGGATGTCAGGTTCTGGCTGGAACAGAATACACCAAACGACACATTGAAGTGGCAAAACACATACATAGAAATCTGTGTGAGAACTATGGCATAAAAACCCCAGAAAGAGCATGGATGCACCAACCAGCAGCAGTCACCGAAACAGAAGAAGTCAAAATACTGTGGGGCTTTGAGATAAGAACAGATCGGATGATTCCTGCACGAAGACCAGACATTGTAGTTCTCAATAAGTCCAACAGAACAGTAACAATCATTGATGTCGCTGTTCCAAGTGATAGAAACATAAAGACAAAAGAAAGAAAAAACAGAAAAATACCAAGACCTCAGATTAGAAATTCAGAGACTGTGGAATGTAAAAGCAGAAGTGATACCTATAGTGATAAGAGCCTTGGGGAACATAACATCTGAATTGGAAGGCTACCTGAATAAACTCCCTGGAAACCAAAAACTCGCTCCACTACTCAAAGCAACGCTCCTCGGAAGTGCCCACATCCTCTGTAAAACCTTGGATCTCCCAGAATCATGGTAAGATTCCGAGACCTTGGATCACAACCGACAGTCAAACAAAAGTCGTGGAAAGAGGTATAATAATAATATAAATTTCTCAGTCAGAAGTAATATTCCTCTTTCACAAGCACGCACACATTTATACACATCCCTAAAACTGAAATTTACCAATAACTAGGATGAAGTGTAAAGCCATAATTCTGTCTCTCTATCTATCCTTTAGTCTTGTCTACCGTTGGGGCACCACTGATGACCTGACAACCAGTTTCCTCCATTCCATTCTGTTCTCAGCTAATCTTACCGTATTGCTCAGTTTCAGTCCTGAAAGCCATAATTGCTGTGCACTAAATCTACTGACGCAATTACTTCTGGTGACGCAATAAATGACGTCACGCTCTAGCTTTGACAAGAAGCGATAAGCCGGTTTCTCTGGAAACATTTCGAGGAGAAAGCTTTTCGTCGACGGTTTCCTTTAAGGCATCAGCGCACGGAGCGCTCAACACCCGGAGAAGAACTGCCGTTATCAGGATCTCGGGACAGGTTAGGCGGGAGCGGGCAGGAATTTGGCAAGCAGCAGAATGTCCACATCCCACGGGGACAAAGAAGGTGCAGAGAAGGAGGAGGACTACACTGTGGTACGGTCGGAAGCGGCCATGCTACAGCGCACACATCAGTACACCAAGGCCATCAAGCGGTACACGCAGGTAAATCTCGCGATGAATGGCATGTAAGGGCAGACCACTTACACATTGTAATTTTGTATTTTACTCTTGCGTGATTTTGCCAGACTCAGTTTTTTTTCTCTGTTTGGATTGGGGGGTATTTTTCCCCTCTGTAAAAGGTGAATGATCATTGGAGTGCCCGTTAACACTGAATGACACGAGATATCGATACTAGTAATGAAACAGTGTCCTTGAATCTTTGAAGATGTCCCCATATTGAAAGACTGAGGTAGTCAGCTTTAGTAAATGTTATGGAAAATGTCTCATTAATATCTCTTGTGTGTGTAGATATGTTTCACAAACTAGGTCCTGCTTAAACTTTTCTTGGTTTGTGGGTTGGCCATAAACGGCTTGGTTCTTCTCACTGTATTCTGCGTTCCAGTCCAAAAAATTTGATCAATAATGCAGCCCCACTGAAACAACCAACCCCTCAATAAAATAAAATAAAATAAAATAAAATAATTAAAACGAAAAGAAGGATAGATATAAGTTAATTTCGCTCTCTGAAAAATCCGCTTCCTTAAATATAATATAACCTTCTACTGTAGCGCATATAGTCTCCCAATGGATTTCTTGTAGATGACACCATAAACTTATTCATTACCCCCCCCCCCCTTGGGGAACAGAGAGGGCATTAACATCATTCGTTGTGATCTACACGAGAACAACACGTGATTGGAAGTGAAAATGATCACATTTTACAGCATCAGAAGCTGTAGCAGTCAAAGTAACCGTGATGGCGATGCATTAATTCACTGAATTCCAGCAGTGACTTACAAACTAGAGGATGTGTTTAACCCCTTGTCTGCAAAGAATCACTCTCTTTGGATTAATCGAAAATCTTTAGGTGACAAAAATGATTTATTTTTTAATGGACTGTGCTTCTTCACTGCATTTTATTACAGCTACTTTTGGTGCTTCAATTTTACTTAATTAATAGGGTTTTTAAAGTTAAAGACGTTCTGTTCAATTGCCTACTCAAAATGTTAACTCGTTAACCCGTTCAGCGTCACGCTAAATGATAATTGAATGAGTCACTGTGTTAAAAAATTAAAACCAACTGTACTAATTAATAGGAAAAAATACATATTATATTGAACAACAATTTACACAGCAGGCTCGTATGCATCACTTCAATCGAGGCTGTTTAAAGTGAATATCAGTGCCATCAAACGAGGCAGTTTAAAGTGAATATCAGTGCCATCAAACGAGGCTGTTTAAAGTGAATATCAGTGCCATCAAACGAGGCTGTTTAAAGTGAATATCAGTGCCATCAAACGAGGCTGTTTAAAGTGAATATCAGTGCCATCAAACGAGGCAGTTTAAAGTGAATATCAGTGCCATCAAACGAGGCTGTTTAAAGTGAATATCAGTGCCATCAAACGAGGCTGTTTAAAGTGAATATCAGTGCCATCAAACGAGGCTGTTTAAAGTGAATATCAGTGCCATCAAACGAGGCAGTTTAAAGTGAATATCAGTGCCATCAAACGAGGCTGTTTAAAGTGAATATCAGTGCCATCAAACTAGGCAGTTCCTTCAACATAAAAATCCAAACAGCACAAATAACAAGTAGAGCAAATACATGCTGAAGATTGTTGTACTTTGAAAACGAACAAAAACTAACGATAAAGAACATCGTAATGCCACATTCAGCAAACCCGATGGTAAAGACATTCACATTTCAAAACTGAGTACTATCGTATCTGTCATGAGGAGTACTATCGTTTCTGTCATGAGGAGTACTATCGTTTCTGTCATGAGGAGTACTATTGTATCTGTCATGAGGAGTACTATCGTTTCTGTCATGAGGAGTACTATCGTATCTGGCGTGAGGAGTACTATCGTATCTGGAGTGAGACGTATTATTGCATTTGAAGTAAGGAGTAAGATTGATTCTGACGTAAGGAGTATTTTACATCTCGCTTGAGGGGTATTATTGTATATGACATGAGGAGTACTATTGCATTTGATGTAAGGAGAATTGTGGTATCTGATAGGAGTACTTTTGCATCTGGCGTGAAGAGTACTAGTGCATTTACACGAGGAGTACTATTACATCGATGTGAGAAGTACTATTGTATCTGGCGTGAGGAGTAGGATTGCACTACTGAATCTGGCGTGAGGAGTAGTATTGTACTGTTTGCATCTGGGGTGAGAAGCAGTATTGTACTGTTGTATCTGGCGTGAGGAGCAGTATTGTACTGTTGTATCTGGCGTGAGGAGTAGTATTGTACAGTTTGTATCTGGCGTGAGGAGTAGTATTGTACTCTTTGTATCTGGCGTGAGTAGTAGTAGTGTACTGTTTGTATCTGGCTTGAGGAGTAGCATTGTACTGTTTGTATCTGGCGTGAGGAGCAGTATTGTACTACTGTTTCAGGCGTGAGGAGTAGTATTGTATTCTTTGTATCTGGCGTGAGGAGTAGTATTGTATTCTTTGTATCTGGCGTGAGGTGTAGTAATTGTAGTAATTGCAATAATAAATAGTGAGAAATATATTATATCAACATTTTTTAAAGTGTCGTGTTACTCTCTTTCAGCTAAATTCTTCCTATTTTCACTCACAGGCCTTGATGCTGAGGCCTAACAACAAGGAGTGTCTGGTGGAACGCTCCAAGTGTCACATGGCGTTGGGGGACGCTCGTAAGGCGCTTACGGACGCAGAGAACTCTCTTACTGGGGACCCCAACTACATCAAGGTTCGTGCTTAGCTGTATGTATGTATGTGTGTGTATATATATTCTGTCAACTGTCTGCCTATTTGTTTATTCTGTCTAGCTATTTGTTTATTTATTTTGTCAACTGTCTGTCTGTCTAGCTATTTGTTTATTCTGTCTAGCTATTTGTTTATTTATTTTGTCAACTGTCTGTCTGTCTAGCTATTTGTTTATTTAGTCTGTCAACTATCTGCCTGTCCAGCTATTTATTTAGTCTGTCAACTGTCTGCCTATCTAGCTATTTATTTAGTCTGTCAGCTGTCTGCCTCTCTAGCTATTTATTTAGTCTGTCAACTGTCTGCTTGTCTAGCTATTTATTTAGTCTGTTAACTGTCTGCTAGTCTAGCTATTTATTTAGTCTGTCAACTGTCTGCCTGTCTAGTTATTTATTTAGTCTGTCAACTGTCTGCCTGTCTAGCTATTTGTTTATTTATTTTGTCAGCTGTCTGCCTATCTAGATATTTATTTATTTAGTCTGTCAACAGTCTGCCTGTCTAGCTATTTGTTTATTTATTTTGTCAACTGTCTGCCTGTCTAGCTATTTGTTTATTTATTTTGTCAACTGTCTGCCTATCTAGATATTTATTTATTTAGTCTGTCAACTGTCTTTCTATCTATTTGATCTAGTGTAAATTTAGCCATCTGTTTCTCAGATTTATCTAATGTTTTCCCCTCTAGTTACCTCTTAATCTAATGGCTTTTCCTTAGATTTGCCTTATTCCTTGTGCATCCAGCCATCAGAAGAGATACGATTTAGACTTCAATAATGTGCGTGTATGCCCACCACATCACATTACAAATCACTGAATCCAAACATACAAAGATATATGCAATTTATACATGTAATTAATGTAGGCGTTTGTATGCTTGTACGATAAAAGGTAATAGTCATCAGGGAAATTAGTACTCTATACTCTCTCTCTCTCTCTCTCTCGAATTGGTCTCATTAGGTCAAAGGGCATAGAGGACAGTGTGTTTTAACAACAGATAGGAGTAAGGTCTATCAAATGAAAATAATTATTCTCTTTCTACTGTGACTTTAACATTTAATTTACTGGAGACATTCAAATAAACACCCAAACATAAAGTAAAAAGAAATACTTAAAAATAACATCCAGTCAAAGCTCAATATAAGCACACCCAAACAATAGTACACTTAAGACAATGCTCAAAAATAGCTCACTTCACATCAACTATAACTAATTCAAATCAATATTTTTAAAATAGATCACTTAAAGCAATACTAGACAAAGCTCACTTAAAGGCACTCCAAATATAGCTCACTTAAAACAAGACTGAAATATATATCGTTTCAAAAAATAATTAATCGAAGATGATTGAAAACAGCTCACTTAAAACAACACTTAAAACTCCCAGATATAGCTCACTTAAAAAAACACTTAAAACTCCCAGATATAGCTCACTTAAAACAACACTTAAAACTCCCAGATATAGCTCACTTAAAACAACACTTAAAACTCCCAGATATAGCTCACTTATAACAACACTTAAAACTCCCAGATATAGCTCACTTAAAACAACACTCAAATTTAGCTCACTTAAAGCAATATAAAAAACAGCATAGCTCACGTCAAGCAACATCAAATGAAAGATCACTTAAACAACACCCAAACACAGCTTAGTTAAAGAGAGCAGCAGTCCATGCAATGGAGATATTTCAACCACCCCATTGCCGACATGATCCAACTTCTGCTGAATCACCTCTACTGGCCACCAGCGCCTGCATTCACACATCCCAACGGACACCGGGGACAACATCGACGCTGGCGCCAACATCAACAACGACAACACCGCCAGTGAGGAGGACAGGAGGTTGAATATCCTAGGCGCAAGTACACACTAGGCAAAGACTTGGTGCGCTACTTGCTTGGGCTCTGTAAGTCACCTCCCTCCCACCCTCTCACTCGAACATCGTAAAAGACGTCAACAACAACAGTGCCATCAAGAGCATTAGTCCACAGATTACCGGACTAAAGCACGCCTCTGCCAGCCAGACATGATAAACACAACGGACAAAAGAACTACAAACTCAACCACTCCGAGACTCAACAACAGACAGCACGGCATCCAGACAACACTACCACAAGTACAGCAAAAACTATTACAACAAGGTCAGAGCAACAGGCAAAACACAGGGGAAATAACCAACAACACTACAGTCGAAACGGAACAATCATCAGCAATAAAAGAAATACAACATGAGCAACACAGAATGGCCGCCACCCCATTCAGATTAAAGGGAGAAGAGGAAGGCCCCACAGGATCCCCCCCAAAAACTGAGAACATCAGGTAGATGAAAAGATTTTATGCAATTCCTGTGGGGTAAAGAAATTAACGGAAAGAAGAAAGAAGCTTAGTTAAAGCACCATCTAATGAAAACTCACTTAAAGCAATGCCCTAACCTAGCTTAATTAAAGCAATATCCAATGAAACCTCATAAAAAGCAACACTCAACATAGCTTACTTCAAGCTACACTCAAACATAGCTTGCTTAAAACAACTCACACAAAATAGCTCGCTTAAAACAATACTCAAACACAGTTAAAGCAACATCCAATGAAGGAACACTTTAAGCAACATCTAAAACATAGCTCACTTAAATCAACACTCAAACAAAGCTCACTTAAATCAACACTCAAACAAAGCTCACTTAAATCAACACTCAAACATAGCTCACTTAAATCAACACTCAAACAAAGCTCACTTAACACCAAATCAAAGCTTACTTAAAAGAAAACATCCAGCGTAGCTCACACACAACACCCAAACAAAGCTCACTTTATCCAACACCCAAACAATACCAAAACCAATATCCTAGCACAACTTACTAATTAAAAATATTAAGCATTTTGTGCTTAAATTGTTAATTTCAAAGAACACTCAAGTATAGTTCACATAAGCAACGCAAATGAATTTCACCTAAGCAAAAGTTATAGTTATGTAACATAACCATAGTTTACTTGAGCAGCACTCAAGTATACTTCGCTTAGAGTAACGTCTAACAACATACTCTACAACAACCAAGCACTAAGAACAGCACTAAAGTTGAGTTACCTTCATTAAGCAGCACCCAAACATACATCATTCGAATTCAGTGCCCAATAAAGATTTCCCATTAAGCAATTAATGATTTTAATATATAATAATAATGATGATAATGGTAGTGGTGGTGGTGGTGATAAAAATGATAATGGTGACTAAAACATAGTGATGATGATACTGATGATGGTGGTGGTGACAATGATGATGACGACAACGACGATACTGATGGTGATGATGATGATGATGATGATGATGATGACGACGACGATGATGATAGTGGTGGTGTTTTTATTATTTTTTAAAATTATTTTTGGCAGGGTATATTTCAGAAAGCAGAAGCACTTTATCAGAAAGGAGAGTTTGAAATGGCGCTCGTATTTTTTCAGCGTGGCAGCAAACTGCGTCCAGAATTGCACCAATTCCAACTGGGAATCACGAAATGTCAGGATGCTATCAATAATTCAGTGGGATGTGAGTAGAGGTGAAAGTGATGGGTTCACACGGTGCATGAACTCATTACAGTTTATAACAGTACGATATTAAGAGTACGAATGAACTAGCTTGCTCTGTATGAAACCATATGTAGCTTGTCCATTGTACAGAATCTTTCATTTTGACTGCATTAAAAATTGTTTTTCTTTCTATGCATTGTTCATTCTTGCAATAAGGATAAATGTCAAATAAATGTCGATTAATGTCGATAAGTGTCGAGATGTGCATGCTTACAGACATAAGTAAATCCTTCGACGGTATACGATAGCCACAACAAACTGAACTAAACTAAGGAAGACATTTTATGTTCGTCCGATAAGTGTAAATTAAGTCATTCCTTTGTACGTCGAAAGTATGATCACTCTCAAAGATGGGAAGTGGAAACAGTTAAGACACGCCGTTTAGAAAATTTAAAATAGGTGACCGAATTCTTGGCCTCGTACGGTGAAAATTATTTACAGTTAATTTGTTCCATGCCTTTCATTTTATCTTATGAATACGACTAGTTCAAACCCAATGTGCCAACGAGAAGGCCATTTCAACGGAACTCGCACACAAATGAGTTAACAGTCGTATATACGTTTAACAAGCGTGGGCGCGATGAACAGTTTGTCTAGCTAATTCTACTCTAGCCTAGATATAGCGTATTATTCTTTCAACTAACGAGAGAGAGAGAGAGAGAGAGAGAGAGAGAGAGAGAGAGAGAGAGAGAGAGAGAGAATTGGAATGTGCAGAGTTGCGTAGGACTATGCAGAGTAGTTTTAGAGTTAGACTGTACTGTATAATGTAGGACTGTTCAAGGTAGTGCGGGACTGTACAAGGTAGTGCAGGACTGTACATGGTAATGCAGGACTGTATATGGTAATGCGGGACTGTACAAGGTAGTACGGGACTGTACATGGTAATGTGGGACACAAGGTAGTGCAGGACTGTATATGGTAATGCGGGACTGTATATGGTAATGTGGGACTGTACAAGGTAGTGCAGGACTGTATATGGTAATGCGGGACTGTACAAGGTAGTGCAGGACTGTATATGGTAATGCGGGACTGTACAAGGTAGTGCAGGACTGAACATGGTAATGCGGGACACAGGGTAGTGCAGGACTGTACAAGGTAATGCGGGACACAAGGTACTCAGGACAAGGTAGTGCAGGACTGTACATGAACTGCGGGACACAAGGTAGTGCAGGACTCTACATGGTAATGAAGGACTGTTCACATGGTAGTGCGGGACTGTACATGGTAGTGTGGGACTGTTCATGGTAGTGCAGGACTGTTCATGGTAGTGCGGGACTGTACATGGTAGTGCAGGACTGTACATGGTAGTGCGGGACTGTACATGGTAGTGCAGGACTGTTCATGGTAGTGCAGGACTGTACATGGTAGTGCGGGACTGTACATGGTAGTGCAGGACTGTTCAAGGTAGTGAAGGACTGTACATGGTAGTGTGGGACACAAGATAGTGCACGACTGTACGATCTCGCTTTGGATCACTACATCTTAAAACTTTAAGTTAAGCAAAATACTTGTTCATAACTGTAGACAATCATTTACAGTAATATCGAATTAAAAATGACGTATCTTTAACATTTCCTAATCATGTATATTTGAATACGATTTCATTAAAGTACATTACGATTTAATGTCTGCAATTCTCGATCGTATTATCCATTTATAAATATGAAGATTCTCTGAAGAATATGACAGGAGCCTTCTACCGTTTGAACCTTAATGCTTGCAAAAGAGACTTTCAAGTAACTTTGCATTGTCTGAATGTAGTCTTAACATAAGGTATGGTTTGGTAAGCACCTGACCTTTAAATGAGATCTTAAGCTGAAATAGTTTGTCCAGTACAGACAAAAATGAAAGAAAAAAATAATACTTAATGCAGACTTAATTTATAGGTTTAAAACTTTAGTGTGTGTTTGTGTGTGTTTTGTTTGTGTGTGATTTATTTTCAGTCTGCAGAGTATTTGTTATTAATCGCTGAGTTTTCTACCTTAATTCTTGAAACTATGAATCAAGCAATAGTTTTTTACAGTCACAAGTTTCATGAAATAAACCTATCCCGTCTATTGTTTTAGTCAAGATTACAATTGTTTTAACCAAGACTGTTGTCTTTTAACCAAGACTTCCTTTATTTTGCTATATACGACAGCACCGGAACGCGTTAAACTTACCACGAAAGGAGATTTGTCGTTTCTGCTTGCCAATGAGGTAATCTTGCATTTTCCTTTTGTTTGTTTCTTTGTTTGTTTTGTTGTTTTATTTTTTATATATAATTTGTTCATTTACTTTTCGTATGATATGTAAGTCATATTTATTTTCTGCGGGTTATTTTCTTGCCGATCTAAGTACACTCACCCGTGACCTATTTTATTTGATTTATTATAGCGAGATAACAGGACACCAAATTAATTCCCTTGAACACCACAATTGGCCTTGACCTTCCAAATGTTTTATGTGGTCCCATTCAATAATGAACTAACCCATTGCTGTCAACTTTTCAACATGATAACTTTATCATTGACCTGTCAGCTACATAAAGTGATCCATTCTAGTAATTATCAAAACTATCATTTAATGTGGAGAATTACTCACTTTGAGCGTTTCTTTCTCATAAGCTAGAGAGCTGTTTCAATTACACCCTATGAGTTAGCTCTCCTTATTAGCAAAATCCTACAGTGACAGTACTAAGTGCCATCCTTTGAATGTGTCGTTATGTCGGATACGTTTCAGTACTTTTAAAATGTAATCTTGGTCCTACTTGTTTGAATAATTTATCATTCGTCCCACCACGTATTATTTCTTTTTCTATCGTTTCGATGTTTTGTTAGATATCTATTGTTTATAGTGCTTTTTAACGGTGTCATCAAAGTCCTAAAAGATCAAGATTATTATTCCTTAAAAAAAACGCCATTGAGAACTCTTTAAAACTATTGGTGACTGGATGTGCACAAAGAAAGAGTTTTGATTCATTTCAAAAGAATTATTTATTTTATAAGATTGTTCAAAAAGTTGCAAAATCTTGCTTAATCTCCTTTCGAGGTTTACAGATAGGGCATTGTTGTAGACGTAGTAGACGTAGTATACTATTACTATTTTTATCATTATTATAATTATATGCAATGTCTACCTTACGTTTCTTCAGATACGTAGTCTGTTTCCATTTGAGTAGTCGTAGTAGTAGTAGATTGTATTATTAATAAACATAGTAGTCGTAGTAGTAGTAGATTGTAGTATTGATAAACATAGTAGTAGTAGCGTAATGATCATCGTCGCTTAAATCGTCTAGGGTTTATTGATACGATACACGCATATGAAATGAACCCTTTGATATCAGTTAATTAAGCTTTTCCCGAACAGTTGTTTCTCAAAGGATAAAGAGTTATCTTTTCGTGTGAAAGAGAATCAGTAATCGCATTCATACCTTGACATTGCATGGCAGCAACCTTTGCTAGAATCTAATATTGATATTCTTTCATGCTGTCCATTGTTGCAATGACAACAAGTTATTTTTGACATATCGTTTATTGTCTAAACAAACAGCAAAAGAGTAAGCGAAAGTTCCCCGTCAAGCCTATGCACAGCGTCTTGTCAGTACTCTGTACGACATCTAACAGTAAAGTTATGAAACACCTCCTGGGCGAGCTCAATGCAGACAAGGTTTTCTTGGAAAAAATTATGAAAGAAACAGGTTTGTGTCATTCTTGCATACTTTTTCTAGCAAGCTATATAGTCTGAGGTAATCTCACTTGCGTCATTTATGTAGGACCATGCAAGATTTAGTAGGCTAATGTAGTTTCATACGTGCCATGGCCTAGCAAATTTAGAGTCGTTTCTAACGTGCACAAAGTTGCGCAATGGCCTAGCAAATTTAGAGTCGTTTCTAACGTGCACAAAGTTGCGCAATGGCCTAGCAAATTTAGAGTCGTTTCTAACGTGCACAAAGTTGCGCAAAGGTCTAGCAAATTAACTATTTATATGCGAATTTAGCTCTAACTATTTATATGTGGATTTAGCTTCAAACTATCCTATCTAGTTCAGTCCTGCCTTAATTGCATTCAGTTACATTATGATCTAGCTAGTTAGCTAGTCGTCCAGTTATGTAACGATTGAGATCATTAGCCAGTCTCATGTATCCAATTAATTATGAACTGATCTAGTGAGTTTAGTTAGCTAATCAAGTTTCATTTGTGTATTTAATTTTATAATCTACTAACCAGTTACCTGTCTAAGTTGGTCTTATTTGTGGGCTTAGTTGCGTAATGATTTAGCTAGTTATCTAGTATAGTATCACTTGTACATTTAGCTGTATAATGACCTAGCGAATATAATTAGCTATTCTAGTTAAATCTCATTTCTGCATTCATTTATATAATACGATAGCTAGTAAGTAGCTTTGCCTAGTCTCATCCGTACCTCAGTTATTTAATTATCCATCTAGATTTCTGGTGCTGTTTCCTTTGTGGATTTATTTTTGTTTATTTTAATTATCCATCTAGATTTCTGGTGCTGTTTCCTTTGTGGATTTATTTTTGTTTATTTTAATTATCCATCTAGATTTCTGGTGCTGTTTCCTTTGTGGATTTATTTTTGTTATATGTGAACTACTTTAGCTAACTAGTATAGTCTTATATGTACATTTATGTACATAATTATCTAGCTAGTTAGCTAGTATAGTCTTATGTGTACATTATGTACATAATTATCTAGCTAGTTAGCTCATATAGTCTTATATGTACATTTATGTAGGTAATTATCTAGCTAGTTAGCTAGTTTGTGCATTTATCTAGGTTATGCTCTGACGTAGTGAGTCTTGTCAAGTTATATTTGTGTATTCAGTTATCAGACGATTGATCTGGTCTCCTACGTTCAGCTACAGAATGATCTAACAAGCTCTATTATCTACTTCTATTATCTACTTTCGTTAAGTGGCATTCGTCCGACCGTCCAGCAACAGCTATCCATGCATCCAGCTAGCTAGCTCTGCACTCATCCACACCTGACCGTTCCATTCATTCACAAATCCATTGACTCACCAGCTGGATAGTGGAATAATTCTAAAATATTAAATAAGAATAATACTGAGTAAATCAAACTAAAATTAGATTTACAGGGTTTGATGCTCAAAACATTTGTTAGATTTTACTTGGGCATTCCATGTAAATCTATTTCATCTTTGTTATTCAGAATTCTATCCTAGTTCTCCTCAGTTGCCGCTTTTTATGTGAGGGGTTTGTATAGGACCCAGTTATAGTATTGTTCATTAAGATTATAAATTTAAAAATTCAATATCAATACTAAAAGCAGCCCACGGCCTGGCTTATTCCACCTGTTACTATATTAACTCCTGTTGCAATAATTTAGCGGTTAAATTATTCAGCATCTGCTGACGAACAAACTTGTTAACGTTGCCCTTAGGATTCGTGAATATTGAGTTATCTCCCGCTCTTAATTAACCGACAGTCGTTCATTCAATACACAGCTCGCTTTTGCCGACCCCAATTAACGCTCTGTCACATAATGAATTAAGACGTGGAGAAAGATAACAACAAATTATTAATAAAATAACAATACGATAATTACAAGTTACAATGAGTGAAAAGCAGACACGCACCATAACCCTCACTTCCTTTCCCACTAAACAGTTTGTGCAACAGAGTTCAGTACACGGTAGTTGTGAGCCTTTTCTCTTTTACTCATCTGAAATCGACGGTGGTTGTAGACTGGCGATGACGTAGTCGTACGGCGTTGCACTACAAGTTAACGCGTTTTTCTGATGCGGTAGCATCTTGGATTGTCTCCCTTGTCCTACGAGCTACAATGTCACCAGCCTGTATTCCCGGAACCAAGCATTTGGAGTCGTGACCCAAATTCACAGCTATACAGACAGAAGATAACGTTCTTTAAACTCTAGGAGTCTAGGTTAAACCACCGGACATTTAAATGCTTTGTGGCAACAGCGAAAACGTGATTTTTACAATATCACTACTGTAAACTCAACGATAATTTTAAAATAGATTATGTCATTGTGGCAACAGCGAAAACGTGGTTCTTACAATATCAGTACTGTAAACTCAATGATAATTTCAATACAGATTCTTTCATTGTAGCATCTAATCCAATAAGTGTCAATTTACAGTCAAAAGAATCCTGTTATTGTAGATTTTACAACATCAGTTAACACCATCAGTTGTCATAGAAAGACAACAATCATATCAACTTCCCAAATTATTAAACAATTCATCATTACAACTGTCAGTATTGGTCCTTCGATTTACTATCCATTTACATGTATGAAAAAGAACATTATTCTCAAAATTAAAGTTTCACAATTTACAAAGAAAAAATGGCGCTTTGCTGCGTATGTACTTTACAAAGTACATCATTGTAAATTTACTTCTAGGATACTCACTAGTACTACATAGTTAATCTCTTTAAATAGAATATATGCATTAGCACTCAATCATACAAATAATTATAGTGGAGAAATAGCAAAATCGCTGAACATTCTAAATAATAAAACATTCCAACTCATTCCTTTAAAATCAAAGGTACGCATAACAGTTCCATTTATTTCCCTGAGTCCACCAGGGGTGCTACACTAAAGATATTGAAACATATAGTTTATTCTACCCTCACCCACCCCACCCAACCCCCGTTCACTTAAATTCAATAATTACTCACTTACGTTTTCGTGACTTCAATAATTCCCCTTCACATTTTCCCTGGTACCTATTTTACTGCACTCCCAGGCAGCGAGACACGCGATTCTCTGTGATTACTTCTGCACTCTCCCGTCAGGTCTGGATAATCCTAAACATACCTTTAACTCTCTCTCTCTCTCTCTCTCTCTCTCTCTCTCTCTCTCTGCATCTCGAAATGACCAAGAGATGTCGGCTACAGCTAACAAAACCTCTTTACTTCCTAACTATTAGTTAACAGTAAATGTACACTTGCCACAATAACAATGATAATTGTTGGAAAAATAAATAAATTTAAGAGATATAAATTTTCTGAAAACAAGGGCAGTAATGTGCCTTTTAAAAGATGCCAATCTTTTTCACTGGTCTTATTTGGTCGTCATTGATTGTATATGTTAATTTAACTTAATTCTACTTCCGGTACCAGAAAGAGGCCATGACTAGCCACAAACGTCTGCTTATCTATAATATGTTTATTTCACCTTGGTAATCCATTATTATCTGGAAAGAACCGCAAATCACCTTTGTCCAATAGAAACAAAGGAAGCTTCTTTTTATTTTCTTTATTTATTGCCTTATAATTGCATTTGTTTAAACAGTTAAATTGTAAGGTGTTTGCTTACAGAATGTTTTTTCCTCGCTTGTCTTTTTACAAATTAAAAATAACTACAACACGTGTTTAGCACAAAGAGTAGCATAGGCACATAGGAAATGTTTTCCCATGAAGCTATTTATTCATTAGCATTCATGACGTCATTTTTTTGTCCTTTGATTTTGAAAGTTATTGTCAAAATTTCTTGTCGTTGTTTGCAATGAATCTTTACTTTCAAAACTCAGGATGGTGTCAATCTTGTCGTTGTTTACTGTCAAAACTCAGGATGGTGTCAATCTTGTCTCACAGACACTTCGTCAAAAGTTGGAAAGTTGTTGAACGAATACATGTCCGAAGGTGTGTCTTACCTGGAGATGCGTTCCGACTTCTGGCGCCAGCAAAAGCCCATGTATGCCAAGCTGTATGAAAGAGCACAGCACCAAAAGACTCGGGGGAATGTCTGCAAGATCAAGGTGAAAGTGGATGAGAAGTTTGTCTTCACAGAACTGGCAAAAATTGACGCCGGTACGAAGTATAGAGAAGAGAACGTACATTGCTAAGTTGTTTAGAAAATGTTTTGTTTCTAAATTCCATGTTATCTTTTCCCCAGAACACACACACACACACACACACACACACACACACACACACACAGACTCACACTCAGACACACAGGCACAGACACAGATACACAGACACACACACAAACTCACACACACACTGACTCACACTCAGACACACAGGCACAAACAGATACACAGACACAAACACACACACACACACACACACATACACAGGCACAGACACACACAGAGACTCACACTCAGACACACAGGCACAGACAGATACACAGACACAGACACACACACACACACACACACACAGGCACAGACACACACAGACTCACACTCAGACACACAGGCACAGACAGATACACAGACACAGACACACACACACACAGGCACAGGCACACACACACACAGACTCACACTCAGACACACAGGCCCAGACAGATACACAGACACACGAGCACGCAGACGCAGACACACACACACACACTCACACAGACTCACGCTCAGACACAGACACACAGATACAGACTCCCATAGGCACACGCACGCACACACACACACACACACACACGCGCGCACACACACACACACACACACACACACACACACACACACTCACACGCACGCACACATATTGTAATTGTTGTAGTTATAAAGAAGTCGTGGACAATGCAGAAATCCTAGGCAAAGCACTGAGAAATAAAACTTTGAAAAGCACTTGCTCTATATGCTTTTTGGTTTCCCGTGTAGACATTCGTTGGTCCAGATGGTCTAACACAAACTTCAGCTCCAAATATCACAGAAACATTGAGAGATCGAGCTATAGTGAAGAGATGGCAACTGTGATAATTACATAGAGAGAATAGAAGCTGAGTAAATTACATGCTTTACTATTTTAAAAAAGGGAGATAAGAAAGCACAAAAAAGACCCCTATCCACACCACCACCACCATATCAGTCTTTCAGATATAATGAAAAATATACTTTTATTTTAAATCATTAAAATTAGTCTCTTTCTTCACAAATGAAGTGTCTTTCACTCTCCATTCGAGTCTGTTTAAATTGCGAAATTAATTAAATTAAAATCCATCAAAAAGAGTTTGTTTTGCGCACTGACGTCACGCATTTCCATCCACATATCTTCCATGCTTAGTGATTTGCAGACCCAAATGTTCAGCACGGGTGTCTTGAGGCTTTGAACTTAAAATAATATTGAAGCACAGCAACAGAAATAAGAATAGTTGAAAGCAAACCTCCATGAAACGTAATTAATTTAAATCCTAAATACGTGACAATTTGTCCCCAAAACAATGTTTTATTTTTTTAAACTGGATCTCTGCAAATACGAAATTATAACAATAAAACCATTCACTGTTTGCCGTATGAAAGTTCTAAACAGTCACACAATCAAATATAAAGTGTTTTACCATTCTGCAGCTAAAGGATTATTTCTGAATAACGCAACTGCTACTTCGCTAAGGGTCTTTACTCAGAAATACCTCACTTAAAAGTGTATCTCAAAAAAAACAAAACAACAGTGTTATGAACAACTTCACTATGGTATGGTCTTTACTCAGAAATACCTCACTTAAAAGTGTATCTCAAAAAAACAACAACAGTGTTATGAACAACTTCACTATGGTATGGTCTTTACTCAGAAATACCTCACTTAAAAGTATCTCAAAAAAACAAACAACAGTGTTATGAACAACTTCACTATGGTATGGTCTTTACTCAGAAATACCTCACTTAAAAGTGTATCTAAAAAAAACCCCACAGTGTTATGAACAACTTCACTATGGTATGGTCTTTACTCAGAAATACCTCACTTAAAAGTGTATCTAAAAAATCAAACAAAAACAGTGTTATGAACAACTTCACTATAGTATGGTCTTTACTCAGAAATACCTCACTTGAGAGTGTATCTCAAAAAAAAAAACCAGTGTTATGAACAACTTCACTATGGTATGATCTTTACTCAGAAATACCTCACTTAAAAGTGTATCTAAAAAAAAAACAAAAACAGTGTTATGAACAACTTCACTATGGTAGGGTCTTTACTCAGAAATACCTCACTTAAAAGTGTATCTCAAACAATCAAAGTGTTAGGAACTACAGACTGCTTTTAATCTAGAAGATCCAGCCTTTGACTAACTTTCTTCAGTCATTAGTATTACAAAATAAAACTAGAAAAATCCTATCCCTAATTAATATGCAGGTCTTTCCCCACATCTCCCACCCCCACCCCCATTCTGTCAAAATACGTCACGTATCCTAAAATACGTTCTCAATTAAATACTTAGGTGGATATTTCGTCGATGCAAGACATGAGACTGGTCCATTTAAACAAGATTTGGATGACTGGTCCATTTAAACAAGATTTGGATGACTGGTCCATTTAAACAAGATTTGGATGACTGGTCCATTTAAACAAGATTTGGATGACTGGTCCATTTAAACAAGATTTGGAAGACTGGTCCATTTAAACAAGATTTGGATGACTGGTCCATTTAAACAAGATTTGGATGACTGGTCCATTTAAACAAGATTTGGAAGACTGGTCCATTTAAACAAGATTTGGAAGACTGGTCCATTTAAACAAGATTTGGAAGACTGGTCCATTTAAACAAGATTTGGATGACTGGTCCATTTAAACAAGATTTGGAAGACTGGTCCATTTAAACAAGATTTGGATGACTGGTCCATTTAAACAAGATTTGGATGACTGGTCCATTTAAACAAGATTTGGATGACTGGTCCATTTAAACAAGATTTGGATGACTGCTCATCATAGCCCACGCCATCTGTTGACCTCGAACTAACGACCGGACACACTATGACTATACTGACTAATAGCAACTGTTGTCACTGCTAAAGTCACCGCTCATTCTAGTGATCTAATCTTTCGCTCCTGTCACCTATCCTAGTCAAACCTATTTTTCTCCATCCTTCTGTCTCTCTTTCGCTCACTCACATACACTTTACAAATGAACAGGCTTACTCATAAAATTCTGAATACTTACAAATGTAAATCACACTTATAATTATAATAAAATATAGGAAAATGTTCTGTGTCATGTGTGTGTGTGTGTGTGTGTGTGTGTGACCAATGCAGCCCAGAATTCCGGGAACTTCAAGGACGCCCTGAAGCGAGCCCAGCATTGCTTGAATCTTGTCGAAGGTACCACAGAGGCAATGCTTCCAAAAAAGGTCAACTTCACCGCTCAACTGTACAGCTGTATGGGCAACGCCTACATGGAGATGGGACAGTACGATCTGGCTTTAGCCCACCACCACAAGGACTACACTACAGGTGAAAGAGAGTAAGTATGCCTTTAGCAGAGACCGGTACGTTTAAATCTTGACTCTTTGATTTATACTTGTTTGTTGTCGTTGGTACTATTGTATTACTACCATCACCAAAATTAGAACCATTATAATTTGACTTGTTAAATCTAATAGGTAATGGATTCTAATTTGTGGAAACGGTAGTATTTCTTATCGGATAGATTTGTTTTGTAATCTTAGTTGAGCACTCTGATGTTGCTAAAAGAAATTACAGATTAAGATCTCTTTATAACACTATCTCGTAGTTTTTCTTGTTTATGTTTTTGTGGCATGCGGTGGGTGGGGAGATGGGCTTTCTGGCCAGTGGCAGTTTCGCTCCGTAAACACTCACTCTTTGACGTTTACATAAGCAAATGCACGCTCCAAAATTTAAGTTTTCCTAATTGTTGTTGTGTCTGGATTTGGGAAGTATTTAGAAGAATAATGTGACGATGTCGTAATCGCTGAAAAATGCAACCCCGTTTTATTTTCGTCGCCTGCTCGATTACAAGCAAGTTGATCTTTGATCATATTTTTTGTTGTTGTCTTTCTGTGGAGTCCTGCTTCTTACTAGTGTACATATCCGGCCCAGAAATGCTAAAATTAGGTGTTAACTAAAAACACTCCACTGACCGGATTAGGTTTGAACCCACACGCTCCAGCATGGGGAGTCCACATTCCGAACCTCTTAGCCACCAGTTTTCCCAGGTCTGACACTTATTCGTCTTGACATGCATTAATCATTTGTTAATTAATTCTTAAAATTACAGGTGTGTCTTTTGTTATGTTATTATTTGTATGTAATAAATCCGTTTCTGTGTAAGATGAACTGACCTCTGACAAACTCTATGACAGTAGTGCAGTTCAGGGGGTGGGGAATATCAGTTTGCTTCTTATTGAGGTCCTTACCTATGCATTGATTTATTTAATTGTAATGTATTCGTTTGACAGATGTTACTCTTAGACCGGAAAGAAAAAAACTGAAAGCTTTCAATATATCTGTAAAGGAATCCTATATATTACTATCACTATCATTTCTACTACTCCTACAACCACCACTACTACCACCAAAACTAGAACTGCCAACATAACCATTTATATTGGTAAACCACCACTATCACTACGACCACTTCTTTTCTTTTCATCACTCTGTACTACTACCACCACAACTACTACTACCACCAACAGCACTATTACCACTATCATCACCAGCACCAGCACCATTACTACTACCTCTACTATGCTACTATTACCACTACTACCACAATTACTACTATTACTTCTACTACAACCAGTGACCCGTCAAATGCGCGAACGACAATTGCGCGCACCGACAAATGCACGTTAGGGTTAGGGTTAGGGTTAGAGTTAGAGTTAGGTTAGGGTTAGGGTTAGGGTTAGAGTTAGAGTTAGGTTAGGGTTGGGGTTAGGGTTAGAGTTAGGGACAGAACGCGTCATCGCGCTTTTGTCCGTCGCGATTTTGTCGGCGCGCATTTGTCGGGGAACCACTACAACCATCACCACTTCTACTAAGACGACGACTACTACTACCACTTCAACTATTACCAACAACAATATTACTACCACTTCAACTATTACCAACAACAATATTACTACCATTATCACCACCACTCTTCCCATTATTACTTCTGCTGCCACCAACACTACTGCTACTACAAGCAGAAAGTAACGGGTGTGAGAACTACAGAATGGAATCACCAGGCAGAAGTAATCACCGACAACAGGTCGAAATGTTTTGGGACTCCGAAATGAGAATAGATCGTGTAATTCCCGCACTAAGCCATGAAACTCTAGTTACCAACAGATCCATGGGATAGCGACAATCACCGCTTGTTGTTCCAGCACTAAGCCATGAAACTCTAGTTACCAACAGATCCATGGGATAGCGACAATCATCGCTTGTTGTTCCAGCACTAAGCCATGAAACTCTAGTTACCAACAGATCCATGGGATAGCGACAATCATCGCTTGTTTTTCCAGCACTAAGCCATGAAACTCTAGTTACCAACAGATCCATGGGATAGCGACAATCATCGCTTGTTTTTCCAGCACTAAGCCATGAAACTCTAGTTACCAACAGATCCATGGGATAGCGACAATCATCGCTTGTTGCTGTAACGAATAACTATTTTAAAAAATGCATATCTAAATATTTTTTTTCAAAGATTGAACAATACCACATCAAAGGGAAAAATAATGTTTGACATCTCAAAGCACGTCAGCTAATTTGTCTGTCGCTGTGTTAGACAAATAAAAAACCCCAAAGAACGGGTCTGATATAGAGATTGAAGGATAGATTAGGCTGCTTGGGCTGTTGTCAGTATGAAAACTAATAAAATAAATTTATTGTTTAATAATTTTGAGTCTGATACTGCGTCATTGTATTTAAATATAACCCGGCATAGGACAAGTATGAACATTGTCAGTCCACAAATTTATTATCGTCTAAAAGTCATTTTCTTTCTTGAACTACGTTTCAAAAACTATTTCAGTAATCTGATTGAAAAAATAAATGAACAAAATACATAAGCAAAAAATTATATTGTGTTGTCTTGTTCCTCTTAATGTGCTGGCCATCCAGGGTTCATGCAATAACCTGAAATGCTGCGGTCAAACGACACATTGTATGCATTTTGCTTGTTTAGAACATTGCAGAGGATAGTTTGGAGTTGTCAAAATGAGTAACATGGTGTATTTCTAATAAGTTTAGAGTTGTCAAAATGAGTAACATGGTGTATTTCTAATAAGTTTAGAGTTGATTTTATGCGGTAAAGATGACATATTTGTTGTCAAGTCTGGGAGGTAGACCATTTTATGGGTACTGTCTTTTCTTGTCTGCAGAAAGGTTGCGGAGGCTATTTCCAGGGGACTGGACAACATGGGGAAGGTTCATGCAAGAACAGGAGACTACCAAAACGCCATTTCTGTGTGAGCTGTAAATATGTGTAACTAATAAACAATACTGTCTGTATTGTACTGGTAATGTTATAAAGTGTTATTTGTTGTACTTTTAATACTGTGAAGTCACCTATGCTGAAGTGTTTTATGTTTTGAAATGCTATGTTGTACAGTCTGGGAAAGGCTGTAGGTGGTGTGTACTGTCCAAAGAACAGCTCTCTGTGTTGTATAGTTCAATGAACAGGTTTATGTGTTGTATAGTCCAATGAACAGTTCTGTGTTGTATAGTCCAATGAACAGGTCTATGTGTTGTATAGTCCAATGAACAGTTCTGTGTTGTATAGTCCAATGAACAGGTCTATGTGTTGTATAGTCCAATGAACAGCTCTGTGTTGTATAGTCCAATGAACAGGTCTATGTGTTGTATAGTCCAATGAACAGTTCTGTGTTGTATAGTCCAATGAACAGCTCTCTGTGTTGTATAGTCCAATTCTGTGAACAGATCTATGTGCTGTACAGTCTAATGTTGTCAACAGTTATTGTGTTATACTGTCAAATGCTGTGTGATCTCTATGTTGCACAGTATAATGTTGTGAACAGTTCTCTGTGTTGTAGTCTAACGTGAACATATCTCTATGTCGTTCAGTCTAATGTGAATAGCTATGTGTTGTGCAGTCTAATATTGTGAACAGCTCTCTGTGTTGTACATTGTAATACTGTGAACAGTTCTCTGTGTGTTGTACAGTCCAATGTACAGATTATACGGGTGTTGTAAAACTCTTCTCTTTACACAATAATAAGATAGACGTTTTCCTGTCACATAATGTTCTGCAGGCGGAAACTTCTTACTAAAGGAGTAATAAAAATCCGTCTTTTATTTATATTTATCGAGCCCACATTCACCCACTGTTACTCCAACATAAGGTTTTAATATATGTGCAAGAAGGTTAATAAATTTAACAAAAAATATATTAGATCAACAATCAAAAATACAATATATGAATATAATCAAAATAGTATCGACATTCACATCACTTCACAACAATGCTAGACACTCATTCAGTTATCCTAGCATAGACATCAGCAGTCAAATTAACATATATATAATCAATAGACATAGTTTCATCATAGAAGGGGAGTGGAGATAATTATACCAATGTACATAACCTTTTCGATGATGACAGTTGTCACTAGCGTGTGTTCTCAATCACGTGTTTCAACAAGTCACTTTCTTTTTATTAGATGTTGATCCAATGTACCCCTTTCTAGGCACATTACACAAAGCATACCCTGGAAAATCGTCCAGAACTTCGTATGCACTATCAAAGCACACCACGAGAAATGTTCCAGAATCTTCATGTGTGCTACCCAAGCACGCCAATAGTACTATTAAAAACTCTTCATGAATTCTCAAGACCAAGCTCAAGCCCCAATTTCTGTCATATTGGCTTTTGAAGGGAATTTTTAAAAAAATCACCTTACAGCAAGATGTTTACTGATAAATTCGATGACGACGACGTTGGATACACACCAAGTGGTCTGGTAGAGAATAGTAGTCACTGCAGTCTGAAGCAGATACAAGGTTACAAAACGTCAAACATCAAAAGGCATGTTCCCCTCTGCACAAGTCAAATCAAGGGCAGCACTAAGTTTCAGGCATATTTCATCTCTAAACTCCTTTCTCTCTTACACACATTCTCAACGTACAAATCCTGCAACAATATTCATTAGCCCGATATAACCGCATACGAAATATAGCATAGTCTACAAATAATTGGTGTATTGTGTACAGCATAGTCTATAAATAATTGGTGTATTGTGTACAGCATAGTCTATAAATAATTGGTGTATTGTGTACAGCATAGTCTATAAATAATGCGCATATATATTTTATAGTCTAGTCTAGATATAATTAGTGCTTTGTGCAGAGTACAGTCTAGATATAATGGGTGCTTTGTGTTTAGCTATAAATTATGAGTGCTTTGTGTATAGTCTATAAATTATGAGTGCTTTGTGTATAGTCTATAAATTATGAGTGCTTTGTGTATAGTCTATAAATTATGAGTGCTTTGTGTATAGTCTATAAATTATGAGTGCTTTGTGTATAGTCTATAAATTATGAGTGCTTTGTGTGGAGTATTGTCTATAAATAGTATAGTATATAAATAATGAGATTTTTGTATACTGTATAGTCTATATATAATGAGTGATTTGTGTACCGTATAGTCTAATTTTAACGAGTACACTGTATACTTTATATTCTATATATAATGAGTGCTTTGAGTACCGTATAGTCTATATATATTGAGTGCTTTATATGCTGTAGATACTGAAGATTGTAATGTGTCTGGCACTATTTCCTTTTCGTAATGAAGTGACGGGATTTTCTCATTAGCTTTATTTGTACTTGTGTCTATTCACAACTCGAACAGCAACAATAATTAATAATGTGTCCACCTGTAATGTTTAGTATTTCATTTTAATAAATATTCTAGGTATCACTTCTAACTGGACTAATAATGTGTCCACCTGTAATGTTTAGTATTATATTTTAATAAATATTCTATGTATCATTTCTAACTGGACCAACCAAAAAAGAAACCAGAACACTTTAGAGACTTTTTAATGTACAGAGTCTCGTAGAAATTAATAACTGTCAGGATCACTTTTCTAATTTGACCTGTATTTTTGTTGATGGGTTGGTTGGCGGTTGGTCATGCAGCTGGGAAGCCAAGCTACCAAATTCAAAATCTCCTCTGGAGACGATGTGGCTTTGTCATGAAATTGGTCGTTGTTACTTGGAGCTGGACAAGCCCGAGAAGGCAAGGTTCATGGGACAGCGCGCCATTGTTGCTGCTCAGCAAGCTCAAGAGAAAAGCTGGGAAATCCATTGCCTGGTGCTGGTAGCCCAGTCAGAAGGTACGCTACAGTTTCCAAGGAGAAATGAAGTTGTTTTCTTTGCTGTGTTTTCATGCTGAGTGTAAAAATAGTGCATGTGTTTTTTTGTGCTGGCTAATTCTGTGTTCGTTTTTATTTGTAGCTTGTTGTTTGTTGTGTTTGTACGATTGGTTTCCTTGTTTAAGGGAGAGGTTATTGTAGTTTTCCTCTGTGAACGATTCCTTTCTGTCTTGGCTGACCATTTTGAAAGTTGTTTATTGTTTCTAAGAATTAATTAAGTGGAAATCGGTTTCTTGTTTCATTTTGAACTGAGCTGTGTATAATTCTATATTTATTTATGGTCGTGTGGCGATAATATGTGAAAAGGTGTATAAATGACTGTTTGGGGGCGATAACATTATATAGAAAACTGATGTATAAATTACAGTTGTGTAATGATATTATAAAATCGGTTGAATACATTACAGTCGTGTGGCGATAATATATACCCAGATTCTGCATACTTACTCTCTCTTTCCCTCATGTTGTCTTATGTTATTTCTTGTTGAATACAATTATTGTTGATATACAGACCACTCGTGTTAGCGTGCTCACGTGTTATATGAAGTTGTCTGTCACCTGTATTTATTTACTATCCTGGCTGTATGTATCGGGGTGGGGGGGGCTGGAGCTTTCTTCAAGAATTATCAATCTTCTATTCTACATTATATATCATTCATCTTTCTAACACGTTTGACCAGCCAGAAGGTATGTACTGGGGATTAGCCTAAGGTTTCGGGCTGCCCAGGATGATGGAGAATTAACATCTTGTCCATCTCCCAGCAAAATGTCACAAAATCTATATTGCAAAGACAATGCGTTAGATCTTATGCTAGAATCTGTATTACAAAGACAAGCCGTTAGATCTTGTGCTAGAATCTATATTGCAAAGACAAGCCGTTAGATCTTGTACTAGAATCTATATTGCAAAGACAAGGCGTTAGATCTTATGCTAGAATCTGTTTTGCAAAGACAAGCCATTAGATCCAGCTCTTGCTTTTGAATAGATATTACAGGGCAAACTTGTGCTTGAAAATATAATGCAAGGACAGTTTTGGTCACTTAAAAAATTACGCCATCTGTCTAGTTTCATTCCCTCGTGTTTCTATTTCTAATTCACAAGGAGGATACTATCCTGTGGGTTTTGTCTGGTCCATGTGTCTCGTGACCTTTACGGTTTTCCTGGCGGCTACTGTAATATTTGGATGTATCTGTGACGTCACTATCGAGTGCGTGCCCTTGAGTTGCAATGTATCTGTGACGTCTCTATCGAGTGCGTACCCTTGAGTTGTGTTTCCGATTTTCTTGTCTAATGATGATCGTGGCAACGCACGATTTCCCCTTCTTGCATCCAAAGGATCTTGGGGCAGTGTATTCGGGTCACTGCCCCAAATATATGCCAACCACAACATGTCTATCATATTCCTGTCACTTCTATTTCTGTTTTCATTATTAATTATTTATTATGTTATTAGGACTCTGTACTGTGGTTACTTTATAAGTAATTTGTCCTGTCACTTCTATTTCTGTTTTCATTATTAATTATTAATTAAGTTATTAGGACTCTGTACTGTGGTTACTTTATAAGTAATTTGTCCGGTCCACTTGTAAACGATTTGTTTTTATCAAAAGTTTACACATTACAACAGATCATGATATGATAACAATAAGAAGACATACGTTTTAAAGGAAAAACAAAACTCATTTGCTTTAAAAATGTCTGCGCACTCTTCATAATAATTAATTGTTTCTTATACACACACACGCACGCGCACACACACAACACACACACACACACACACACACACACACACACACACACACACACGCGCGCACACACACACGCACACACACACTAAATTAGAAATAAAGTTTTCTTTTGTTTTTCTGCAAAAAAAAAAGTTTAAAGTACTTTTTAAAATGATTTAAACAAACGCCTAGTTGTTCAATAACTTCTCGTGCTTCTTTTCATGTGTTCTATCGTTGCTTTGGTTGGTTGGCTGGCTGCTTGCTTGTTTTGTTTGGTTCCTGAATTGTCTGCTTGCTTTCTTGGTTATTTGACTTAATCTTTCTCATTTCATTTGCAGTATTGTTATTAAGACCTAAACTATAACTTATAAATTTCAGTCGAAATCGAAGACTTCAAATCGTCCTACAGGACCTTTGAGAAAGCGTTGGCCATATCTCGTAAAATTTGTAAGTAAGCGCAGAGTTTGTAAGCAATACATTCACGCGTCACTCAGTTTGTAAGCAATTCATTCACGTGTCACTCAGTTTGTAAGCAATACATTCACGCTTCACTCAGTTTGTAAGCAATACATTCACGTGTCACTCACTTTGTAAGCAATACATTCACGTGTCACTCAGTTTGTAAGCAATGTATGCACGCGTCACTCAGAAAATGTCACGGAATATGTCTTGTGCAGTGGACATTAATGCAGAGATGGCCATCAAGACGGCCATGGAGCTCGTAGCCTCCAAACTGCCCCCAGATGACCCCAAATCCCCTTACTACAAAAAGCATATGAGAGCGATGGACCTTAGAAAAATGAGCCCGCAAAAATCACCTGAACCAACTCCTATTGCCGAAGATGTTATGCCAGAGCCGTCTGCAGCACCGAAACTAGAGACTACTCCAGAATCTTTGTCTCCTTCTCCAGTCGCTGGGTCTGCTAATGCCGAACCTGATGCTCAGGCTGGAACTGCCGAGCAAATCCCCGATTCCACAGATAGTGCCGGACCTGATGAACAGACCACTGATGCCAGAAAAGATCTTGAGACCACAGAAGATTAAAATGCGTGGGGGAAGAAGCAATCCTAATTAAAAGGTTACCATTGCATCAAGTCTTAAAGTGTAAAGAATGTGTGTGTATTGAATTGCATCAAGCCTGAAAGTGTAAAGAATGTGTGTGTATTGAATTGCATCAAGTCTTAAAGTGTAAAGAGTGTGTGTGTATTGAATTGCATCAAGTCTTAAAGTGTAAAGAGTGTGTGTGTATTGAATTGCATCAAGCCTGAAAGTGTAAAGAATGTGTGTGTAGTGAATTGCATCAAGCCTGAAAGTGTAAAGAATGTGTGTGTAGTGAATTGCATCAAGCCTGAAAGTGTAAAGAATGTGTGTGTAGTGAATTGCATCAAGCCTGAAAGTGTAAAGACAGGGGGTGGTAGTGGTGGTGGTCTTGCATGTGCCACGCTAACTTAGAAGTTAGTTCTCTCGTCTTCCCACTTCTGTCTAAACTGCCGTCTTCTTTCTTTTATTTCTTATTCTTTCTTTTTCTTTCTCTTCCATTCCCTTTCATTTCTTTCTTTTTCAGTCTTTCTCTTTCTTTTTCTTTCCTTCTTTCTTTTCTTTCCTTCTTTTTATTTCTCTTCCATTCTCTTTCATTTTCTTTCATTTACTTTCTTTTTCTTTCCTTCTCTTTCTTTCTCTTTTCTTTACTTTTCTTTCTTTTACTTTTTTCTCTACTTTTCTCTTTCTTTTCCTTACTCTTCATTTCTTTCTCTCTTTTTTTCTCTTTTCCCTTTCCTTTCTTTCTCTTTCTTTCAATTTCTTCTCTCTCTCTCTCTCTCTCTCTCTCTCTGCCTTTTCTTTTCTTTTCCTTCCTTTTCTTTTCTTTCATCTACTTTCCTTTTTGTCTTTTTTCTTTGTATTTGTCTTTCCTTTTCTTTTTCTTTCTTTCTCTTGTTCTTTCTTTTTATTTCGCTCTCTTTTTCTATCCTTTTCTTTTCTTTCTTTTTCTTTGTTTTTCCTTCTCTCTCTCTGTCTTCTCTCTTTGTCTCTGAATGCAAGGGTCAAAGTAAAACATCTTTACTTTCATTCTTGTTAGCTTAATTTGCCTGAGTGCTTTTCTCTTTGTTACACATTGGTTGTTGTTTTTTTTTTTTGTTTTTTTAGCTTAATTTGCCTGAGTACTTTTCTCTTTGTACAACATTGGGGTTTTGTTAGTTTAATTCTAGCCAACTGTTTCTCCGAGGCTTCTACTGAATTGTGCAATATTTAACTAGTGCCTGACGATAAAAGGAGTAGTTATATTTAGCTAGTGCTCAACTATATTAGGAGTTGTTACATTTAGCTAGTGCCAGCCGATAATAGTTGTTACATTCGGCTAGTGCTCAACGATAATAGGAGTTATTACACTTAGCTACTGCCTGACGATAATAGAAGTTATTACATTTAGCTACTTCTTCACAATAATAGGAAGTATTACATTTAGCTACTTCTTGACGATAATAGGAAGTATTACATTTAGCTAGTGCTCACCTGTATACATGAGAACTCTTGTGGGACCGTACGTAGTTCACAGTACTCTGAGTACTGCAAACATGGGACTGTGTTAGATAAGTGTCAGAATCTCCTCTTACTACATTATGTGTGTGTGTGTGTGTGTGTGTGTGTGTGTGTGTGTGTACGGCAGATATTTTTGAATATGGATAAGTTATTCAATTATAGTGTTGTCTTAGTTCGAATAATTATGGGAAAAGCAAACAGTTAATCCGTTATTCCGGAACCTTGCATTATTGTAGAATGGTTTCTACTTTACACATACATTTACACACACATACAAACACGCACAAAGATAGATAGACAGACAGATAGATAGATAGATAGATAGATAGATAGATAGATAGATAGATAGATAGATAGATAGATAGATAGATAATTTATTTGTTAATTAATTAGTTACTGCATTAGCTTGTGTATTTTCCTAATGAACTATTTTGTTTCTCAGTTACAGGTAAACGAAGAGTCCAGAGTTCACAGAACAGACAGGTCATACGGCAATATGCATATGTTATGGCTGACTCCAACTGATATGCATATTTTTCATTCTACAGAGTTTTTTTTCTAAATTTATCTTGTAAATTTTTATATAGTAATAATGATATTATTCTTTGATATATATATTTACGACAATGACATTTTACGTTACATGACCCCGTTTTTTTCTATTTCAATTTACGGGTCAAAATGAAAGGTAATTAAAATTATTTGTATCTTCTTCATGTGTGCATTGAAATAAAAGCAGCCTACAAAACTTGTAAACAGTGATACAGACATGAGTTTTTCATTATCCTCACCCTGTAAACCTCATTACCTCACAAATTGTTTAAAAGCCTTCGTACAGAAAAATATTCCCATACGCCACAGACAGCAATTCTTGAGCAGAGATATATATATTTCAGTGTCACTCACTATACCTCGTATAGAGGTATAATCCTTATATATCGCAAAGAAAAGATAATGCTTCACACCTCGGAAAGAAACATTTGTAGTACCGAGTTAAACCCCTTAAGTCACGCCCAATGAAGCCCACATATATCAGAAAGAGAAGCCCTCTTACAAAATTATGTCCCCACCCATTAGTTTGAGAAACACTCATACAAATATATATTTGTCCGCATAGGTCAGAAACAAGAAACCCTTGCATAGAGATCTATCTTCATACGTCAGAGAGAGAAGCTCTCGTTCTGAGATACATTCCATACGTCCGAAAGTGAGATCCGCGTAAAGATGTATGAAAGCGAGGCCCGCGCTGAGGAGGTGTATGTCCATATGATAGAAACAGTTTTCCAAGAGAGAGAGAGAGGTTTATCTCTCTTCATTAATACAGAAATAAACCTTGAGGCAAGGACGAACTATTTTCTTTTAGAGAAATAAAAACACCTTACAATGGAATCTATCATCTCGTTGACACACTTTCCACGATTAAAACTCTCTTTAGGGGAGATAACCAAGAATATTTTTCAAAACCACGTTAATACAGACAAACTTTTCTCCCTCAGAAACACTTTTATTATTATTTTATTATCTTTTATTTAAAAGAAGAAGAAGAAAACATCAGCGCCGGGACAAAACCTCCTCTCTCTCTCTCTCTCTCTCTCTCTCTCTCTCTCTCTCACACACACACACACACACACACACACACACACACACACACACACACATAATGACGACAGTAATCTTAACTGCTAAGACTCTGACTGATCCTTGTCAAAGTTTGCAGTCTTTGAACAGCAATGAGGCTGTACACATGCACCAGTCATGTATATTAAAAGGGGTGATATGTGTCTGGAATTGTTTATACGTACAGTTGTGAATATAATTTATTTATATATTATGTACATGTACAGGGCGCTATTTCTTTTATACCCGCGTTTTGATAAGAGTATGTATGTCCATGGAGTTGTGTATGATAATGTAATTTGTATACATAAGGAGTTGTTTATATACATGTTATTTTGTATACACATAGGGTTCTTGCTCAAGAATATTGTACATTTCTTTTATTCAGTTTATAGCGCTGCTTAAAAAAAAATAAAAATATACGTCTTTGAATTTAACTGTACAATGGTTTTTTTTAAAAATCTTTGTTGTCTAAATGCTTGAGTGAAAGCTGAATATGCTTTAAACAAATTAAATAAATTGTCTGGCGGATTACCCATAACTGGGGTTTAGAGTACTGTGCCATGAACCATGAACCTAGCATTGGGATTTACAGACCCGTAATACGGGGTTCTGTAGAGTTGTGTCTTACTCATGACTCTAGTAATGGAACCTTTAATATATATATCATATATCGTGGGACCTGCAAGATTGTGTCGTAACTCTTGACCCCAATAATGACCCAGCAAAGTTGTCATGACTCATGACCCCAGGAGAGGGACGTGACGTGCTCAGTCCTGATTGTATATATATGGTTTGTAGACTATTGACAAAGCAATGGAACATTTAATGGTGTGTCATTTTCTTTTAACGCAAGAGTCTGGTTGAAGTATTGGCATCATATGTAAAATGTAACCTTCTTTGCAGCCTGTAGAAATTATTTAAATCCTTCAGTTCTGGTTGCAGAGTTTGTCCTGAATCAAAGCCTTAGCACTACGGTTTTACAGTTGTAATCAATCCCAGTAAAGGAGCCCTTAGAGTTGTGATCAGTCCCAGTAAAGGAGCTTTTAGAGTTGTGATCAAACAGTAAATAATGAGACCATTCTATATTCAGACTAGAGTCTCACTACACTGATGTTACATCTTTGAATTAGTCAGTCATTTCAAATTGTTGACATGAATTACAAGGGAAGTTAATATGGCTGATTTTATTTGAGAGTAATTGAAGTGATTGCTTCCCTTGGCCCATTAATGTAATTATCGATGACAGGGAGGTAATTCGAAATGCAAAGTTAGGCTCGCGTATGTCCACGTCCACAGTGTGAAAACATGAACTTGTAGACTAAATAAAAGCAGCAAGACTACGTAAGTTTATTTAAAAAAAGAAACAAATATTACAACATTTTAATTTGTATAAACTGATATTGGTGTTTAGCCTGCTTGTATTCCACCCCCAATTTGTTAGACCCTTAGTAGCGAGTCGTTGTTCAAGACTTAGCCTAGTATAATAATATAGGCTCTTGAGTTCAAGTTTTAAAAACAACAAAACTTCATATTTTCTAACATATATACTTCTAACATATATGCCCTTTATTAATGATCCATACAAACATCTCAATACATAGAATTTTCAAAAGTAATAAAAGATTGATGTCAGCCTATAAAAAAAATGTCTAGACAAACTTTTAACAAGGTCGCCTGTGCATCTTCTCACAATTTCGGCACCATCACACTTCAACAGCAGCAGACAAGTTTTTGTTGTTGTCAAGTCATAGATGCTTTGTTCTTCATTTAATATCTTTAAGATAATTTGTTCTAACGCTTCATATGATAATCATTACTTTTTTAAAAATTGTTTTATGTATATCAATTATCATTATTATAAGAATATAATTATTTCATTAGGCCTACCAGTACCAGTACCATTAACATCACAGCCACCAAGCAAATAATTCTTTTAAAAAACACCTTATATTTCATTAATTTCGACTTGGCTAAACATCCTACCAAAGTTTTGTGTTAAAAGTAGAGGAAAACTGAAATTTTTAAATCTTAATTTGGATGCTGATTTGTTTATTAATTATAGGTAGAGTCTTTCCTTACTCTTGATACCTGAATTGATATTTATAAGTGTTTTTCTTAAACATGAACATTTTAATTTTAGTGATTTTCTATTAAAAAAAATTTTTTTTTAAAAGTGCTTATGATCATTACTGACTACCTATATTGTCTTTACTTCACTTTTGATGTAGAGAATTGAAACTTTTAGTCAGCATCCAGCAAACATTAATTTTCATCATGCCAATTGTAAATCACACCACTTGAGAGCCATAGTCACTTCTAGTCACAATCATAAAAAAAATGTTTCCAAATAACATAATCATATGTTTAAGTTTTTCTAAATTTTAAATTAAATATTTTACGTATTACTATTAGTATTATATTATGTACATTGTTTGTGTATATAATTTGGTCATCAAGTCCATGTTTAATTTTCACTGTTCTGCTTTGGAATTCAGAGATTACAACTTGCGAAAAAGACAAAGAGGATGAAGTCCAAACAATCAACAGTTATTTGTGATTTGAAACTATATTTACCATGATACATCTGGATGCTGCTTTGATGTGCACTTCAGGATTATATTTGTCTAATTGAGAGTGACTCACTTGAAGTTTACACCTATAATTTGATGATTCATTTTTATAACATGATTGATTTCCATATGACATAGTATTTTATTTTAATTGATTTCTGTGGAGAGGTTATATAACCAGAAATTGGCAGAATTTGTACTCAGTAAATGTTCTATTTTGATAACATGACTGATTTCTGTAGAGGTGTATTTTTTAACCTGAATTAGTACTCAGTAGATGTTGCATTTAAATGGAGTATATAACTTTAACCTTTTCAATACTAAGGACATGCAGATGTACAGTCTTCAAATTTAATGGTGAAGTCAATATATAAGGCAGCACTGAAGGGAAGCAACTATTTCAGACTGGCAGAATATATTTGTTTACTTTTTTCTGTATTGAAATTCTTTAATGATTTTGACCACATTTGTTTCTGATGATATAATAAATAGTCTCTCTGGGAAGACATTTTCGAGTCCAATAGTGAAGAGATGAACATTAGACGCAAATAAAGAAGAAAACTGTATTTTTGTATATGTATCTTTTATTTTAATGTCTATTTTTTGTGGCCGATGAAGATGGATAATAGTACTAGTGTTGTGGAATTTGAATTGATTTTTTAAGGTTTACTCATTTTGAGAATTGAACTTGTGTAAGAATTCATTGTTTCTGGCATGAACCATAATAATAAACTCATAAAGTCTCTTTCTCTCTGTTAATTTAGCTATAGCATAAAGTCACAAGAAGAATGTTCTTGTTCAAGAGTAGGCAACCCTGCATTAAAATTGTCTAGATCATTTCAGGTATTTCTCAGAACCTAACTATGACTGCCACCCTTCTCAGACCTCTGGAATGCTTAAAGCCTAACTCAGGTATGTCATACAGTCACAAATTAGTGTTATTAGCATCTATTCATTTTTAAAATGTTTTGTATTTGGTAGTACTTCTGTTATTTTAAATGTTTGTATAATGAATCACTCACTCAGGTAATGCATGCAAGCATACTCACAGTCACACACACACACACACATAAACATATTTGGCATAGTCCACTGCAGATAAAGTATATGAAGTGCATGAATGTTGAACATGTTTACAACCCACATAATCTTATACAGTGATATGTGATGAAATAAATGTTTTATGTCTGCTCTCGGTGTTCATTGATTTCATGGCTGGAAAAGATGGGTAGATTTACAGGTAAATAATCACAAATATATTGATCAATCATACAGACAAAAAAGACAGTTTATACCAGGGGTGCACAAACTCCGGCCCGCGGGCCATATCCGGCCCGCGAAGAGTTGCCGAGTGGCCCGCCATGTCAAACGAAAAAGTCAAATGTTTACTCATACATTGAGTGATATGAAACAAAGCAGCACCTCCTGACCCATTTTTCCAGGCGCTCCGCGCAGATGATGTCTGCCCGCTGACATAACACTCACAGAGGCAAGAGAAAAAAGCTATACCAAGATAGGCAGCAAACCCCACACATATATGCTTGCCCCTTCCTGTAATATGGTTGGTCAGTAGCTGTTATGCCTTAGTGTCCGATCTACCACATTCTGTTGTTTATTTTGATTATATTTTTGTGACAAAATGGCAGCTAATCGTAAAAGAAAAGTTGACAAGGAAAACCGGCAGTTTAATGATGACTGGATAATGCACTTGTCCACACCAGCATACTTGGCAGCACATAATGCTGCAAACAGGCTTTCTCACAGATGAAACTGAACACAAGCAACACCTGCGGTCAGCTGGAAGCAATTTTGCATCTTTCAACGTCAAACATCAAGCCTGACATTTTGAAGCTTGCAGATGACATGCAGCACTATCCATCACACTGACTTTGTGAAAGTTGACGTATCATAACATTTTTAGAATGAGTCTTAGTATACAACTTCTTTGTCATAATTATAGTCTTAATCATCATTTGTGTGTTCTTAGATGTAATGTTGCTTATATGGGACGATTTTGATCTTCACTTTTTTGTGGCCCCCGACGGTTTCGACAAGTCAGATTTTGGCCCCCGACTCAAAAAGTTTGTGCACCACTGGTTTATACAGACAAATAAATAACACACATAGCATTATTCACTACTGATTCAATTCTCTATATCTAATTTTAGCTCTTGCAGTGGTCATCAGTGTGTCCAGCATTAAAAAAATAAAATCTTGTTCCTTTTTAATCAATCTTGACCACAGGTTTATATTTGGCATACTTGATGTATCGTCATGTGTACAGAAATGCAGAGCTGTTTGTAATGTGCTATGCACTGTTGTTCGCTCTACTTTGCACTTCCATTGTGTTCCATAACAAGCCTTTCAAGTTTTGACATGGTTTTTCAGCACACTGGATAACTCATCCATAGACAGTCAAAGGTTGATTCATTGTGAGGTGCATTCAGTAATCCATCTTGTATTACCTTTGACTGCATAGTTGTCGTAACTTTTCTTATCATTTCCTGTTCTTTCAAATTCACTACTGCATTATAGGTACTACAGCTTCTCACGGATTTTTTCTGTATAATTTATGTTTCAGTGAAGAAGTCAGTTCTCTTGGTGCTCAACAGACCCTTAGAAAAGTTACTACTCAAACAAGTTTGGTCTTGCTGTGAGTAAAAGGAAATAATTTTTTTGTAAGAACATACGCCTCATTTTTAGTACTCAGTGTAACACTGTTACAACACTAACAATGTTTGGGTTTTTGTGCAAATATGTGCAATCAGGTTTGCTTTTAATGAAAATAGATAAACTAATTAATAAAAGTCTGTTTTTGGTGCTCATGATTTAGTTAGTTTAATTTTCTTTTCTTTCAGCAGAATGGATTAAAATAAACATTTTTGTTTAAGTGAATGAAAATCAGTATATTGTAGTTGTAAATATTTTTATAAGGCAAAACTATAAAAGTTATATACATAGTAGAAAATACATGGATGTATTAATTCTCAGCAACATTTACTGGAAACATCATATTTTAATGTAGACTGCTGACAACTCAAACTTGATAGTGGCGAAAACATTGTATCTCAGATTGAAATCTCACACATTGTTATGTAAATAATTCATACCCTGCAATGTAAATAATTCCAGTCACCTGAATTGTTATGTAAATAATTCATATCCTGCAATGTTAATAATTCCAGTCACCTGAATTGCAGAATGATTTTGTTTATAGTAATTGACTAATACCTTACTTTTGGTCCTGTTGCCTCTCTTAATGATTTAATTTGAGCAGAATTCTTGAAAATCACTGTTGTTATTTTTTTTAATTATTAACAAGCTGCTTGCTGATAGCCTAGACATACTCTTAGCAATTGTATTCTCATTCTGCAAAACTTGGCCCATTCTAAATTGAAAACACATAGAGAGCATACAAGTTTTACTATTATATTATTGTAGTTATTTCCCCTTGACTATTTGCATCATTTTGCATTAGATTAAATTTATGTGTTGATTTCAATAGCTTGTTTATTAAAAATTACTGACATCTGAGTTTGGTTGCTTTCATTATATATTTTAAATATTTTAAACTCATGCAAATAATTTAGTACAGCAGTTGCTATTTTCCTATCAAATGTAACTGCTCTCTTTTTGCACACCTTTTTTTTTTCACTTTAACAAATAATGAAAACAATGTTTCTGAGTCTGTAAATTGACCTAAACTAAATGCCTCTAATGTCTCCTATTATCTTGCAGAAGTCTCCCAACTTTTTTACATTTCTCCCATATCTTGCAGGAGTCTCCCTGTTTGTTTACATTTCTCTCATATCTTCCAGGAGTCTCCCACTTTTTTTACATTTCTCCTACTCCACACAAGATTACTTTAAAATTAAGTTGTTTTCAAGATTTATGAAGATCTCTAGGGTTGTCAACATAAAGGTTAGGCTTATGCATCTGAGTGTATTTTTTATTTAAATGTCAGAGTATTTGTTCTATCCGAGTATAAATAGGAAACAAAAATTTTATATATATGTATGCTTATTAATTTCTTAAGTGTTTGCAGTGCATTTATTTTCATTTTACTGTCTGACAATCCAGCACTTTTAGAGTATAAACTATAGTAAAAAGTATCTGAGATATTGTATCTTTTACCAGCTGTGTTCAAGGCTGTGACAGATGGAGGCATCAACAGACTACAGTCAACACTTCTGGAAGAGCAAGGAAACTTTATTCCAGACCTAATTTCTGGTGACTTTGATTCTGCCACAGAATCAGACCTTAACTACTACAGGAAAAAGGTAGAAACGCTCATCTTGATCACAAATTTTTAAATCTGTTTATTAACGTGGGATATTAGCAAGCAAGTTCATCAAGTAAAGATTTTTTAGAAAAAAGAGCAAGAATTACCTAAGCGAACTGTGTTGAGAATTTTACTTGGCAGTTGAATTAGAGATTGCAGTATTTGTATTTATAGTTAATAGCATTAGGAGTTGTCTAATTTCCATACTTAATGGTATCAGAAGTTATTTAACTTCCATTGATTCATACTTTTTGTTTAGCTTTCTTGCCCTAAACTTGGACTGCCATCTAAAACGACAAGACTGTATGAGTATCTAATAATTTTGCTCAAAACAACATGACAAGTTTGTATTATCATTTGGCAATTTTGCAGTTTTTTGCCCTAGGGGAGATAACTTATCCATGCTTGTTTTGTGTTGTCACTCTTTTATTGCATTACCTTTGCTTTGAGTACATATTGCTTATTGATTTAATTAAATATGAGAAAAACTTTCTCTGTGATAAAGTTTATAAACTCTCATCACAAAGGGTCAGACTCTTAGAATCATGGTATTCAGAAATATTGCTAATAATGCAAGATATTCAAACTTGTACAATTGTCAGTAATTACAAATGCTGAATGCTGGGTAGGGAAGAAAATTACACAAACTTGAGCATGATTTGATTTTTTATTTAACTGCTGACATATTTTTTTACATACATCTCAGTTGCAAACCTTTAAACTTTTATTAAATTTACACAAAGCACCAACTTCAATTTCGGACTTTGTATTTTCTTTTCTTTTTTTTATATATATCTGAAAGACGAGGGCTTTGCTACAAAAAGTGTATTCCTGTCATTGTGAACAGTACATGACATTTCACCAACACAGATATTTGTTCTTGTAAAAAAGTTCTTGTGAAAAAGCACACATTTTATTGAAACCAAAGTCATACAAGTCATACAGGAGTCTACTTTTCTTGTTATCCACCAACTATATTTAATACTGCTGCAAGAGAACATATATAATGTTCCTGATTGTTACTTGATTGAAAAGTTCTGCCATCAGAAACTTGTCAAATTGAAAAGCAAGTTTCATATTTCTTTAGAAAAATTGATTATTATAAGATACTGAGTACTGAATATTAAAAAAAATATTTTAGTAAAAGCATTTTCTTTTCTTTTTCACTTTCCTGTGAAACTCCTTGCCATACTCTTTTTTTTTTTAAAGCAGGATAATGGATCACTTGTTAGTAAATGTTTTTAATTAATATTTCAGCAATTCATTGTTCAGTGATACCTTAAATAAGTTTTAATAATAAATGAAAATAATTTTTACAAAATTATTTCTTTTTCATATTTGTCAGAAATGCATTAAAAACAAAAAGGTGTTTGCGCAAGAAAGGATTGTAATATTTTAACCTTTTACAAAATACTACCTTTGACACCGCTTGATTTTGTAACAGTCTGGATTCTCTAACACCACCTTGATTTTGTAACACTGTCTAGATTCTATGACACCACATCAAAAATTTTTTTAATCTTTTCATTTTAATTTCACTTGTATAATTTTGTGCATAGTTGATGGTGCAATATTTTTGGTGTAAGTTTTCTTATATATCTTTTTTTAACTCAGGCATGGGTTTTTTTATTTCATTCATTGACTTAGTTTCTTTAGTTTCATTCACATGCCAAATTTAATTTTTTTAATTGCCAACACTAATAATTCTGTTTTGACTATCTCTCTACTAGTTACAACATTCATTATGTCATTTCTTCATTTTTCTTGCTATTTAAATCCACTTACTGATGTTGGTGAAGTTTGTTAAATATAATGTAGACTAAATAAATTTTCTTTTGTGCTAATATATTTTTTTAATGTTTAGAAATGGTAATAAGTATTTTTTTAAAAAATCTTTTGTGTTAATATCTTATATCTGTTTGCTCTGGATTTTTTTTTCCATTTATGAAGGTTATAATTTTGTGTAATAGTCTGTGGACATTGTGAACACACCAGATCAGGACGAGACAGACTTTACCAAGTGCCTTCGCTTGACCATCCAGAAAACTCAGTCTTTGGAGGTGTGTTTGAACATGACTTGTTGAATATTTTAAAATTATTTTTATACATCAATCTCTTTACCATTTTTGCTTATTTTTATTTATTTATTTTACTTCAACAGTGTTTAGACTGGCATGTATAATGGAATAGTGTTTAGACTTGTTTTATAACACAATAGTGTTTAGACTGTTGTTTTTAACACAGTAGTGTTTAGACTGGTTTTTATAACAGAATTGAGGATCAAAGGTGGATGTTTTTGTCAGAGAAATGTCTCATATCATGGACTTATGAATAATTATTGGAAGAATATATAAGTCGCATCCATATTGCTGATGTGAATAGTACTACAATTAGTGCTGTTGGGGCTTATAACAACATCCGCAATACACTGTTGTTGACTGATATGTAACAATATCTGCAATTCACTGTTGTTGACTCATTTATTGTACAAATAATACAGAGTGTTATTGCCGATAGATGTACAACAGCCAGGCCAAAGAAAATTTATAAGTAATCATTGATGCTTCTCTATCTGGCAGTCAATGCAGTACACTATCTGTTTGATGGTACTTTTAACATAAATGCATATCTTATTGGCTCTTAGACAGATCTGCCTTTTTGAGAGATCTATAACAATACATGTATGTTTGTAAGTTTTAATGCAGCATGGTCCAACCACAGTCCTTGGGGCCAAATTTGCCCACATAAAATTGTTTCATGGCTTGTGCTCATAACAAAAAAATATTCTTTAAGTATATTGTATAATTATATTTTTTATCTTGATTGGCCTGCATACTTTTAAATTTATGGTTTATGTGGCCCTCAGGATTGACTAAGTTTGACTATCTTGTTTTAATAATTTGAATTCATTGACATATTGATAAAACATTTTTTAATTACGTCTTCCAATAAGAGACAGTTTTCTCAACTGAGCTGATATCACAATTTATGACAGCGACTGCTCTAGATACTATATAAATCCTCATCACTTTATATGAATCTTTTTAAATGATGTCAGTTTTGAAATGGAAACTCAGGAATTGCTTTTGTTTTTCATTGCATCTGCTTCCTGTCTGATAAGCTAAGGGACACATTTGCAGCAAAATGGAGGTGTTCAAGAATTTGTTATGTTGATGGTGGTGCTTGCTTTTGTTTTGTCTCATTCTCAGCATATTTCTTTTACCAGGTGGACCAATTTTTAGTGCTGGGAAGTTCTGGCGGTAGACTGGATCATCACTTTGCAAATATAAACACACTCTATACAGCATCCACCCTGACATCCATACCCATTTATCTGATCTCCAAAGGATCACTTATCTGTCTTTTATCACCAGTAAGTTATTTGACTTTCCCTCTTTTTTTCACCACCCTCCCCCCTCCAGCTAGTAGAAGTTGATTATATCACTCTTCTACAATGTTTTTGTCAGCAATGAGTTAATTATCTTGTCCAATTGTCACTGACAAATTAACTGTCTCACCCTCTGCTTGTCAGCAATGGGTTAATTTGATACAGATTGTTTTCTTAGTCTTTTTTCTATTTAGTTAAAATGTCTTGGTATCTTATTTACTATATAAGTTAATTTCACCTTTTTGTCACCAAAGTTAGATAATTATTTCACTGTCACTTTTTCACCACTTACTTAATCACCTGATCTCTACTTGTCACCAGAAGGCAATAATCTAGCTTCTGTTTTTCATGAAAAAATTAATAATCTTTTCCATCAGGAAGTTAATATTGCTGTCTGCTTGTCACCAGTAGTCTAAGTAAAAGTCTCACCTCTGCTTGTCATCATATGTTAATATTCTCATCCTCTGCATGTCACCAGTAAGTTTATAGTCTCTCTCTCTCTCTCTTTGCTTGTCACCAGTGAGTTTATAGTCTGTTTGTCACCAGTGAGTTTATAGTCTATCTGTTTGTCACCAGTGAGTTTATAGTCTCTCGCTCGTTTGTCACCAGTGAGTTTATAGTCTCTCGCTCATTTGTCACCAGTGAGTGTATAGTCTCTCTGTGTCACCAGTGAGTTTATACTCTCTCTGCTTGTCACCAGTGAGTTTATACTCTCTCTGTCACCAGTGAGTTTATAGTCTTTCTCTGCTTGTCACAGTGAGTTTATAGTCTCTGTCTCCCTGTCACCAGAAAGTTTATAATCTCTCTCTTCTGTTTGTCACCAGTTGAGTTTATAGTCTATCCCTCTCCTAGTCACCAGTAGTGTATCCTCTTACCAAAAACCTCACTCATTACTTGATTCAATAAATTATTTGTTCATCTTTCACCACTTTCAAATGGTTAATAATAACACAACATCTATATGCACTTCTTGGCCCAATTGTAGCCAGGGTTTTCATTTTCGTCATATGCTGTCCACATTAAACTGTGAAGTAGAATAAGATAAAACCACTACACCGTCATTTATTAAATATAGTGCTGTGCTGTGTCATATGCATCTTCTTTTATGCTACACTAACACTTGTATTACTGCGCTAGTACTTTTTTTACATTGTCTTACTCTGAGCATCGTATTACTGCATCAGTACTTTATTACATGTTACTCTGAGATTCCTATTACTCAGCCAGTATTTTATTATACTGTGTTACTTTGACCATCAATAACTGTGCCAGTATTTTATTATACTGACTTAACTCCTGTAAACCTCCTTAGTGCCTGGAACTTAAAATACTTATTCACTGAAGAGCCTTTCATTTGTCTTATATCTAAACATTTTATTTATGTATGTTAGAAGCTAGAAGGAAAATCAGTACATGGTTTCCAAGTTGATATAATTTTTCCTCATTTATTTGCATATTCATTAATTATTAAATGGCACACTGACAGCCATTTCATGAAATGATTTATATGTTCGTTTTTTGTTCAGGAGAGTAAAGTTTTTTATTTTACAATGAATTCTCAACAAAACAGGGTCGGACGATAATAGAGGTGGATACTGATTTTGCGGATGAATGGTGTGGTCTCATTCCTATTGGCTGCCGCTGTGATCAGGTGACAACCACTGGTCTTAAGTGGAATTTGAGTAAGTCGTTGTCTGTTTCTTTTCTTAAAGGTCTGATGTAAGCTATCTTTTATTTTGTGGGAATATAAATTTCAGGGTAACTTTCATGTCGCATTATCTTATTCAAAAAGAAAATTAACATACAGAGATTTTTGTGGATATATACAGCAGTAAAATGGCAAGATACAAAAAAATCTGTAATATCTTTCGTCACCTTGTTTTCCATTGTAGACACATCTACTCATTTCTTGACAAACTTCAGAATGAAAAGTTCAACTGTAGTTTGAATGATAGCATGCTAAGATGATAAATGGTTTATACTTTCATGTATCATTGACTTAGCATTATAATCTGCTGAACCTTATAAAACAATAATAGTTATCTTCTCACAAGCTAGTAACTAGCTCAAGACTTAATATTCAAGTAATACCTGCTGTTACATTCCAGCATTTGTTTAGAGATCCTGTCTTAGCATGAAGATTTAAATATGGTTAATTTTAACATTACACCTATGCTGACGACAGACTGGTTGCCAGACTCACCCTTCAGTCTCCACAAATTAATTCTCTCGGTTTAGATATTAATTATATTTACAGATGAATCTTTGTAATATTGCGTGAATTGGGTTCTTTATCTTAACGACTAATATTTCACAATTTCTCACCCAATTTTAAAAAATTAATGGCACGTAATTGTTTAGAGTTCCACACATGCATGCTTATAAATAAAACACTGTGGCCATCTGTCATATCATCTAGAAAAAGGAATGTTCAGGGTAAGCTATAATGCCTTATTCTAACTTTTGCCCTGTTCTTTTTAACTAGGGTTAGAGTGCTGGATGTTTCAACAGCTTCTTTATCAGACTGTTCTTTTTAACCATGTTGATATCAAAATTCATCATCTGTTTGCAGATGGTCAGACACTGGCTTTTGGAACACTGGTCAGCACTTCAAATGCCTATGCTGAATGCCGCGTGTCTGTAGAGACCAGCCATCCTCTTTTGTGGACCATGGGTTATCGGTTTCCCAAAGAATTTTGAATATTTTTTGCAGGAGCATTGAACATTATGGGTTTGTTTGGATTTTTGTTTACCAGAGATCAATTCTGTTACTGGTCTTGTCATCTTACATTGAAATTGACATGTTTATGCTATGCAATACATCTTCCTGTATTATTTTTTAATTGGTTTTGTGGTTTTTGCTTCAACTTTGAAATTTTGTTCTTTTGAACTGTTTAGACATTTATAGCATTTTTTAAATCTAAAATAATTCACATTTTTATAGCAAAATGTTTACATAATCCAGCATTTATAACCTAGCACTGTCTCTTTTCTGTGTAAACTTTGTTAAAAGTACAGCACAAAATTATCTGGTTAGAGTAACTGATGATAAGAAAATTTAAGTTTATGTTAATAGATGTCTACATTTTCTTTTTATTACTCTGATCAATCCAGTCTGTCCTTTTTGAAAATTTATTTGTTGTCCATAGCACTGATTCCAGATGAACTGATTGGAGAGCAACAACCATTTCCAAATCAATCTGCCATTAACTGTTACTGAGATATACAACCATTTCCTAATCAGCCTGCCATTAATTGCTACTGGGATATATAACCATTTCATAATCAGTCTGCCATTAACTGTTACTGTGGTATTCAACTATTTCCTTATCAGTCCACCATTAAGTGTTACTGTGGCAGTCGTTCATATCAATGCATGTTTTTCTCCAGCATATAGTTTTTCATTGAAAGAATTTTAAACATATAACTCCCTTCCCATTTTTTTCTTACTGTGTCCTGCAGCTTGGAAAATATTTGCAAATATTACTTATCTATTAAGCAAACACTTGGAAAATATTACTTATTTATTAATTAGATACTTGGAAAATAATGTTTAACACAGAAAGCCAATCAAAATGTAACATTATTGCCCCTTGACAAGAAGACCACCCAATGGAGAACTGTTCGGTTGTGGTTTTTTATTTACAACAGCTTTATGGTCTACTGGGCAGACTGTCCTATTCTACCTATACTGTGTTCGTGTCTGCTGCTTTATTGTTTACATCTAGTTTCTATCCTTTTCTACCTATACTGTCCCATGACTACTAATTATATGCATTTTGCCTGCAATTTAGCTTCATAGACAAGTATACGTGAGCTATATTTTAGATTGATTTACTTATTCTCAGAGTTTATTGATATCATGAACAGTAACGTGTAGATCATTCTTATTTGCCCAACACATAACCCAACCTCCAAAAAAGGAAAATGATCACGAGTGTGTGAATTTTGATTTCATTGTTTTGCCACAAAATGAACAAATGAAAATGATCACAAGTGTGTGAATCTTGATTTCATTGTTTTGCTACAAAAGGAAACATGATCTACATGTAGATTCTGCTTGCCTTCATTCTAGCCTCCAATTGAAAAACATGACAGCTGTTTTATATATGATTTGATTCTAACCTTTAAAATGAAACTTATAACGAAACAAGAGTTTCAATAATCTGGGACTTCATTTTAAACCTAAAAATAAATGACCATGGGAAGACAATTCCTGCTTGCCTTCATTCTAGAGACAATTTCTGCTTGACTTCATTATAACCTAGATTTTCACAAATGATCACGAGAAAGCAGTGTATACATGACTTGATTTTAGCATCAATAAATAAAACACAAAAAAAATGAATGATCACGTTTTGCATATTTCACGATTTTCAATAAACTTTGTTTGCTTTTACAACAAATGCTTATAAAAATAATTGTATAAATTAATGTTTTGTTATTTATCATTGCTAAACATTAAACAAGTCATTCAGTGCGGTTTGACGGGTATTTGAGTTGGTGTTGTAAACACCATGTTCTGACTGTGTCAAAAGTGAGTCTCGACTGTTGTGGCATTGTTTCACTTACTCATAAATGTTATACCTGTCAGGTGCAAATTGTGAAGAAATATGCTGCCTAAAAATGAGGTGGCTTTTCCCCTCACCTTTGTAGTGCTTTAATCCACAAACAGCATGTAAGAGTTGTAACATGCAGATTCCAACAGCAACAAAACTGATCACTAGTAACTGTGCAGAGCATATCACTTATTACTTCTATCTATATTTCATTTTAATCTTTTCAGTACAGAGCATAGAAATATATGCCATAAGACCTTTGAGTATTTGCAGAGTTACAATAATAAAAACCGTAAACATTCAGCTTTACAACATTAATACATCTCAGTTGTATGAAACAGAACAAATTGTTCAACATTAAACCAGAGCAACATTCAAAATTTACCAACATTCTTCAGCTATATATCTTGTAAAGACTCCATGTCTTGAAAATTTTTATTTTTTTTAACAACAAAGGTTTTATAAAGAACTACACATTTTATTTGCTTTTAAAAACATTTTTCACCAATATATGAAACAAACAACTATTGCGCTATGCCCCTGAACATGGGCTGCAACATGCATTTCCAGAAAAACATATTAACATTAAATAAAAATGTTGATATAAAGGCATCTTTAATGCAAGTTCCATAACACTATTAACAAGCTTCTCAAAACCATTTAACCAAATTACATAATTTTAATATACAATTGTTTTTAGAGCATAATGTGAAAGCATTACTAAACAAAATATTAGCAGACTTCCAATGAAGCCTTATAAAGGCCGGCATAAAAATGTCACAGCGTGTGCCACACCGCACAAGCTAGGTTATTTAGCATTTTAAAAAAAAATCTTACTGAATAAAATAAAACGTAAAAAGTACAATGGGTATTGCAGTTCATGAATACTGGAAACAACATTGTTTGAATAAATTACAAGTTAAATATGAATTTCCAATATATTTTCCTTTTAAATGGCATGATGGCATACTTAGATAATACTGCTCATTCACTCAGGTCTCGGTTCCAGCTAATGTGTCTACAATGAGCTTTCTCTTCCTACAGTTGAATACTAATTTAATGTATGTTGATTTTTATTCAAATATTAGTTATCTAGAGCCTATGCAGTGATTAAAATTCTTCTATAAGCAAAACCACAACCGTAACTTTAAAAAAAACCTTTACATATAAGAGCACTATAATTCTACAATTGGCAAAAATCAGGACCTTACGCTGACTTTAATGGAATGTAAGTGGGCTAGTGTGCCTAGACAAACAAAGCTGGTTTAATAACAAAAAGCTCATAAATATATTCAAAACATTTTCATTATGTATAAAGGTGCAATAACATCCTTTTTAAATTTAAAATAAATCAATCATTATCCGAATATAAAATACACACAATTTGATGCACAATGTCAGATATACCTAAAGTGTCATAACTAAAATTAAAAATTGGAGAAATGTGTGTGGATATAAATAAAAATATTTATTTACTGATGTCATGTGAGTGGTTCTTTGTATGCAAAAGCAAAATTAGCTGAAATAGTTTTCAACCAAATGTTAAAAGTCTTCTCAATAAAAGTCATAACCAATAGTGATGATGGAGGCCTTTATACTCGCAACTCACTCACTGACTAAATATCAAAACAAAATATTAACTCTACTTTTATGATAAAATGTCATCCAAACCAGTGGTAAATGGCTAGAGGGATAACAACAAATTTTTATGAAAGCATTTTTTATCAAATAAGTTTTCTAAGCTCTCTAAGTTCGACAATCTTGAGACAAAAGAGTTGTGTTAATTGGGAAAATCCCAACAAAAGGTAGAGGGTCTCAAAACCCTGATCTGCTGCTTCAAAGTTCTGTATCTACATTTGATGGTCATTCAACTATTACTGAACAAAATCATGCTAATTTACTGAACAGTTCAGCAGAGTTGTTTCTTCTTCAACATAATTATCATCTTCAGGACTTCTCACTTATGCAACTTCAGAATGTATGAAAGCCTGCTTCCAGAAGGTAAAGGGTTTGACAAATTTTTCTCTATTGAATGCCAAAGTAGGCAACTGAAAAAGTGCAACAATTGTAATATTCTGATTAAAAATTTATTCCAACAACAATTACTTTGTAAAATGAAACAATCTATCAGAGTTTAAAAAATATCCCTCTTGAATAAAACTAGCTTAGTAGTGCATGATAAAACCTCATCTCTATTAAGAAGTTACAACAACAAAAAACCCAATCTTTTGAAATATATTAATATATACAATCATTTCCTCAACTCACACATTTGGGGATGGGGTGGGGGAACCTGGATAACAAAAGTATTACATAACTTTTCTGTTTTCAAATTAATCAGAAATCCACTGTGAAGGCAGGCCATGCTTACACTGTGTGTGGGGGGATGAGAGAGAGTAGGTGCTGTGCATGGGTATAAGTTTTAAATTCAACCCATACGAGAAAAAAAAATTATTCAAAACTGAGCTGCGCCAGATATGTCACATTTTTCCCTGGAGAATATTTTAGCTTTACCAGTGATCTTTTCTGAAAACAGATCTGAAATTGCAGTTTGTGCTCCAAACAGATTTTTAAAAAATTAAGCTGACACTTGTTCACAATGCATCCAAGTAAACAAAATTCTAAGTGCTTGTTATTTTATTAAATGGAGAGCTCTCGGTGCCAATCAAATGCATCTCATCTGTGCAGACTTTAAGCAGTACATTTAACAAGAATGAATTAATAATAATTTTAAAAACATGAAGGATTAAAATATAATGAGCGCAGTTAACACTGATGAGGCAACTGATAAGTAGTAGATTCAAAAGTAGTCAATGCTCAATGAGAGCCTTGGTTCTGCTGCTAGAATTCTTTTGTTTCACTTCAAACATAAATGAATGCTTGGAAGACAATTGTAGTATCAGAGCACACTATATTAGTATATATCTCAAATATAAAAATACATATACTAATGTGGGGGTTTACTTTCATGATTAATGGGTTTTCTGGCACGATGACTGATAATCTTGCACACAAAAAGAACTTTTTCAATGGTAAAATTGCTGATTCCCCTTTTCTTTTGTTTTGTTTTCTTGGGACATCAGGACTATCTTTGCCCCAACAAAAGTGTGGCATTAGCTTCTTTACATTACTCATAATTTGTAATTCTTAGCACTATTTCCCACTGGAAAGATAATGCACCCTTAGAAAGGTGACATCCTTGACACAAAAATGCCTGCCCTCTGTTAACTACAGCCGCAACAAATTTTTTTTTTTTAAAAGTTCCTTCTTTTACACAAAAGACTGATGTTACAGGCATTTTGTCGTTAACAAAAAAAAAATTCTAAGAAAAGCCCCCTATTGTTTGTGTGAATCAATTTAAAACATGATTTTCAAGATGTCAACAAATGAATTTTGAATATGATGCATTTCATTTTCAAATGTAAAAACAAACCTGAGGTAGGGTCAAGAAAATAATAAAACAAAAGATTTTTCCCCCAATAGTTTCATGATTCAAATGAAATCTGATAAAATGACAAATAAAGTAGGCATATAGGCTTCTCAAAAAAATGCTATTTAAGGTTTCAAAAGGACTCTTCAAGGTACATCATATAGTTTAATATATATCCACTTTTATAGATGAAGTATTTCATTAATCAATATCAGGAAATGAACAGTTTGAATAGAGATCATCTGTATGAACAAATAACAACAAAAACACAAATGTACCAAATTCTGACATCCCCTTCCACTAACACTGCATGGTGTACTTCTCTCTAGTTGTTCATCTTAGACACACCACTCTTATTAATGGTAAGTTAAAAAAAAAATCTTCAACTTATCTAAAAGATATGTTGAAATATTACATCTTCAGAAAAACACTACAATTTAAAAAACAACGCTTGTGTTTATTGAATGAGCACGCTTGAGCTTTCTTAATTTTTCCAACAGGAATGTGGGTCTGCACTCTTGAAAAGTTAAATATGTGTTGTTGCTGTACATGAATAAAGTTGCTGCTTTGTCTCCGTCACTTTTTTTAGATTTACAATCTACCAAGTGGTAAGCGAACTCCTACTGTATTCCCAAGCATAATGCTAAATGTTGTACCATTTGCGTGCACCCAGTCTTTTTTTTAAAAAAAACAAACAATCAGACACATGCAAATTTAAAAAATAAAAATCTGAAGAGAATTAATGAATCACAGCTAGTCTTTGAAACCATGAAATAGATATCTAATAGCTACATGAAGGTTGGTACTTTAAAAAAGAAAAAGGTTAAAAGATTTTGGGTCAAGTGATTTATGAATGATTGAATTAAATTACAAGTTTTAGTTCTAATGATGTGGATCTGGTCTGTGGTGGAATAGTTTACAATCAGACCAGTCAAAGAACTCCAACATAAAATTTCCTTTTCCAGGGGCATAAAATTCCAAATAGCACTTAATAATACTACTGTCTGTGACTTTTAATTTCTTAATGAAATATTAAACAAAAGGAAAAGGCAAGTCTGGCAAAGATATGCTTAAAAGAATAACAACAAAACAAAGCTAAGGTATTCAATATACATAATAAAGGGGGATAAAAAGTAAATGAAACTAAAGCACAAGCAGAAAAAAGGTTATTATATTAATTCCAATGATTAACAATGAAGATTAAATTAAATCTTAAAATAAATAATCATAATATAATTAGGAGTTTTAAAAAGTTTAGATAATAAAATAAAAGAACTCCACCACTGGTAAATGTATTACATATAAGAGTCTATGAATATGCTAATTATGACAGTTCAGTGTATATTTCACAGTGCAAGATATGGAATGAAAATTGTCTTTTAATATAGAAATGGAATGGCAAATGTCTTCAAGATATAAAACCTAACCTACATAAACTGATAGTGAAAAGGTGCCACAAACAGAGAAGATTAAAAATCCAGCATAATTTTAATCAGGATATTTTCAATTCACTTCCTGCTTACTGGGTTTCTGATCTTAAATAAAAGATATCTGTATTTAATCCATATTGCATAGAAATAACAAAATTGAAAAATTATGACCTGAAAGGAACAAGGTTTGTACAACTTGTTCAAAGTTCAAGTTCAATTTCTGAAACAGCAGAGCTTTTGTGAGGGCTGTCACTAAACTGTTGACAGAAAGAACACAAGATCCTTTATAAATTCTGGTTTTAGTTTGCCCTAGTAGTGATTGTTTTTTCAGCATTTTGCATTCAATCATCATTGAGCTGTGGATTGTGTAGTGACCGGATTATTGCCTTTGTGGCTGCAGCAGCTGCCAGCGCAGCATATGGCTGCCAGTCTTTGCTGTGCATCCCATCCACGTAATCCGACACAGCTCGAACAAACATGAAGCTATCCTTACGGTTGCCCACAATTGATTCCAGTACTTGATCAAATTCTGTGTCGCAAGCTATGATGTCGTAACGACTAACAAAGTCTTGTCGAGAAATTTCATTGCGAATGGGTTTACCGCTGCCCATCACACCGTAATGCACCGATGGTATGTCTGTACGACGTGTATAGCCTTCTGGTGGGTCTGGGTGCTGCACTTCAATCACCTGTACAGCCATACAGTACAGTAGGTGAAAGTCAAGAAAATGTGTGAATAGATTAAGGGAAAAAGAAACAAAAGTAGAATTTTAAATAATTTTAAGCAACATTTTAGCAAATGTAATAGATAACAAAACACAATACCCATATGAACCCACCTGACAACAAAAAAAAATAAAACCCACTGATTTTAGCATTAATGTACAGAATTACCAATATACAAGAATCTGTCAAAAGTTAAATAAACCCTGCCCAATCTAATTTATGCAGTATTGAAAAAATATTTTAAAAATAACCCACTTTACCTCTCGACTGCTTTTGTCTAACTATAGATAATTAGTTAAATCATTGTTTTAATAAGTCATTATCTTACATCCTACATTACTGAAGTTCAGCAAAATCAAGTGCAAATAACAAAATATGCTTCAATACTTCAAAATGTACATTTTAAAAAAAAGTAATAACCTCAACATTTTACTCAGCTTGGTACAGGTACTTCCAAACTAACCTGATTTTCTCCAATGTTCATGTAGAGACGATCAGTCTCAGGTGGTGGACGAGAAAAGCTCGACTCCTGTCCCTTCAAAAGCTCCAGACCTTCGTTAATGTACCCTGTCCATGGAGCGTAGTCTGGATTGGCAGTGCGGCTCTCCTGAATGCGCTCAACAATGCGCTGCAGTTTGAGATCTCTGGGTGCCCAGGTTTTCAGGTTGTAGTTTATCTCCCCTTGTTTGTCCTAGCGTAGTGGACAAAAAGTTTATACAAGTAGTTGTCAGTATCCCAGTAGGTACAACAGATAATGCCATTTGTGAAAAACAGAAAAACTGTGAAAACAAGATTGAAAAAGAAATGCAGGTGAAAACATAAGCAAAAGAATAGAAGAAACAACAGAAAAAAGAATGAATACATGAAATGAAAATTATAACAGCACACTAAGATTCTGAAAAAATAAGATGATGTGAGATTTGTTAGACTACAAGCAAAATGAGTTAAGGGATTGACTGCTTTCATGCGAGAAGTGGAAGATAAGAACAAAAACCTCACATCAACTCTTTAAAGAAAGTAATGTGCTTGGGGGGGGGGGGGGGGGGGTTGGATGGAGAAGATAAACAAACCAAAAAATTTTCCTCAACTCTTCATAGAGAGTAACAAGCATTGGGGGGAGGCAGAAGAGAAGCACACACACATTTTTTTTTTTAAATCAACTCTTTCCAGAGAGTAACAATGTGAAGAGTAGTGACAGGAAAGAATAAAAAAATACTGGATTTGAGAGAGAACCTGACAGAAATACTGTTCCCAGAAAATGTCCACTCTCGATCTTTATGGTTGCACAGTAGTGACAAATCTCTGGCAGTACTGTTAAATATACTTTTAACAAACCCATTAGGGAAATGTTAAATTTAATCAACTTCAGAATGTTATCATGCTTGAACTAAATGTGACAAAGATAATGCAACAACAAAGCTCATTTTTCAACAATAAAATATCATCTCTAGCATATCTCCTACAGCTTATTTCTCTAGTATATCTCCTACATATTATTTTTCTCTGGTACATTTTCTACAGACTCTGAAGAGTCTGGCCCACAGACTAATATTGATGCTCTTAAAAATTATTAGTGTGATACAAGGCAGCATTAGTACATCTCTGAAATTATTTTATACTCGAATAATGATGCTCAATTCCACACACTGGCTCAATTCCGCTCAATGAACTTATTTCGTATATACTTATTTAGGCTTGGTTCATGATACACACTGGCCCAATTCTACACAATGAACTTATTTTAATCAAGAGATAAAATGGTACAATTGCTCATTTAAAAGTGACTCCCTTTTAGATTAAAATTCTTTTTCAACAAAGGTTGACAAGTTACAAAATAAGTTGTTGCTTTTTAAATTGGCATAATATGCATAGTAACTCGGAGTTATTTTTAGCCTGAAATCGGTTAAATTAGCTTATGTAGGGATCCTTTAAAGTGGTACCACTAGAGAGGCAAATCAATAACAGAAAAACACTTATTACCTGTGTGATCTTGTCACAGTGGTAGTAAATGCAGCCTTTGGCGTCACACTTAGAGAAGATAATATCACCTAGGCGAGGGTGTCTGAAAAAGTCTGCAAATCTTGGAACTCCTCCTGCGACTCCCACAATGAACACATGTTCTATATTCTGGAAAGATCCTGTAAGCACATTTTAAATAGTCCTTTATCAGGATAAACAAGGTGACATATCACAATAAACATGCCCTAAATTCTGGAAGGACTCAATAACCTTTTCTAAAAATCCTTTGTCAGAATAAATTAAATAATGTATCACAATGAACACATTTGCAATGCCTAAATTGCAATGCAATTCAGTACAAACAAGAGATTAAAATACAATCAATGACATTTAATTTGAAAATTCACCTACTGCAAAAAGAAAGTGATCAAAACAACATCCTGATTAAATAAGTATCAAATAAACCATCACCACCATAACAGCTCAAGATATAATTCCTACTAAAGAAAATTATTCTAACCCATGAAAGTTTGAGACAGAAAGAAATCAACAATACCAGTGACCCACCCCCACCCCAACTTTCTTGTGGCTAAGAGCACATTCAAATTTTCAGAAGAGTTTGTAAGACACCAACAACTTTCAAAAGCTTATTTTTGTACTGGACATTTAAATACTATTCAAAACATCAGATTTCATAGTGCATGATATATTCATATGTAACATTAAAGAGGTGATTTTAACTGATTTTCAATTAAATTATTCGGCAATTACTCTTTCATTATTACTATGTGAATCTGCTCTTTTTTTAATTTACATGGAAGATAAATTAAGTAGTTTTTTCTAAATAAACATCATAAGCAGTTTTCATATAATTTTTAAATTATAACATTATTGAACTAGTAGTCAAAATATATTTGTTATTCTTACTTTAATACAGATATCCCCAGTTATGGTTAATTACAAGTATTCCTTGTATTATTACTTGTACTGGATTACAATAACCAACCATACAAATATGAAAATAGTTAAACAAGTTTTTTCTGTTATGTGTATTTGAATCTCTATAAACAAACATCAATAAGAGTCATAAGAACACATCAGCACTAAATGGAAAAAAGGTATTAATTCATGCACTTTTTTAATAAGTCGGTGTTATTTTTGGCACCTCATTAGCCAATTTTTAGCAAATGAGAGAGTAAAATGATATTCCCATTTATAAGCACTTATCAAGATGGGCATCTATAAGTTGAGATGTGTATTTTGACTTTATTGAAAAAAGAGCTTCACAAAGATAAATGGAAACAAAATAAGATTTTATTGTGTACACTACATTTTCTAAAGCAGGAAACCCCTTTCAGTGAACCAGAGTTTAAACATTATCAATCATCTGCTGCACAAGAGCTGAGAACAGTATCATTCTGAAGGTCTAAAATCTTCACTTCTTCTCTTCTTACTTGAATGAGACTTGCAATCAAAGTAGACATTTTCATCACCTCTTGTTGGCATGTCACTTTCTAATTACTCCATAGAAGATGTGGAGAACCAGAAGTGAAGTGTTGAAATCAATGTCACATACCGTTTTCTTCATACATGGGAAATGTACAAGACATCGACTTCGTATGTGACATCCACAAGATCACTTTTACAGAACCTAAAATGCAACAGCCCATATCTGCACTACTTTTCACATCTCGTCATGGGTGCATGTAAATGCCCTGGCAGGTGCCACAGACAATGCAATGGGGTCCAGTGACCAAAATGCTTACCCATTAAGCATATGAAAGTACTATGTAAAGAATGATGATTAAGAACCCAAAACATATTGTCCTAATGATAGACCATGACTAAGTGCTGAAATAAATTTTCTAGGGTAGCTAATAAAACTGATAACTTACCCAACAGACGCGTAGTAATGCTGCCAGAAGAGATCTGAGCAGCTCGGAAATGACCAATGGCTGGCAGTTTAGTAGAAACAACCTTATGTTCGCCAATGTATCCGATGGTGTAAACATTAGATTCGCCTGAAGTTAAAAATAAAAGAGAGTTACATTTTTCCTTTCTACTTTACTGCAATGAAGAGTCTAGATATCTAGTACAAAATTATCAATCATCAAATTCATTTGGAAATAAATATTTTGAGAATTTGTTTGGAAAGTTTAAATGTCAAATCCATAATTAATTCTGATATTATTGAAATATTATTTCCATTTAAATTTGGATTATGACATGTAGTTTATTTCAATATATTCTTAAATAAGTTTTCTTGATCAATTAGTAAGCCATCTTTAAAGTAATATCTGTTTTAAAATATATATATATATATATATATATTACTTATTAACTTTAACTGACTTGGACAGATTAAACTATGATGACTGATATTATTTCATAACATTTCTGAGAATTACTTTTGTTTTATCACTAAAGTATACAATTATACCCATGACTGATTTAAAGATTTATAACACAAACCCTCTGTCTTGTATCTGACATAAGTTGTTTTACTCTCCATCATAGCATCAACAGCAAGCTTTTCTGCGTAAAGAGCTGTGATGATGGCAATTGTTGGCTGTTGGTTGGCAGCAATGGTTGGCATCTGCTTCACCATTTGAACTTCTGTAAATGATATATATAAGTGTGAAAAAGGAATTTAAAAAAAAATTCCAACATTATAATTAAAACTTGGATGGCTGTGCCAGTTAGTTAAACACATCTTTTTGTACTTGTAAACCTTTCAACATGGATACAGTGCAGACATGTCTATACTAATGTGACTACATGGTACTGCTATTCAAGGACAGTCAACTAGAAATGCATCAGAGGCTTTAATGACAATAAGACTGCAGAAACTACTTTGAGGGGGTTGTTGCCTATTCTAATTTAAAAAAGTAATTTCCAGATCAAGATTATGGAAAGGCCTTCTATACCTGTTCCTCCGGTCTTCTCATCAAGCACCTGTCGCACAAATCCTCCCTTTTCCATGTCACGAATCAGCTCGCGTGACTTCAGCTCCTGCAACTGCTGCATTACAATGGATTCTTCAGCAGCTGTGATCCTGAAACAGCAACGAGTAAAGACAAACATAAGTAATGACTATTTGGAGGAAAGAAAAGCAAATAATGAAAAATAATACAAAAACAGAACAAAGTGGGAGCTGGTTGTTTAAACATGATATGATCCACAATAACAGGAGTCTAGCTATGTATCATGCACTGAAGCCTGCCAGTAATGGCAACCACATACAAATACACCATGCTGCAAGGCCCAAGCTAGTAACAAGCTACCCACTCCCAGTCTAACAATGAAAGGCTGCAACATTTGCAGTCCAATGCACTCACATAGACAGTGCACAGAGCACCATTAAGAGTTCAAATTTATGGTATGGTCATAACAAAATTGTGACCAAAGACATACGCCATCTAAGTAATTCATATTACCAGGAAAAAAATATATCTTGTACCAAACATAAAAATTGCAAGACAATAGAGAAAAAAGTAAGAATTGGGTTAAAAAAAATAAAAATAAAAAAAGAAGCTGACAGAGGCCAAACAAAAGCCCGCAAAATAACAAAAATAAAACAACTAACCCCCACCCCACCATTACATCATGCAATAAACACAGACCCTGCTTCAAGATAAACAAAATGAGGTAGTGAAGAGGATTGGTTGTTTCACATTGATAGCAAAAGGTTGAGTAATTCTCCCTGAAATATTTCACTGAAACATAATTATAAACAAAATAACTGCAAATAATGTAAACTATAAGTGTAACTTAAGTGTTTCAAACAACAAAATAATATCTAACCACTCAAAGGATTCTTCTTGTGTCTAGTTTTTTCCTAATATGTGCGTGTATTCCTGAGGGTTGATTATCTCTCACATATTACGCAATGTTAAAACAAGTCAGAGGTAGAAGTGGTGATAGCTCTAATGATGCAATTAAATTATAAAGGTATTTTTTCCCCTTTCCATTCTTCAATGATAAGTAGTTTTCAATTATCAAGTCTCTCAAACAGGCTTAGTAGTGACAATTCAACACAAGCTTAAAAAAAAAAAACAGAAAAGATTTGTTTGAATACTACTGTACAAAATATGTGTATGTATTCCAATATGTTCATACATGAACACAGACAAGTTAACTGAGAGGTCATTAGGAATTTAATTTAAACAGCATTTGCAGTTTTACCTTAGTAATTCTCTTTATATAAATGTTTATATACAGGGTGGCCCAAAAGTAGGTTTACAGTTATTAAACTACCTTTTATATGGTTGAAGTTACGTAATACCGATTAAAACATTCCTCAGAGTATAAATCTAACTTACATAAACAGCTTTTTCCTTGCTAATTGTAATTTATTTATTATGTAAAGCTAACTTTTTACTTGATAATATGTTTTTATTTATATTCAAATAAATAGTCAATGTGATAACTGTAAACCTACTTTTGGGCCACCCTGTATTGTACATTATATAATGTTTATATATTGTACAGTATTAAAATAAGCATACCATATGCATTGAGAATATAACATTTTAAAATTAATTTTTACATGACATGAGGATCTTTTATGATATTCTTTTATTAGAATAGCCACTTAACAGAATCTAAATGTGAAAAGTAAATAGGATAATAAGGCAATGCCTACTGTACATGTTTATGTCTTGAACTGGCCAATGTTATTTTTCATCTTTGCTTTCTGTGTGCTGAATGCTGAGTGTGTTCACAATACAATTTGACATTATAATAAGTAATTGGCTTTAGTCCCGATAGTAACAATAAGATGAACAACTGCTAAAATGCAATATATCAATAAAAGACCACTTTAACAATTGAATTTCCTACAGAAATTATAACTGAATTAATCACAAAAATAGCAGATCAGTGCAATTGTTTAGTTAAGAGCAAACGTTCAATGCAAGGATATTTTTATTATTGGCATTAGGTTCATTAAGCCAATTAATTGTTTTAAAATTTAATTTGCACTGTACTGATGAGCTTAAATGAGCACCTTCCCATTTGTTATAGTTTCATTTATTTGCCAAAGAGTAAAAGTTTAACTGTGGATATCTCCCTTCATTCTTCAAACAAGCCTCAACATGTTACTTTACTCTGATCCATAATCAAACTAAAACATTGAGCCATGTGACATTTCATATCTTATTAAAGCAAAATTTTTAAAATAGTGATGAACCACATTGGTAAATATTTCACGACGTTATATATGTGACCACATGAATAAATATTCTTTATCTTGTTGTTTGCCCTATAGTTCTGCAAGACTGAAAACTGTTAACTAAATTTACTGAATAAAAAGGATTTAACAAGTCAGATATTAACCGTCAGCATATTCTTTTATTTTTGCAGTGCTAGAATTAGCAACACCATATCATCTATGAAATGAAATAACTTTTTAAATATTCCAATACATTCATGAAATCTGCATTCTGTTGAGTTAATATAATAATAAATATGATAATAAATATGAATATATAATTTTACTTGTGAAAATTATAGAAACCTGTGAATACTGTCCATATTTGTGGATCAGCAGCCATTTTTTCCCCAAGTATAGAAAAATATCAAACTTGAGGTGTACCAAAAAATTCTGTCTTAACTAAGCAAACAATAAAATTCAAAATAGATATGATTTGTGAGTATTCCAGAATTGGAATAAAATATTTTAAATTATTGATATACAAAGTTCTGAGCATTTCAAATTGGAATTTTTAAATTTTGGGTTTTTGAAGTCATACACAGCATCCTGATGGTAACTTTATTTAGGAGTATGCTTATACAATTTACCTGACCAAATCTTCAACTGACAGCATGTTGGGATAGGCAGATTCTAGCACAGTAAGCAATTTTTCTCGAACAATTTCTTCTACAGGACGTGTATCTTCCTTCTTGAATCCTATAAAAAAAATTAAAAAATTAAAATTAAAATTTATATGGCTCAAAAATGTCATCTGCTACAATAAAAAATTACATAATATATTATATATAAAAATACACCTATATAATACCATTTTAAATATTACCATTATTAGAAAATTACAACTGGATCAATTAAAATGGGTCTTACTAGCACTTTGTTAGATTCTGAATGAAATTCTAATTGTAATACAATTATGTTGATAAAGATTACAATTTACACATTGATTTTCGCTCAAGATTTAAAGAGAGTTAGAACTTAGAGGGCATACATCAAGGAATACACAATACCTGTAAATCTGAATAAAAATGGAATTAATATATTATTACTCTAGATATTTTAAGAAAATGCTCATATATCATTTAAGAGATCAATAATGAAACATCAAAACTCAGGAAAGCAACAACTGCACAAATCAAACAACTGTTTGTACCCAGAAGGGCCAAACTCACATCAAAACTGGAAATCAAAGTGCTTACTAAAAAAAATATAATAGTTAGTCAAGCAAAGAGACAACTAATTAATTATCCAAAAAGTTAAAAAAAAAAAAAATGATAACAAAATGGAAAACTACAATTTAAAAGAAATACAACATTCTTGTAAAAGAAATGAAATGGTAAAAAGAACAAAGCTATGAAAAACAAAACAACCATTCAAAAATGTTAATTTTATTATCAACAACATTACCATAAGTAGAGCATGTACCAATCTAATATAAACAAAACTTTATGAATTACATTAAATCAATTATGAGTTTAAAAGTTGGGCAAAGCAAAAAAAGTACTCATGGTACAAACACTATCACATGGAAAGAAAACTACAATACTATTGTCCACAATTATTTCTTCAACAACAAAAAGGTGAAAGAAATAATAAACCATGGACTATTCAACTCTTAATCACTACAAGCAAAACATAACATACAGACGTACAAAAAAAAATAAAAAGCCCCCCCCCCTCCCCAAGTGTGATTCATATTGCTCTTCACATCAATATGATGTGACATAAATACAATTAAATCATTGCAGTCCAGTATTTGCTGGTGCGATGATACTGAGTGGCAAAATAATTGTTCTAGTATTTCTTTTTAATGTATTCTTATATTCTTCAGTTTCATATTTTTTCTTTATTAAAAGAGTGAAAAGGTGTTACATTAAGTTAAACAATAAATATACATCTTAAATAGTGCCTTCCAATATTATAAATCTCAAACAAAAAACCCCCAAAATATTTTTACTTAATCATACCTGAATATTGCCTTTATAACTTAGTCTGTTTGATTGATGTTTAGTTGAGAAAAATAGAGCTTATTTTATGATGGCTGATAATTTTGTAATGAGTGACATATAAGATTTCTATGTTACGAAGTAAATAAATATGTATCTAGATTAAGTTAATAATTTAGGTTAATGAAGAAAATATATTTGTTGTAATGAGATAATTAAATTGTTTATTTTAAAACAATTTTTTCTCGTAAAATATGTCTCAACCTTACTTTCTAAGTTTTCAACAGAAATGTATGTTTTTTTAAAAAGTATTTAAAACTCCTATAACATCAACATTTTTATAATTTGTCTTTTCTTATATTTTTATTTGAGCATTAGGCCCTGTTGTAGACTTTAACCTGTAAAATAATTAGATTTAATCCACTTTATTTTTTTGCACTTCATTATTACAAAATGGTACACTTCCCCAGAGAATGAGCTATTTATTATTTTATATATACACTGTATATATATTCATTTATTTATTGGAATTGCTATTTTAGTATTTATAATGATATAAACAGTAAAAAAGACAAGACAATGAGTAGCACCTACTAAATATATAAAGAATTTATGTATTTATTTAAATGTTATTTACTTTTTCTTCTAAATTCTGACATAGACTGTTTATATATCTATTATATGGCTCAGATTTTTCTCTACATAAAAAGTGTCTTTTGCATGAAGCAAAAATATATTAAACTCTATAATACTTATTAGAAGTTTTATTTCATCACATTATCTGTGATTTTAAAAAAAAATACTTGGTAGCTAATTTTTCACATTTTTTTCTTTCACGACAAACAAATGTAAATGTTAATTAAAGAGTAAATATTACTTACTAATATTAAATTAGCAAGTTTTCCTAAATCACTATTTTCAAATATTCCTCCTATATTGCAACATGTTATACTGCTTTAATTTACCACTAAAATATAACATTCTTTCTAGCAACAAGAGCCAAAAGTAAACCATAATTAAACAAAATAAAAATTAAAACTTAATACCCAGCCCATCCACCCCTTCTTAAATGTTTTGAGTGCAGTGAGTTCTCTGTTTATATGATATAAGCATTCCTGAGATTTCAAGTAAACAGAAATTGAATAAATGGAAAAGGATTCCCCCCCCCCCCCAAATGCAAATGTATGTGTATATATACACCTTAACACAACACAAGAGCATTAAGTTTGACCTCTGTACCATGTGACTACCAACTAAAAGACTGAAAATTCTGGAACCGGTATCACTTTGTTGATAGATCATCGCCTCAAAGTTTCTAAGGTCAACATCTTGGGCTGTGAGTTTGGTGCACAAATAATACAAAAATGCCTTAATATTGTATTAGGTCACAAATCTGAATTTGCATAAACAAAGAACTCACTATACACTAAATAATAAACAGACATATTCATTGAATTGACCTAGTAAATATATTCAATTACAAGAATACATTTTTTTAAAATAGCAATCTAATAAGGTAACAAAATGCTTTAATAATATACTATAAAAATTTCGGAGAGAACAAACTGTAAAATTATTGCCAGAAATTTCATAAATTCAATTTTAAAACTCTCAATTTTTGCACAATAAAATAAAGGATGCTAAAATGGGTGACTATCAGTTTTATGGTAAACTCTCGGTTATCCGATAATGAGAGAATATGAACTGTTTTTCTCTCTCTCACACACACACACACTAATGTACACTTGCAATACAGTAGTTTTAATCTCATGTAGCTAACTCAGTAGCTGTCTACCTCAACAGGTATCTTTAGAATCTTGGTAGTAGAAAATCAAATTTACGATGACATATGTATCTGCATTAAGTTTCTTTAAAAGTATACAGACTGCTTCAAAACAAAACAAAAATGTCTTCATGTTTCAGTGTGCTTATATTCAGTATATTTTAACTTCAACAGCGGTCAGCAGTCTATCATAAAGATATGTAGATATGTGACATTTTTCCAGTAGTGGATAATTGAATCTGTAATTGAGTCATACTCCATTTTAAGTAAAGTTTCTTTAAAACATTTATCAGTTTCTTTCTTAGATTTATCATATAAGTTCACCATACCATGCAAAATTCTTTATCCACCAATACAGCAGCCAGCTTGCCTACTGTTAGTTATTTTTTATACAAGTAATTCAGAAAAGTGTATACATGTATTGGAATTTGATAATCACTTTATATATTGTATTCTGTGTTAGATCATTTGTTAAATGGTTTCCATTGATACAATTTTATAAGTGTCGTGATCAATGTTCACCTGTCATGTGGTAGTTCTCCCACACATGATGGCATCTGTCTGGTTGCATGGACACCACAGTGCTGAATTTGTGTTCAAGTTATGCACTGTAGAGCATTTTTCATGCAATCGCAGATGCATATTAACCAGCAACAATTACTCCCAGCCATGTATATCGGATAAAGGAGAGTTTTAGTACTTGGCTTTTTCACATCGTGTATGAGAAATCAATAATGCAAAGTAAATCTGACAAGGAAAATAAATATGAGTGAATTCCAACAAAGATAAAGGAGAAAACCAAATCCAGGCATGTGTATTGATCAAGACAAAGTTAAAAATTTGTTTTTTTAAAAACTGTAAAGAGGTAGGTGGGTAACCAGGAGTGGGAGAAGGAAAAAGGGAGGAATGTACTTTTAAAAAAAAAATTGGAAAAGCATAGCCAACTACTAATTTAATTGTTCAAATTCAATCTTAAATCTCATTCCATTATTCTTAGCAGCAAGCATCCACAACAAAGCACACACTGGGTCCCACAACATGCGGTTAACATGGCTGAAAAGGCAATAATACTGATGAGTGTGAAAGTCAAGTCTGCACAGCTACTATTTACTTACTGAAAACTATTAACCTTTATCAGAACAAAAACATCCTTAGTATTAAAAAGAAGTCAGTAAACTTTTATTTTATGAAATGAGATTAATTTTATATTAATAATCATATAATCCTATTACCACCACCTTTTGTAAGTGAGGAGGGGGGAATCTAATTGGTCATGGTTATAGTTAGATGGTCATGGTTATAGTTGGATAACTTATCAGGCCATTCCAAAAGCAATAGAATGCAAATCTTTGGTTGAATTTTGGTTGACAATCTTCTAAATTTCAAGATCTGTTGAACTTAATGAAGGTTCTCTTCTTTTTTTTTAAATAATGCAGTGATAGACACTATATAGCAGAGATCCAACCATGATTAGAGTCAGCTAACAAAGTCCATAAATTTAACAGACATGTTATACATTTCAAAGACACTACTTCCAAACAGTTTATAATTTCTCTTCACAAATATGTTTTACGTTTGGTTGTATAAGTTTGAAACTGTGTTTTATGTGGCTTTTTTGTTGTTGCTGTAGTGTTCAATCCTTAAAACTGAATAAGATTGGAAATTTCTGACAATTCAGAACTGTCTCAGTGTTCTCTACAAACTGAAACTTACAAAAGACTCTGATAGTTTCAGAGTTTCTTTATAATCAAGTTGCAAACTTAAGCAAAATTATAAAGAACCAACAGCAGATTCTTTCACTGAATACTGACAACAAACTAGTAAAGTGTGGGTTAAAGGCATGACAATCAACTATGATTTGCATTGTATTAAAGTTGTGAGAACATTTTAGTACTTCACATTACAATTTGTACTGTATAGTACAAAAAACAGTTATAGCACTTCACATTAACTGTGAAAATGGAACATATTTCTCAGCTGTTAATCTGGTCAATACAAAACCAGAAACTGTCCAATCATATGCTGGAAGGATTATTAAATGCCAAAAATGTATCTGGAAATATTACTTCAGCCATGGTTAACAGATGGTGCATTCCAGTCAATCATAATCTAGACAACTTACAGGGATTATGACTGATATGAATGCAAGTTAAATTCAGCCAAAGTTAACAAAGAGAGTGGAGTGCTCAAGCCAATCACAGTCTAGAGAACTTTTATGACAGACTAAATAAATAAAAGTGAGTTAAACTACAATAATAGCTCAGTTCCTTTGACATAGGAATGATAACATTGATTATCTTTCACCAATCAAATTGATAATGTCATCTGAATGGTTTCCCATAAGATTAAGTCCATGAGAAAAACAAATTTGGTTGTCTGTAAGTCTGACAAGAAATAAAATGTGTGATAGGCAAGCTTGTTACACTGTGTTAATGCCAATGACACTAACACCAAGCACATTTATAAGTTCTTTTTTCTTTGAGTCACGATTAAAGAATCTAAAAATTTGTAATAAGTCTGTTAAGGCCTCCACATTAACCTCTTTTATTTATAAACACTAGGCCTGTAACATTTATGTTCTAGTCCTCGGGCTCGTCTCAAGATACAAAATTTCTGGCATCTAGCCACAGACTCAGTACAAACAGTCCTGCTTCAATGTGTTTTCATAATATGAATTGGTAGTAACATGATGCATGATGACTATACTAGACAATATATTTTTACAGCAAAATATAAATTACGAGACTGAACAAACAGATCTGTGCAGAGTGAGTAGGAGGAATAAGTGGCGTACAGCAAACTTTGAAATATGTCACATGGGGTGTGTGTGTTTGTCTAAGTAGTATAAACAAGGGCTCCTGGGCTCGTGATACTTTATATCTTAGAGGTCAATGATCCTGAGATAATTTTACTAATACAGCAAATAAAAGCTTTTACAATGGAATTTTCAGTGCATTTGTATGCCTATAGACCTAACCACAACATTCAATTGATGCTTTAAGTTATCTTGATTAGCTGCTGGTAACAATATTTTATTTTAAATACAGGAACTACCTATCAAAACCATTTAATTATTTTAGCATGAAATTTGAAATGCACAAAATTTAAGTAACCATCTTATTTGATAATATAATTTAGATGACAGAAATGATGTTTTAAAAAAATTAATAGTAATGAGAGGGTAGGCATCAGTAGGACAATACAACAGTGATATATTTTATTTAAAAAATGATAAAAAAAATAATAAAAAAATCCCACACAGCTCTAGCCATTACCACAACACTGCGTTCCTATGTCCAACTCCAAGTGCACAAATACTGAACACACAAACAATTCACCTTAAAAGGTTGTTGAACTTTGAACTTACCCATCCCATTCATATGTTCAAGTCCTGGCGAATTAAGAAATTATTACAAATTTCATTCCTGCATTTGGCAAACAAAGTGATACTTTACTCTATGTAGGCAGCATTAATTCTACGCTTATAACATTCACATTGCCACTCTTACACCCTATGTGCATTTTAATAATGCAAAAATATATCTGAAATGCAACAATACCTTACTTTATTAGCCAATGACACTACAATTGTGATTATCTGATAAACAATTATCATCCACATTTATTTACTTTTGTTGGCAACTGTCCTTCAGGTGAAAGAGCATTATAAATTTCTACAGTATTGTTTTCTTGTACAACTCAAGAGGTCACAGTAGCCCCAAAGAAATGAATACATTAATGCAATGTTGTACTGAAAATGCACAAGTGATGAAATTAGCAAATGATATAAACTGTACTATATTGCTATTATAAAAAAAAAAAATTAGTATCAGGAGTAATAATTTAATCACTTATTTCATTTTCAAGTGGTCTGTTATAAAAGTCTCATGACAACATGCCCAGCAAACTGACTGCAGCAAAAACAAATGTATAACAGCTGGAATAAGAATGCTAGTGGCCAAATTGCATTATTTAAGACAAAACATACAGTACAAGCTCGGGGTATTTTTTTGTGAATTAACTTTTAAAATGAGTGCACTGATCTATCATCTACTATAATGATTTAATGTAGACCCTGATGATTAACTAGAGAATGCAGCATTCATATTTAAAAATCACAAAACAATGAAGTGTAGAAAAACACACAAGTCAGTACACATCAATTTGAGAAGAGACAGTGTAATATGGGACTAAAATGGAAAGGACTAAAGTGAATAGGTACTTAAATAAAGAAAAAGTATGAATCAAGAAATTAAAAAATCATTTCTTTTTGTTGTAACACTAGAAAACAGGAAGGATAATAATGCCTAAAGTGACAAGACCAAGTTTAACCATCATATTCATAATAAAAAGAAATTAAATTTCATATTGTGCTTATTTCACTTTTAAAATAAATGCATCATTTTAATATAATAACTAAATTTATAACTAAATAGCCGACCAGACAATAAACTGATAAACAAAATCAAGAATGAACCATAAAATACCCACCCCATAATAAGTGGCCAAGACAAATCAAAACTATTCTATAATAAATATAGTGGAATGGGCAGGGAATTCTTTTTTAAAATGCTCAATTAATAAAAAGGTCATTATTTATTTTTCTTAAATCAGCTGTTTGTTGTGAGAGTAGAAAACTAGAGTAACAATGTTCTGTACCCTAGACTACAGTATACAATATCATGTGTTGCTTTGCTGTCATCACTTGTTGGCAGAGTGACTATAATGTCTTCTTTACAAAGATTGAAACTTGATATTAAATTATTAGTTACAGTATCCAATATTTTATATTAAGTGTACTGTACTACTCAACTACATCAGCTTGTATGCCAAGTTAACCACCATCAAAAGAAAAGTGTCAGCGATATAGGCATGACAGAAAAGTAAATGCATTTCAGATAATATTTTTGCGTAGTCCAAACATATTTTTATTTTTTTGCTTATATAAGAATAAGAATACAAAATTAAATTTATTTAAGAATAAAATGATAAAATTGCTTCTGAAGTTGATACTTGCCAAGATTTCACAATGACATTATAATTTTTTTTTCAAAACAAATTTTAAAAGAACAACAGAATTTTTAGTATAAAATTTAAATGTCCTTAAAACAAAGACATGTCAATCATCTTCTAAATAAAAAACTGATATATGAACTCTTATCTATAAACAGTAAACCTCCTGTTTTATAGAGGAATTAAAATATTATTTAAATTACTTTATAAAGTTCTTTCTTTTCAGACACACACCCCAACAAAGTCATGCAATTTCTTTTACATTTATAAACACTGATTGTCTTCAGTGAGTAAATTATTTTAGCTTACTTAGGTGTACTGTATGACTTTTAAATTAATTATAAACTTTCATGAAAATTCTCAATTGTAAGTGCATGACTCACAACAGCATTTGGCTGTTCACAAAACAGTCAAAGAAACATAAAAGACATGCATGAACATAACAGTTTTGCTAAACTATACTTTCTTTTTAAAAAAAAAAAAAAATGAAAGAAAGAATGAAAAGAAAAAAAGTGCCTCTAGGAATGCTTATAGTTATGTTCAAAATCACATCATCTTTAATGATCCAATGTTAGTCACTACCAAGAGTCAGTTCACAATCACATCACATGCAATGCTTGCGAACAAATTAGAGAGACAACCTCTTTTGTCTTAAATTAATAAATCTGTGGTCAAGAATATTACTTGTTAGCAAGTATGTAAGGCATCAGCTATCCTAAATTTGGTATAAGTGATCTAATCTGTACATATAGCAATTTTATCATACTTATCTGCCTTTTAAGGAACACTTGTGTATGGGGATTAATAGATGACTAAATTGAGATTGCGAGTTTCAGAAATAAAATTACAATAAACGAAGCAATTCACTAGTGTGAACTTTTTAGTTATTCCCGTGTGGGTTTTTTTTGTTGTAAACATGCATTATGGTAAGCCTTAGTAAATTCAGGTCTTTAATTACATTGCATCTATGCACGCTGTAAAATTATAGTGCAATCAAGAGCTATTATGTACAACTCTGTAAGTTTATAAGTAGCGTATAATTTTGTGCTGGTGTGTGTGTGCACGGATATGTTAAACTTACAGAATGATCTATAATTTTTGCAGATGAAATTTTACTAATCCTCTCAAAAATCTACATTTTCAATCTTTGAAACTTAAAAATACTGAAGGTATTCTTATTTGGAACATAAAACAGAACAACCAACTTAAACGTTAAATAAATTTAAAGCAAGAAGTATTGCAAGCGATATCTTAAATTTCCGAGGGAACATTGTAAGCTATGCTGCAGAATTTCAATTTCACCACTGCAGTGTTACCACATTATTGCTCTACTGCACTATTACCATATTACTGCACTGTTACCACATTACTGCAATACTGCAATGTTACCACATTAATGTACCTCTTGCGTTTGTTGACATTATTATATCACAAAGAGAATGACTTACTAAAAAAAGTGTTTTGCTTCATGGGCTGAACTTCCTGTGATTATATAATTTAAAAGAATTGTAGAATTGTGCAACTGGGGTTTTTGGGGGGGAATGGAAAAGTTCAATGAATGCAACAAAAATATATCACCCCTATAAATTTAAGAGTGAATTTAAAGACTACTGAAAAAATAAATTTAAAGACTATTGAAAACTTTACTGAAACCATCTAAAATAAGGCTCCAGTCTCAGTTGATAACAACTGATTGCTTCTTATATATATATATTTTTTTTCCTTGTAAAAGAAATGTGATTTTTTATTATTTTGATTTGCTTATTGCTTACAGTGTGCAAATAAGTCCCTGCTTACAGATAACTGTGCTCACCAAACTGACTTTGAAATGTCACCAGGAAATAAAATTGTTTTGTAAAAGCACTATTTCAATCACCACATATCAATTTACTGCAGTTATCATCATAAATATATATGTTTTCATAGTTGTCCTTCATAAATGTATGTGTTACTGCAGTTACCATGATAAATGTATGTGTTACTGTAGTTATCATCATAAATGTATGTGTTACTGCAGTTATCATCATAAATGTATGTGTTACTACAGTTATCATCATAAATGAGTGTATTACTGCATTTACCATCATAAATGTATGTGTTACTGCAGTTATCATTATAAATATATGTATTACTGCAGTTATCATCATAAATGTATGTGTTACTGAAGTTATCATCATAAATGTAATGTTAATTTAATGTTAATGTTACTGCAGTTTTCATAATAAATGTATATATTACTGTGTAGTTAAAATAATTTTATGTTATTTAAGTTTTGAGGGTCATAGTAACAATACTGCACACGTTTATGAGGCAAGATCTGAAAGTAAGGAAACAAGACTAATAATACATGCAAGTTCAGTTCAGAAAATTGTGTACAACAGAACAGATGGGGAGCAGAAGAACATGCAATAAGCCTGAATGGTGTTCCGTTCCGCAGGCTACTGAGTCTTACAAGTTTATGGAAAGACAAAAGGCTGTCAAACTGAGCAAGAAGCCCATCAGAGGTCATCTTATAGGAAAATTTGAAACAGTCCAACAGAGGCTATCTTATTGGCAAATTTGCTAAAGTAACTATTCATTCTGGTTTGTTCGTCTGCTCTCTTTCCTTCACTGGACATAAAGATGTAAAGAAAAACAACATTGAAATTAGTAAAATAAACTCATTTCAACTAATATTTGGTGCTAATTAGTGAAACTCGTTAGCGCATTTTAATGGGTTCCACCACCACCTACCAAAGTGTTCAGGTGAGATGTAACTTCCTAAGAAAGCAGCAGAAAAAGATTAAAGCAATGACATGAATAATATATATTGTTGTAAAAGACAAGCAGAAAAAAACAATACATGAAATGCAGACTACTATAAACAGTATCACCATTAGCAGAAATTAACAAATTTCTAGGCACTTTCTTATTCCAATCTAAGTAAATACAATACAAAATGACTTGCAAATATATATATCTGATGATACAATATAATCATTTGAAAATTTAATTTTCACTGTTGACTTATTTAGACAAAGTATTAGTATTTGAAAACAGTGGACAGTGAAGAGCATATAACTTTTTAACCAACTGCACAAGAAATTTTTTTAATAAGATTTGCAAGTCAGAAGGAATTAAGAATGTTAGGTGACCAAGGTATTTTTGTAAATTTGTCCATAATTAATTTTTAAAATCTACTCATAAGATCAAAGCACACTTTCTGTATACTCCCTGTACTCATTGTATTAAAGTCAGAATTACAGTAACGAAAACACCCGCGACAAACAAGAGTGAATAATCTATGTGAGCATCACCACCCCTCAAAAATGTCTCATACAGAAGAGATTTTGTAAAGTTTAACCCTACAACCAGGATCAAGAACTCTAAATGGGATGCACTCTACAAGTGCATGATCCTTTCACAAAAAAAATAAGGATTTTTTTTTTTAAATGATCAGCTAAAAATTTTTGAAAAACTTATCTGAAATACACTACTTCTTTCATAATCATTCTATGCAGTGTCAAAAGATCTCTCAATATAATTAGGCAGTCTTGTCAAAGGGTCTAAATTTTTCTTTATATATTTGCTAGAATTTTATGTACACATAAAACACAAACAGCTTTTAAAAACTTCAACACTACTTTTAGAAATATAGATGAAAATTAAAAAAGAAATAACAATTGAAGCAAAACTTTCTAAATCACAACATAAAATAAATCAGAAAATATCAATAAAATATTCTTATCTAGCAAAAAGTGAAGGAAATTTACAAATTATTATGACGAATGTACCATCTGTGTAGGATGCAAACTGGAAGATAGACAAGCATAATTCTTTGTTTTAGACTTGTACAATTTGTAAAAAAAAAAAAATTAATGCTAAATAAACATATCACAATACTCAAAAACTGAGTGAATAACTGAATCAAGCAGTCTGATAAAACGCCATTTCCTTGTGCAACACACTTTCAAAACTGAAAATGCTAAAGAACATATACAAGAGTTCCAATTTAATAGTTTATTTGTCAACACATTTTGAACACATCTACAAATACTCAATGTGGCTGAACTAAATGGAATAAATTATCCTACTTGGCACTGATGGAAATCAAATTTGAAGGACCATGGTTCTCTATAGTATTTATAAAGATTGTAAACTGCCTTATATTTTTCGATAAACTGCCATCATTCTGACCGCTATACAGAGTTGACTCCTTACTACATGACTATCCAGTTCTATAATTATTTACATTAATAAATTCTCTTTAAGTCATATTTTGATGCAGTCAGTATCTCTGAAAATAATTTCTGTATCAGTTGATCAAAACTCATCTTTTTTTAGCATAAAGGTAAACAAAACAATTAAGCTGTAAAAAATAAAAATAATTTTTTTTAAAATCTGAAGCAACTGAACACAATTCAAAATTATGGTGAATAATCATTCCAGAAATGGAATATGTTGTTTTAAGTTGATTATATCCAAAGTTTCCAACTCTCTAAGTGGGAATTCCCAATACCCTATTTCAGATGACATGCCTCTGCAGCATATTAAAAGGTAACAATGCCTCATGTAGTTAGTGTTTACTTTACTGAAGTTGTGTGTAATTAGTTTAGAAACCCAAAGCACCTCTAAGAAGTGAAAAGAAGTAAAGGCGTAGGGGCAAGATATAAGCACACTAAGATAAAAAGATTCTGGATATAACTGCATGGAAATATGAGCACTGATAGAAAACTTCATTAAGACAATATGAATGAATTAACCAGTTACACTGAGTACATAATGCCATACCACATTCACATATCACTATTTATAAGTCCAAAATGGATTTAACCAGCACACAACATTCTTACAGAATTCTGACCCACAATTGTAAGATGTACTGTAATGATAAAATGGCTGAAGATATAAGACATAAATTCTAATAATAATAAAGGTGATTTGGTAAAATATCTAATTTTATCAACACTCTAAACATGTTAAAATAACTATACACAAAACATATAAAATCATAATAAACAAACTACTTAAACGCACAGGAAAACGAAAACTCAACACAACAAATCCACCCATCAAATGACAATACATAACAAATAACAATACACAAGAGAAACAAATAAAATGAACTAACAAATAGCACAACTATTAATGCATTTACAAATGAGAAATATAAAATTGCTTTGACAAATGTACTGCTTGACTGAACAATGACACAAAAGATGGCACTATTCTTACTGATGGGGAAAAAAATTGTCTTGAGAGTACTCTTGAAAAAGGTATAGTGTCTGTCCAGTCAAAGACATGGACCTGATAATGTGACTGTACATCTTACACTTTGTTTTCTTAATGTTGAAAATGCATTCATTTGATGGCTAACACTGGTATCCAGCAGGAGTGTGCACAATGTTGAAATCAGACATGTACTTAGAAATGGAATTAGAAAGGTACAAAGTGAATTATACCAAGAGAAGAAATCTTGTGCTATATTCTGCTGTGGACAGGTAGCCATGGAAGACTGTAAAGTTGAGAGACATTATCAGTTATTGGAGCCCTAAAAATAATCCAGGTTGCAGTGCTATAAATCTCTAGGAGTATCTTAACACACTGGTAGACCAGAGAGGGAAAAAAAAATAGAATCACAAGTCAAGAGTGGCAGCAAAGAATGCACAATGGATTTTGGAGTGGCAACAAGGAAAAGCTTGTGTGAAGTGCTGACTCATCTCAGAAAATGATAATTTGCAAATATATAAAGTGTTCACAGAAAATGGTTATCCCAGGAAATGTGTAGATGACTTAAAAAAAGGATCACTAAAAGAATAGTCTAAAATGTAATGCTTTCTCCTGATTAAGAAAAGATTGCAATTGAATACAAGATATCTTATGTATACTGAAAGTCTGTAATGAAGTGAGGGTGATATGATAATAATCCACCTTTTACATCATTGTAACGACCTCTAAATTCAATAACTTTCTTAATTTTTTTTTTTTTTAAATAACACAAAAAAACATACCTGGACTTAAAGGTGCCTCTCCCTTATCCAAATGTTGAATCTCTAGGTCAATTTTCTTGGCAAGTCCATAGCGAGGTCCTTGCATCTGTTTCATGCATTTCTTGATAAAACCCACATAATCTGAGGGAAAAACAACAACATAACTTGCAAAAATTACAAAATAAAAATTAATTGTATACAGTAAAATAAAACATAATACAGAAAAGGTTATTAAAAACACAAAAAACATGACAACTGAAACACATTTCATAACATAACACAGAAACAATCATTTATATACTTTACCAGAAAGTAAACAGTGCTTAAATAAAACAATACAAAACCAATTATATCATTAAATCTTGAAAACCTTTTGTTTCACAGAAACACAATCAATGACAATAATTAAAAACCATATAACAACCCACAATACTCTTTACAATATCAAAAAATATTAATTCAAAGGCTATGCTTTTGCTTCCTTTCTTATGAGTTTTTACCTCTAGGAAAATTTTCAGGTCTGACAAGCTCTTTGAAGAATTCGTAAGCTGTGGTGACTTGATTGTAGTAGTCAGTGCCATCACGGTACCAGAATTTCAGCTTTCTACTTTCCTGTAAATATTGTCACAAGAGGGTGTACACAACACAGAATAAGTCTCTATGGCCAAACAGCAAAATATTAACAGAATCAACAACAAAAAAATTATTTATATTATTAAATGCAAGATGAATTCCTGGAAGAAAATCAATAAATATTCAAAAGATATGGAGGTTTTTGTGCATCTATTCTCACCACAAAATGTTCATCTGTTTTCTGGTCCACCAGGAAGCACATGAAACCCAACTGTAGCTGTGGTTTACCCAATTCTTCGGGGGCATCTGAAAGACATGAAGTAGATAAAACTTGCTCACCAAATACAGAAGGAAAAAAATAGTTAATTTTTTTACTTTCTAGTTATAAGCAAAATTGTTTGAATGCATGAAAAGAGATCAGCAAAACCTTAGAACTCTGCAAAAGTGCAGTGAATTGTCATGCCTATACTAGAAATCTTTGTGCTCAGTGTTCCGTACCCACCATGAAGATAAAGAAGAAATTAAAAAAAAACACAAAGTATATTTCTAAAACTTTTACCTCCAGCACTTTTGGCAACAATGAGTCCTTGATGTTGACCACCTGCTACATGCACAATGGAGTCATCTAGGTTTGGCTCACGATGCTTGCGCTCAATCTTTATGTGAGTTGTCTTCCCCTTTTTGGAAGGGGTCATGATGATCTCTTCTATAGATTAAATGGATATAGATGCGATTTTTAAATGAGTGTACAACACTACTCAACTAAAAGACATAGAAATAAAAACCTACAAAGTACAAGCATAAAATAACCAGCAATTATACAAATCAGAAAAGATTATGAGTCAGAGAAAATTCATTTCCATATTATATTATTATAATTCTTTTTTTTTCTTTTTCTTTTGGGGAAAAGCCAAGAAGTAAAAGGATTGCCATGAAAAAAATAAAACATTTAATGATGACTAAGTTAATCATGTCAATTTTTGTCAGTATATCTATATGTGATTTTATGTGAATTATGAATATCTCTTTAAGAAAACAGCACTTAAAACTGCTCGTGCTCCTCGATATTTTCATCTTCTCTTGAGGCCTGCTTTATATAATTTTATAATACTACTTATCATTGACTAATGCAGTCACCAAAAGTGAGGTGATGGGTGCTCATAGATGATACCTTAAATTCTTTAAACTTTAAAGCTTTTATACAGTTACACTTGGGAGTTGCAATACCTCACCTGTGGTTCAACACACTTGCCTAAGTTCAACCTGCATACATGGACTCTGCTTTGCCATAAATTAAAAATTAGCAATATGATTTGGAAGAGAATAATGTGATACAGTAAAAGTAGCAATAATAGAAGTGCCAATTTATAAGAAAATTTAAAGTAATTCTTTTAATCAAAATCTGAATGTCATAAAGTGGAATGATAGTTTAAATTACTTTGATTTAAAATGCTTATTTATTAAAATATAAAAGTCTGCAAGTCAGTTACATTGCTATCTTCATCTTTTTCCTAATCCCTTGACTGTTTCTACCAAATAGCAGGATAGACTAACTGTAACATGCTAACATTTGTTCAGTTAATCAACTTAAGTTAATGGATGGCATCATACCATTATGCCCTATAAATTATAATAATGCTATTAAAAGTATCATAAAAAATGAGTCATCTTTCTAATCTCCAAACTGTTTAACTGCCACTAAATAAAAAGTCATTATTATTCTTTTTCCCTAAAAATATGGTGTTCTTTAGGAGTATATCTACTGCTTTACTGAGGTGATTGAATTCTACACAAAATCTGATGGATGTACATCATAAATATAATTAGGAAATAAATTAAATTTAACTTCAGTTGTTTCTATCAGCTCCTTTATTCCCTAAAAAAAATTTATATTACAAATACAAGTATAAAACTTATCAGTGTGGTATGGTTTCTTCTTGCATTATTGATTAACAACAACATACAAATCTAATAGTTTTCTGCATGTTTAAGTATTCCCCTCCTCTCCCCAATGATGCCAAGCAAATTGTTTTCAAAGTATAACTATAAGGTATTGGATAAGACAGCTAACAAATGTGTATTCAGTGTATAATGGCAAAAAGTCAAATAATCCGAATCATGTTGTCATAAATAAAATGGCATAAATAATAAAACAAAAGTAAAATACACAAGACAAACTAAAAAAACCAAAAATACTACATATGGATATGATAAATAATAAATAGTACAATTGCATATAATTATAATCCTTAGTTTTCTGCAGAGGATGAAACAACAATAATAAAGGCAGAACTTGTTATTGAACCAAAGGTAAGAATTAATTCATGACTCAACTGCTGACAACTAATTAGTTAACAATGTGTTATTGAACCACCAGTAAGATTAATTAGTAATTTATATGACACTCTCACAATGAAAACTAATTATTTAATATTGTGAAAGACATTTAGACTAATTAAACAGAAACACATTTGGACACAGGCTGTCATAGGTAAACCTCACCAATGGTAATACTAATAGAGAGAATGTGGCGGGCAGGGAGAGGAGGGAACTACCAGATTTAAGGTCTTTAACCCTTTTTTGCTCAAAAACACCATAATCTTGAAATTATTGTACTGCAATATTAGGGCGGAAGAAATTGTTAAACTAATGCAGTCATTAAAAGTATATATTTTCTTAACAAAAAACATCAAATGATTTATCAAAAACAGTTGATATAACCATATACTTTGGCAAGAAACAGAACTGTATTCACTAACTAAACTGATTGTTCAAAAATTAAAACTCTCTAAATAAATCACCAAACTCAGCGATACCACTTTCTGCTTGCTGTATTAACCAAACATTAGTTCAGTGGGGAGAAATACTCAGTGATCTTATTTAGAGAGTTTTCCCAATTACATCATACAGGTTTGTTCACACTTGTAGCAAACTAAAAAATACTAAATAATACAGAATTAAACATTCTGAACACTCTTCTATATGTGTTAAGTCAGGAAACTCTTGGTGTATTTCCTAATGCAGCAAAAGTCAACTGATTGAGAAAATCATTAAGAATAATAAACACACTAATACTTTGCGATAGTAATAAACACACACACACACACATGTAAATGTCTGACAGAGCAAATGAATGAATGACAGGAAAGCATATATGAAAATAAATAAAACTAAGCAACAGTAAACAACAACTTGTTAATTAATTCATATTAATTTATTATACTATTACCAACACAAGAGCAGAGTTTTATTTTTAATTAAAATAAGAATGAATACAAAACTGATTAGACTTCTATTTAGTTTTATTTTTTATTTTTTAAAACTGATAAATTTATAGTAAGTATAAAAGAAACTATTTAGAAACTGGTAGGCTGTACAAAGGTATGGAATAAAAAGACAATATAATATAGCGAGCTTGCCAAAAAGAACAAGTTGTGAGAGTGAGGTACATTCAAATTCCAAGTGATAAATAGGTTTAGCAAACCTTTAACAAGTCATTTATACTCATTCACTCATTGATGATAATACTAACACATACAATGCTGGCAATTTACTTTGAATGACTAAATATTCCTGATAATGCTGTGTTTAAATTTCAAAGATATATGTATAGATATTTTTTAAACCATGCACAGAAACACTGCAGTTATCAAATTTTATTCATTCCTGATTAATTATTTTAAGACATACAAAGTTAAAAAAAAAAAGAAAAAAAAAGACTGAATGTGTATTATTTTGAAATAAATAAATTTATATGAAAATAAGCAGTGTAATACCAATGTGTACTTCCAAAATGTTCCACTTTTGAAGCCTATTTGTCATCTGAAATCAGAGTGCAACTCACTCTCACAATTCATTTATTATCTGCTTTCAAAGGTCCATATGATTATGAAAGCTGTTTTATTTATAGACTGATTTTTATTTTAAAAAATATTTGAAGATATAGTTGCCAACGTAAGAAGTTGGTAAATTTTATGAACTATGTAGTTATGTACAACTACAAGCTTCAAGACCAGTACCTATAAGTTAAACTAGTATAACTTAAAAAATATGCACCAATTTCTAGTGAAAAGAAATCGTTTCAAATATTTTTCCCCCTTTCTAAGCATGGTAATTTTCAGGAACACAAGTATCAAATTAACTGATTACTAACTCAGTACCTACATGAAGGCTGAAATATTTTAGTTTACAAAGTTAAAGTATTACTAGTACTGACTAGTTATTGAATATGGTTTTATCAATTTTACATACTGTTCTATTTTTAAACTAGGACTTACCATCTGCAGTTGCCATGGTTGAAATTTCTTGAGCTGAAGTGACTTGATCACAAGATCCTAAATTTTTTTTTTTTAAAAGAAAAAAATATTCTAAAATTTATGTTTTAGGTGCAGGGTTATTAGAAGTTCCTTGGATTCACTCACACCAGGTTATGGCAAATTATGAAACAAGTCAGTAAGTTTTAAGTCCTGTTGGTATACTATAATAATGATGACAATGTGCTTCACAAACAGACTTTTCTGTTCTGGGCAAGTCTTGAAACCAAATCTGAAACACAATTTATAAAAAAAAAGCAACTAATGAATATTACTATTTACATTTTTAAAATGTTACTATTTATTACTGCCACTAAGTAGTAAGTATTAGTATAATTTATAAGATTATAAGATTAATAACTGAAAGAATAAATATGAATTATGATAAAAGATGCATCTAACAATAAGGTTATAAAGCTTCTAGTTCTACGGCTTTTCTGGTGCTAATAATAAATAAATAAAAGTAATAAGTACTATTACTAACACTAGTGTTACTGTTATTAGTATTAATATAACATTGTATGGCAACAGCATTATAATGGCACATCCCTATAGTGTTAAAATATATTGTATCACATTTCAATGGCAGCTATACCGACATTAATAATACAAACAAAACAAAAACAAAGCAAAATCAGTTGAGTTATCTATCAATAGAAAGCAATAAAAAAATTACAAGAGAGAATTTTACTTTATTGCCGTGGTAAGTTTGACTTGCATCATTGATTTACAATGTCTTCTGCATAATTACTTTTATTATTTCATAACTTAAGTACTGCTGGGTGACATCATAAAAACTTGTTTAATGAGGATGGAAAACAAATAATCCAAGTCTAGAAATTGATTTAGTGGAGTGGAATTGCAGTTTGATTTTGTTATTAATTCATTAATAAGCTGCTCTGTGACTGTTATTAGTGTTAACATTAAAGTTTGTTCCTTAGACACAGTGACATTAGTACAGCAAATAGTGGTACTAAAACAACTGTTTATTTTTAAAAATCTTCATTTCCAGTATGATAATGAATTTATTTTAAAATTTTAAGAAGTGTATTTACCTCAAGTCCCTGCCTGCATTCTGCTGTTTTATGTATGTGTGTGTGTGCGTAAGTGGGTGGGTAGGTGTAAAAGAGAATGAACCAATTGGCAGACTCGTCGAATGACAATGAAGAGCACGAGAGTAAAAAAATTACAGCACATATATTTCTAGCATCTAATTATTATTCAATATAATTGTTATAAAATATAAGCTACATAAATTTAATCTGATACTGTGATTGACAGGTATATGAATAAAGTACACGGTTAAAAGTAACTGTTCTATTTGAATTTATAATACATAACTATTAACTAATTTATTAATTAAGTATTAAATAGTATTACTTAGTACACGTATCTAGTAACATAATTTATGCAGCCCACTGTTAGTAATGAAAAGAATGAATTTATTCTGTAAAATATTATTATACCTCTTTTTAGTTTCATTCTTTCAATTATCTTAATAACCAATGACACATTAGTAAATGCAAACTTTATCATGTACTTGATGTACGTGTTGGTTTATTTGCTACAAGAAAATATACTCACAAAGTCACAAGTGAAGTTTACACAATGGTAGATTAAGAGGGAAGCAGTGATTAAACTTTCAAGAGATGGAAAAAATAACTATTTATATCCATTGACAGCTATATTTTATATATATATATCCATTTACTCATCTCAGGACTTCAGTGTAAAATGAAGGGCAACATTTCTGGCAACAGGAAACTTTTCAACTCAGGACACAGCCATTACTATGGAATGTGTAAATGTAAGCCTGTAGTGTTATCACCAATAATAGTTCACATCCTCTTTCCTTAATAGCAGTCACTTAAATTACCGGATGGGATGCTGCGTGATGAGTGTAGCGATGCAATAAATAAATAAATTTCAACTCATCCCTTTTTGATTGTAAATTAATCAAATCCATTTTTAAGGATAAATGGATAAAAGGATAAAGCCAGGGACTAAAGCACTAAGTATAGCTAAATCGAAAATGCAAGTTAAAAAATAGTTTATGATTGTTTGGAAAATCAATGGATCCTGAAAGAGAAAAGAGGCCTGAATTAATTGATGCAATTTGTGGGAGGGTAGCATGTATATCATATGATGAAAGGCTTCTAGTTCTAGTAATTCTAATTCAGGCATTTTGATTTTAAAATAAAAAGGCTTCTACAAAGTTCTAGTTCTAATCCTAATCCTACGAAGAGATGATTGTACTTAGAAAACAAAAAGATAAATGTAACTTGTAAGTGGAAAAAACATATGACAAGCATTTTATTGATAAATATCATATTTGTGATCATCTAACAGTACAGTAATATATCATCCAATTGAGCTTGCTTTCTATTTCTACTTTAATTTTAAACTTTGAAAATAAAATTTAGAGCTAATTTGGAAGATAAAAATATTATTAAAAATCATCATCACAATTAATAGATATCAACAAACTGTAAACTAAATTTTATGTAGATTTAAATGAAACAGAATAAACAATAACATTTATTTTTCTTGCCACAGAATATTGAGAATAAAATAGATCTTGTGTTGCAATTACAACTTACTGCTTTTCAAAATTATTTTGTTGCTAGCAGTATTAAAAGAAGTAACCATTTTATTTTTAACAGCAACACAACCAAACAATGTTAAAGTTGTTTTTTTCCTAATAAAATTTAAAAATTAGATGCAAGCCTTTAAAATAATAAAAATTATTCATGTTTACCACAAAGAACTATCAACTAAGTACTAAAACAGAATGCTACCATGTTTAATTTGTGCCTACACCATAGTAGTACATTTTGTAGCAATGTAGGACTTGGTTTCAAAATACAACTTTGCATGTACAATGTATTTGCCTATTACAATACTATTACTAACAACTGTACATTACTCATTAAACATTAGTACTTGTTATTAGTAGCCATTAAGCATGGACTACCTAGTAGTAGTAGTACTAGAGTGTTACAGTGCATTGCAGTTGTAGTATTAGAAGTACTCTGTACTGTAGTAGAACCAAATTAGTATTTTTACTAGTATTTCTAAGCAACTGGTGATTACACTTTTTATCCGCAAGAATAGCAATAATTGTGGCAAAGTTTTTTTCTAATTCTAGCTACACCTATGTATTTGTGAAATCTATTTCTATTTACATACAGTAATCTGTTGTGTCTTTGTAAGCAACTCTTTGTTATAAATGTTATTTTGGCTTGTACTAGTTGTAGATTCATTTTGTTATAGGCCTACATGTATTACTTTTAGTTTTCCTGTGTTTGAGTAGTCTGTATAAATACCTTGTGTATTTAATATTTTGTTTAATTATTCAATTATCAAGAGTATAGAGCTTTATAAATTATAGTCTTCTAAATTTTAAGAAATGATTCTAAATTAGCATGTATTTAAATGGTGCATAAAATAAATAATCATACCAGAGAGAATCAGTAATAAACTACTACAAAGGTACTAACTACTATGTTATCAAGAGGGTTAATAATATTAATAATCAATTACTTAGGGACATGGGAGGCAAATCGGTAAAATTGCAAAGCAATCGTCCTCTACCAACAGTACCATTTGATTCTGATCGAACCATTTATATTTTTTTAAATTAAATCCTTTCAGAAAACAATAATTCTTACTTGTGGCGCTAAATAATTTTAGAAGAATCTGCTTTAAATTCGATAGCTATGTCCACATTTATGTGCATAACAAGTGTCTCGGCTCGCATTTCGACACTGTACTGACCATAAATTAATGTGTAAAAAGCTACTTTTATTAAACCTGGCTGTCAGTTTAAAAAGAAATTATATAAATCTAGAAAAATCTACTAACGTTCGCTTACCTTCAAACTACCATAAATAAATGTTCTTCCTGTGTTAGGTATATTCAAGCCGGTTCCGATCTTCGTATGCTCCTTACACCTTGACCGCCATAATTATCAACTTTATACGCATGCGCAGCGTCACGAGGAAGTACATATTTGGTCAGTGCGGAACAGGTGGCATAAGAGTTTCGACTTTTCTTTTAGATAGTCGTTTTCCATACATGGAAGTGATGAACTGTTAGTATAGCATTGGCGTACGTGAAGCTATTTTGGATAAAATCACGCTTTATAGCAATCAAATTTACCATGAGTTGAATCTAGCTTTAGCGTACGTTATCGAACATTAACATATAACCTAAAATTATAGTTAATTTAGATTTTGTATATATAGACCTAGTAAGCTTACCTTGAATCTAAATAGCATTTCTGCAAAATAGCAGACGACAGCGAACTAGACCTTGACTATTAAGGATACGGGCAGGAACGCTTTCTCTAAAAAAAAAGTGCCGGTTGTTGCTAAGAGTAGACTGAGTGCTCAAAAATATATCTGAGTTGTGCTATTCGTTGAATTTATCTGACAACATAATTGTCGTGGTGAGGAGAGATAAAATGCCAACTCGTATGGCGGTTCCAAGAAGAGCAGTCTGTAAAATGATGATTGGCTAGGTTTGATAGAAAATAGCATTTATGTAGCGAAAAAGAATGCTTACGTTCGTGGCGCTTCATTATGTAGACTCATAAAATGCAAGTTCTTATGTGTATGAAGTCACCACCAATATATTAAACTGGTTTATAAAATGTAAATAATAAAATTAATTGATTAGCCCTACGCATTTTGACTATACAAATACGTATTTCGTTTATTTTTAGACATAAATATGATAAATATAGCTGATTTTCTAACGATCTCGAATTTTTAACTAAGGCTCGCTCGTCTTAATCGTCAACCATTTGCTTTACATATCCTGATATAACCAACCATCTTTTTAATTCAATGTTCTGTCGCCATAAACTGTCTTTACATCTAATTGGTTGGTTTCCATGGAAAGTTCTACGTATTGTCCAGGAATTTTATCGGAATAACAATATGTATTTTACTCAGTGCATTCAAACAATATTTTCAAAGTCCATGTAAGCTTCAACTCAGGATGAATGTCTGCAAACATCCAATAGGTCTATAACAATAATAATCAGACCCACCAATTTTTTTACTGTATTATAATTTTATTGCCCCTTTCATTAGCATGTAATCATTATTTTACTCGTTGTCTAGATTCATTGCTACTCTATTTCTTTGTCAAGCTTGTATTATTACAGGTGCCTGTGTCAAGGCCATCGGATGTTTGTGTACAACAGTATATGAACTATGACTGTGAAAAGTATTGGACCAGAAAGATTATAATTTGCGAATTTACTTGTTAAAGGCAAAAATAGGTGCACTTGTGAAAATGCTCATTGTGGTCTGTACATAATGATGGGTGATAGAAATATTTTGCTAGTCTGTGAATGATAGAGACATCAACTAATGAGATGAAAGGACATAGCTTGTTAGCTTTGGGTAAGTCTTAATTTCAGTGCAGCACCATGTTAATCCAGGTTGGAAGTTCAAGCTGGAAGTTTGGAGTTGGAAGTTTGCTCTATACCAAGTATAATTCAGGATCTAACTCAGGACCCACTCAGATTACTGCTACACTATTCACCAAAAGACCATGGTAGGAGAAAAGAAACTTTGCAACATCTCTACAGTTCAATTTTTTCTTGTTGGATTGCTCTGGTTTTGTAGGTTATTTTTGCTGCTAAGAGTAATACTAATAGTGTGGGGCTATTTGATTTAACAGAGTTTTGCTGCTAAAAGTCATACATCAAAGGTGTTACTTGATTTCCTTGTTTGCTGTTGAGCTGTTATGTGCAGTGTTTGTAGACTGGATTCCCTAAATTGAAAGTGGTGTTTAGCTGTGGCTGGTTAGTTGTACCTAGCATCAGTAAGCTGTGTTTGGATGATGAGTTTTTTTTTTCTTAAATGCTAAGTTTGGAAATAGACCGGTGAAGTGTAACTGAGTTTATTTCCTAGTTGTAGCACATTATGGCTATATTTTTATTATTAACATTATTTTATAAGTGAAGTTTGACTTTGTCTAGCAATACTTTGGATGGGAGAAAATTTTAGGATAAATACTTATCATATATATTCCTCAGCCACTGCCCAAATAATGCCACTTTTATATCACTGCATTCAGTTTACATGAATTTTTTTTTCCCCATGAGAATGACTTCAAACTCTAATTTGTATTTTCTGAGCTCGCAAATGACATTTTTCTTCTTGCAAAATGTGAGCTTGTGAGTTGAATTTTTGAAGATTGATGTATGGTGCCCATGCACTGTGTAGTATGCTTTAAAAGTCAAACATTGATTTTGTAAAAGGCAATGAGTATGGAAAATTTGAAGTGTTCATGCACATAGAACATGTATGGGCACTATAAGTTGTTTAGCTTTTGTCAGCTGGAACAAACAAGGTAGTAGGAAGAGTTTGTTTTACTAGAATTTATACTTTTTCCGTTTTATTTAATCTTCATGCAGTTTACAGGACAATGCCAGTGAATTAATGTGATCAGTGATTTTCATCCAAAATATTTTTCTTCTAATGGTCCCCACTAATTTGGACTTCAGAGGTTGCATTGCGTTTTCCAGAGCACTTTCTTCTAACACTCTAGTAATTTTTCTTTTTTTAATCTTTTTTGTGTTTTTCTATAGGATATTTTGCAATTGACTTATGAGAAATGCAAGGGAATATGAGTCTAAATATAGATGCAAGACCAAAATTGGACTAGCATCCAAGGCTTTAATCTTAATAATGAACCATTTAGATGTGTTCTGTACATATCTTAATAATTCAAACCCTATGCTTGCAAATTAGCTTGAACAGCTCCCTTTGCATACCACTTTAGAAGTATTAGGTTGTGTGTACTTTTTCAGCTGAGATACATGCAGGGCAAACAGAAGCTAACTAAAATATATTATTTAATTTGTAAATCCAGCCTTGATACAGTAATGGGTCAAAACTTAATTGAAAAAATGAAAGTAAGGGCTAGAGATCTTAATCCCATGCAGGATTAGCGTAGCATGTTTCTGTCCATGAATAAGTAGGGTGTGTGAGAATACCTTGACCTATGGGTTAAGGTATATTGTAAACATCACTTGACAGAGGTAATAACTTTGAGTGACAGATGAAAAATCAATCACTATTTGTCTTAGAACTATCCCTAGCTTAGGCAAGCAGGAGCAGTAGTCCAGTCATGGCAATTTTATGTAACTGCTCTAACATGTCTCCTGTCTGCTGTAGCATTTTAAATTCTTCTGGTATGGTATTTGCTATCAGTCTGGTGTTTACGGTCAGAGGTTTGTCATTGTCTTTTGCTGCTTGCCCTAGTTTCAACTCTGTATATGTGTAGAGATAATTGATTACACATTTCAGGATTTGGGGTGGTTAAAACATAACAACTTAAAATTCCTTGATACCTGGAATTAGTCAAAACTTCCACTTTTAACAAAGAATTTAAACAATTCAATCTCAGTTTGCAAATACAATTTCCGACTGTTAACCTATCTCAGAGAGATTTAACCTGCCCTAAAAGTTCGTCTTCCTATCTCATACTATTTTTCCCAAGGAAAGTTTATACTTCTTTTCTAGATTTTTTCTCTAACATATTTTTTTAATTCTTCACTCCACACTTTCTTTCAAGAGTTTCTGGGTAACCAGAGTACACACTTGGATTACAAAGTCTATGACTTAAATGATTTCACTGCTTCACGACCTTTCTTTCCTTTTAACCTATTGCCTGGTATAGTACCCTTAGCATCACAAAAAGTGAATGCATCCATATGGTATAGTGATACTAGTATCACCAGAGAACGCACACATTTTCTTAGTCTTTCAACTAAGCCAGTCAGTGTGAAACAAATATGTATTTCTCTTAGCAGGCAATTGTTATCGCTTCTACATTTGGATAGTTATAATTAGACTGTTCGTTTGATCCAAAAGGCGTTTTTTATATTAATTCTTCTGTCTTTTGCCTGTTTTCGTTGAGACATTACAAGTTATGGCTTCTTCATCGTGAAATGCATTCAGCTTCATTGACTGACTGTGTTATCCAACTGCTGACTCTGATATCGATGAAGCTGATAATTAATTTGCCAGTCCCTAGTGATTTATCACAGATTGATGACAGAGGAGATGTTCCAAATGGCATGGCATGACATGAAGCGTTTGATTTGGCACATTCAGCACCACATGCTTTTGCTGGAAACAGTTGAGTGCAAATCCCATTGACAAAAGATTGTACAGAATTGTATGTTTTTCAAACATTTTTTCCTGAGAATATAGTGCAACAAATTGTTGAGTATACTAATATATATGCTGATGCATTACTGGCGGATCCAGAAAATACTGAAAACTCTCATATCAATCAGTGGCATGATACTGATGTAAGCAAAATTTATCAATTTAATAGGGCTTATCATTTTGATAGGGATATTACCCAGCGCGAAAGCGGCGGAAGCCGGAAGCGCCCCCTACACTCAATCAAGATGGGGATATTATTTTGTTTGAATTATATATGTATGTTGCAAGTCACGGCACAAATAGATCCAGCCCATAGCAAATAAGAGAGAGAAGAGGAGATGTGAAGATTTATAATTGTTTTCAACAAATTAGAATTAGCACAGGAGTTCAATACACATCTTTTTTTTTTTTTTTAAGAATTACACATCCAAATGAAGTAAAGTAACACGTTTAGGCCGACTGACATCGTCACACTACTTTCTATGAAGTCACTAGTGGCTGGCAAAATTCCTCTTCAGAAGAAATAGAACATGAATCATCAGATAAATAGTAATCTGATTCAACTGTGATTGACAAAGTTTGTTGATAAAAACATTCTGACTTGAAGCAATTACTTGCAAAAAATTCCCTCAGTGCAAGTTACAATGGCTGCTGACATAGATGAGAGATGTGTGTTTGAGAAAAAAATGCTCTTTCTATCACATAAGCAATCTAATTACAGCTATCCAATGGTAGAATTTATTCAGTTGCCTGTAAAGGGAAACACATTTGCTTCACACTGCTTGGCTAATTGTGAATGGACTAACATTAGTAACACTGAGCATGCGTGCACAATGCATGCACACGGCCGAGCGCCATAAGACTATAGTTAGACCTAGGCATGTAGCTGTTGATCTCGTTGGAGAATATGTGCCCTATTCAGGTAGAAGCCGCAGATGGATTCTCACCATCATTGATTATACTACACAATACCCTGAGGCAGTTGCTCTTGGTTCTATTAATACCATGTTAGTAGCAAATGCACTGTTCACCATTAAATATTTTTACCTCATGTAGGATTTCCTGAAGAAATTTTGTCCAATAGGGAGACTCAATTCACGAGTGAATTAATAAGAGTGATTAATCAACTATTGAGGGTAAAGCAGTCTAGAACTACTCCTTACCATCCTATGTGTAATGGTTTAGTAAAAAATCTGAATCTTTCTCTTATCAGGTCCTTTAGAACACTGTGAGTGGAAAGACCACATGAATGGCATCAGTATTTGCCAGCACTTGTTTGTGTTGTGCGAAGTACCACAAGATTCAGTTTTTTTTATTCACTCTTCAAGTTAGGGGACCCACATTTATATTACGAGAATAGTGGACATAAAGTGGGCAGATTCTGCAAAAAGCAGATATCACGTGACTGAACAAAGACGGAAAGTCGCGTCTCGTGTACGGTCAGTGCTCCTCTATATGTCTTAGAGTGAAAAGGTTGGGAGTACTTTTAGTGAAACCGATTTGTTAAATCTCCAAGAAAATACTTCAGAAAATGAACACACACACACACAAAAAAAAAACATTCGTGTATCTTCAACCCCTTTCCCAACAGTCGATGTTTGGCAAACGAGTGAGTATTTTAAAATGCTTTTTAAAAAAAAAAAATGCCGTCACCGTCGTTAAGTTTTGGAAGGAACACCGTGTACATTTTCTTTTGCGGAGAACGGTTCGCGACCAGGCGTCAGTCGTGTAGCATTACAGCTGTAGGTCGCCAAGTGCGTAAGCGCTATTACCCCCACACCTCAAGCTCATTTTAATTTCCTGTACATCACCAACGGGGTGTAGAGATGGAATCATAAGTAATCAGAAGAAACAGAAAAGAATATATTTTAATCCAGGATTGAATTATGAGTGTGTGTTAACTAAATTTAGTTTCCTGTAAAAGCCAAAACAATCACAATTCATCGAGGTAAATTTTATCCAGTTAAAGGTATTATATCATTTTAAACAAAACAAATAACGTTTACCTGATTTACTGCTACAACGGTGGCACAGCGTCGAGATGACGGGAGACTATCAGACACGAGATTGACGTCATGAACATCTTTTTTAACCCAAACAAATTGCGCTGAAAAAAGAAAAACAATTAATCAATTTTAAGTCTACATTTAAAAATGGATAATACTAATACTAGTAATTGATTTTAACAAGACCATTTCCTCATGCAGGGGCGTCTTAACAGCATTATAGGCCCACGTGCAAAGCAGTGCACTGGGGCCTCTACCTACAAAACCACTCACAGGAATAAATCATACAAGATTAGCATGAGACCCTATTAGCGTGCCCATGCGTTAAGACGGCACTGACCTCCTGCACAGAGAACATGCCATCATTCCTTTATTGATGATAAATGTCTTATTTAAAAAAAAAAAAACACCCCATATATTTAATAAATACCTTGCAGTGATCTTACTTTAAAACCACAACAAATTTACATTATATATTGACGATGGATATCTTATTGTCATCATACTTAAAAACCCACATATTTATTTACACTACATATTTATAATAAAATCTTACAGTGATCTTACTTTAAACACCACCACCCCCAAATTTGACACTACATATTGACGATGAATATCTTACTGTCATCATATTTTAAAACGCAATATTAACACTACACATTTATAATAAATATCTTACAGTGATCTTACTTTCAAAAAACACACATATTTACAATACATATTGATGATGAATATCTTATAGTCATCATACTTAAATACATATTTACACTTCACTTTTATAATAAATATCTTACAGTGATCATACTTTTAAATAAACAACAACACATATTTACACTACATATTGATGATAAATATCTTACAGTGATCATACTTTTAAATAAACAACAACACATATTTACACTACATATTGATGATAAATATCTTATCATGATCATACTTTAAAACACATATTTACACTACTCATATATATATATAAGCAGACACGGGCAGGTGTGTGTACTTTTATTGTGATAAGCGCATTTAAAAGAATAATTAACCTAATTAATCCCTCCCCCATTTACCCTACCCGTCATGAGCTGCGAATGAGAAATCTCGGTCAATCCTCAGTATCTCATGAATGAACAATAACATTTTCTCGCACTGAGTGTTACCGGATTCAAACCATCAGTCAGTTTCTGTGCTAATGGCTACAGTATTGCCCTGACTGGTTTTGGCCTTCGCACACCTCTTTCCTTTTTTCTCGCTGTCTCACCTCAGAAGCCGCATTAGACTTTTTTTTTAAATCATAAGATATTCTCAGTCATTGGATGCTTCTGGGGAAACCCCAGAGCCATACTTCTGCTTTCGAGACGCTTACTGTAGTCAAGCTAGCTGCTTGACATATAAACTAGGTGTAGCCATTAATCTCTGTCGGAAGGCATTTACTCTGACGTGTAACGTATAACATTAATAATTTGTGTCAAAATACGTAGGACCGTCAATTACCCATTTCATCTGTATAGACGCTACGTTAACGGCTGATATATCTGTCAAAATATGTTTACGAAGGACAAGTTCGTAAATCCACATCTCCATGACGTTGGTACCTAGCAATAATCAGTGACAGAGAATGCAAGAACATACTTTGGTGAAGTGACATTATTATGGCTACCACGATAAACTGTAGAGATCTGCGACGTGACGCAAAAAGTCAGCATTGATATCTACAGAAGTACGCATTGGCACGCTAAACTGAGAAGAAAAATAAATGTCAAAGAGCAGAGAGAGAGAGAGAGTGGGAAAAGAAAAGATTATACGTTTAGTTGAATCCATAGTTTTATGTTGTCTTTTTGATTAGCTTGTCGCTTTGTTGTGTGCAAACAACGCCGTGATTGTGTGTGAAACAAAACGAAAAGTGTTCTTTGTACTTAAAAGAAAAAGGAGAGGGACTGAGAGATCGTGAGAGGAGTCGCGGTGACTCCCACCACTAATATTCAAAATCAGCACTCTAATCGTTACACCGTTTATCTCTCTCTACCCAACTTTCCACGCACGCACGCACACACACACACACACACACACACACACACACACACACACACACACACACACACACTCTCTCTCTCGTGTGCGCCATTCCGAGTGCAGACTTTGGGAGGGAAAAGATAAGGTGGGTGTTTGATGGATTTTCAATTATTGCCTTTGCAGTGGCCAATTCACTGCTATGAAGAGATTTGTAGCAGGTGCAGCATATAGTACACACGGGGGAGGGGGAACTTTTGTTTAAATGCGAGCAGTTTCCTGAACTCTGAACACGTATTAAAATGATGCAAGAACGCGACTACTAAATTTATCCACAACTTTCCCTTCCTTACTTAAAAATAGGTCAAGGTCGGTGACGTTTGTAAATCCTAAAAAGTTTTGTGGTCAACTGCCGGTTTTGTGAATTTGTTACTGAAAAAGTATATTTGTTTTGAGCCGCTCGTTAGAACATAGTCATTTTTTAAAAAAGAATTTCACTAAAACATGCATACTTTGAAAGTAAGATTGGATCAACAAAAAGATAGGCCTATGTTAAGGAGACGATCAGATGGGTTAGAATTGCCGCATTGACTGTCTTTTTTCAACTTTGACTGGTATGCTTAGGTATATGTATTTGCAGCAAACGACATTGTCGCTGTATTTCTTGTCAGTACTCGGCGCTTTTTAATTGACCTTTCTTTTATAACCAAGATATATCTGGTATAGGGTTATCAATGGTAGGCTATTTATCATCACACAAAAACACTCCGTGGAGGAATTTTCAGCTGCAAAAAGCAGACACCCACTGTCTTTTTGAGGTCTGGCTGAAGGGTACCTCGTATTGACAGTCACATCTTTTGATTGGAAAATGTTTTAAACAAGATTGATTTAATGTCTTTTAAAATTTTCCTCCAGTTATATGTCCATCCACACATTGCATTCAAGTACTTCTATTTATAGCTTAAATGCGAGTGATTCGTTGTAAAATTATAACGTGAGCAATAAGGCCGGAATTTGGCCTCAAAAGTCTATTTTTATAACAGCTGACAGCACTCATGCAACTTGACCTACATGTTCAGAAAAGCCGTGGATAAGCTGGCTGACTGAGATTTTAATGATATTTGCATTTCATTTACGGTATTCTCTGTTTTACCACCACCACCACCACACCAAACTTTTCGACACAACACGCATTTGTTATCGTCATTCCTGACATGTGAAAAATATTTTGTCCCAGTTAATATTGTGAAGGGTAGTACTGTCCCCTTGTTAGTGAGTCACCAGAGGAGAACGCTTAATATGTTTTTCTAGTTTTAAACAATCCATCAGTCGCGTCAAGTCAGTTAGTGACTGAGAATTTGAACTTGCTTTTGGAAAGCGCGTGTCATCCCCACCTACCCTCCATCTCATCTGTACCACGTCACTACAGGCTACCAGGTCACAGGGGTCACCAACCTTTTTGATACTGAGAGCTACTTCATGGGTACTGAGTCATACGAAGGGCTACCAGTTTGATACACTCTTCTAGTTTGCCTTTATACATTATTAATAAAATGAAGTCGTAGAAAAGGCCTGCGGGCGACTCGTGTGGTCTTTGCGGGCGACCTGGTGCCCGCGGGCACCGTGTTGGTGACCCTTGGGCTACCTCAATCAAAAGCACGTGCCTACTAGTCAGACTGTATAAGGAGTTGTCCGACATAGGGATGCTTAAAGTGAAAATTGAAAAGCTACAACTCACTTCAAAAGTTATGGTACAACGCATGTTAAATGTGTAAAACCAGATAGGAATAGGGCGTCAGAAACTATTTTGTTGCGATCGTTTGTTGGGTTGTTTATTTTTTTTTACACAGTTTCCGCGCGCGCGCGCACACACACACACACACACACACACACTCCGAGCGAGAATCGAACCTCGGATCTTTGAACAAGTGTTCAGTGCCCTACTATTCCTTCGTTAAGTAAGCTTTAATCTGGTGATAGGTGCTAGCCCCTCCCGGCGTGTATGGATTAAGATGGAAATATTAATTATTATATTTTAATTTTTAAAAATATCTCTAATTCCTTACTTACAGGTTAGCCATACTTCGTGGTGGATGGGGAGAGAATACCCTCTACTTATAGCTGTCAATCTCTCGTAGCTCAGCCCCCCCCCCCTTCTAATGAGGTTTTATGACAAGGAAGATTCAGAATGAATACTAACATTAACTACACCACACAAATACGTCACGTGACCACAGCGGATCATAAAGTTGAAGTCTTTACGAAATAAATCTGACAAATTCTACTAGTTAATAATATATAAGAAAAGAATAATTGGTGAAATAATATGAGTGAAGAAGAGAAGTAGTCACAGAAGTCGGTCGTCGAAACATAAGTAGCTATCAATTCTATGCATTCAATTCAAAACTCTAGCGTCAGTTTTCATGAATGTCACAGTGCTCTCAAGACTTATTAGCAATAAGAAAAAACAGATAACACTTCTATTTATTTTTTTTTATAAAAAAAAAGAGCAATATTACACATGAAGGCTTCAATCATTCTTCAGACATTCATGTACTATTTGCACTATAAATACAATATAACATTCGATTAACACACATACCCTACGGGTAGCAAATAATCTACTTCCCCTGTATAAACGGGGGAGGGGGAACCATCAATTCTGTAACAGTCCTGCGTGAATTTAAATAAGTATTAAACAGACTCTCCCTTGAGCCTCATACGGCTAAAAAAGTAAGTAGCACCAACTACTGACACACAACACGACTGGCATTTGCTCATCCTGAACACACACGGTGACACCCGCTGTGACTTACAGATGTGGACAGCCACCATGTAACTAGGAGTGTGGACAGCTCCATGAAACAGCAGTTTCTCACAACGAATCAACATACTGCTACTGAATATTCCAACGAAGAATTTACACACAACTGCATCCAGAAGAACACTGGAGGGCTCTGGTAGACATGGGTTTAAAACTGTCAGGCGGACGCCTCCGGCCGCTGCATAGGTATGTTTCAATGTACAGGTACGTATGGGATTTCCGGGAAGAGGACATCTTTGTCAGTTCCCCGACGAAAGGGTCTTGGTCAAAACCTGCCAGCTGATTTTTGTCAGGAGCAGAGATCGCTCATACACCCCTGGTCTCTAGTATGACTCTAATCTGAGGCCACTTGCAAACTAACAGCTTATTGAAAATCTATCTACCCATGCCACGCTCAAATTTTAGCTTAGCGTCATAAAACAGTCTCTTCTAATTCAGCAGTAAGTCCAAACACGCTCACAGTCAGTCACACACAGCCTTCAAACAAGGTCAAATAGAAAGTTAAAACATAAATATTATAGTGCAGACATCAGCAGCTTACTTAAGGTTAAGTCATTTTCAAACAGCGAGTAACTAACTGCAAATAAAATAACAGAAAATAAGAATATTGTTAAAGGATTAGTGAAAGATATTAATTAGCGTAATTTAAAGGATAAGATTTATTTATCTTTACGCATTGTAACAAGTTACGCACTCATGCATGTACGTACTGATTTCGTTGTTTGTAGGGAATTTACGCGTGGCGTTACATCAATGTCAAGGCGAGATGTGAGTTTCTCTTTTATTTCTTTTCAAATTATGACCTTTGACAAAGTTATTTTCAACGCATTGTGTGACACACATTTACAATTCAACTCACTTCCTGAAGTAATTACATACTAAACAGAGGAACTTACCGAGTGAGGACCGAGTAACAAACTTACGTGGCACTTATAAATATATTTGTGGTTCTTTGAATAGAACTGTTTCTGAAAAAAGCATGAATTTAGAATTTCCGTGTCAGAGGCTGTATATGTAAAGACCGTTTTCTATTAAGTAAATATGGCCTATATATGTAGAAAAGATAACTACAGTTACGTAGATGAGAATCTAATTATTTTTACTAACCCATAAGTTTTAGTTTAGTGTTAGATGCAGTTAATATATTAGTTCGTTAAAAATAAATGTTCATTAACTTATTTTTTCAGGGCATATTTTTTTTCTCTAAAGTCTGACTCTAATTGAAATGCTTCATACATAGGATGATTAGAGAAAAACAAATGTTTATCTTTCTTTCAACTATCATTTTTCATTTATTCACCTCAAGTCTTTTGTAACGTTTTAAAATCATCAGGTGTATACGGAATTGGAAATAAATAAATTACAAATTAAAGATGCACTGATGGGCAATATTTTTATTAAGTGGCAACAATGAAATGTCCACCAGTCAAAAGGACTGTATCATTTTTTTTTGATTTTGTCCGTTTCTTAAACTTAAGTTAACTTTGTACCCGCAGACTCTATTCCTTCCCAAGCTCAGCACGTTAAAGTGTATTTAACACGTGAATATTTTAATTTCTCGAACTTTTGTGTATTTTTTGCCATGAACACCATGATTTATAGGGCTGTTCAGAAGGACGTTTACGTTTCGATACCTCCCATCATGGCTCCTTATTCCGTGTTCAAGATGATTTCAGCGAAACCTCCACAATGGAATAAGAGTTATGATGAGGGAAGTGGGTGAGAGCACAAAACCTCTTTATCAGTGGGTTTGAACCCTGCTCAGCGTTCACTCTCTTTGTCCGAGACGCCAGACGCGGAATCACTAACTGTATATTTTGAATGCAACCGCATAGTGGCATTACGTTTAAAGTTAGAGAGTAGCTTCCCTTAACTGCGTAGGACATTTTGCCATGTGAAAGGAAATCCGGTAAAGAAATATAACTTCGCCACTGAGCGGTTACACGACATTCCTAGGCTGAAAATAAACACTCCTCTTGTTCAAATTTTTACACTCAACAGTGAAAAAAAAACACCACTTTTTGTCGTAATATTAAATTTACAACGATGACTCATCTTCTGCCCACTCGTACTCTATCGGCCACCTCACTCACACAAGACTCATTGATACACCTACGCCCTACGCCCTACGCCGACTAAGATTACTGGAAATTGTTTGTCATAAATTTTCTTTCTCTAGATTAGCGTGTTCACACCGGCGATGAAGTTTTATTGTAGGAACTGCAAGCCTTTGCACGCATATACTGGCTATCATCAGCTAGTCTTGTTTTCTTTCATTTTAATCAGTAAATTGTATACAGAAGTTATTTATGGTGGATGAACGATAGGTGTCTTGCATATAGTAACTTCAAGACCCAATTTTCTATAAATGTTGAGGATGTATGTACACGTGGCTCTATCTTTTAAGATCTAGTTGCAGTAGTAAGTTTGGCCTAGTTTGTCTTGTTCGTCACGTGATGAGTCACAGAGATGAGCACTGCATTATATACATACTTCTACTGAGGGTATGGTGTGTGTGTGTGTTTCGCTCACACTCACCCCAGAAGCCGCAATAGATCTTTCATCATCATGATGTTCTGAGTCTTAGTCTGCTTCTGGGGGATCCCCACAGCCTCGCGGTGCGTCTGAGGTGGACCCCACCCAACACTGTATATACTATACATTTAAATACATACTGGTAGGGTGACGACCAACTGATGTGTAGTGATAATGTGCCATAGTCACTCCGATCTCTAACACTTTGTAGCCAGATTGGAACCCTTCCACAAGTAGCATGATTGGACTTATCTAATAGTCAATCAATGACAATTAGGCTAGCCATACACAGCCCTGTCAGAAACAGTAGGTAACGAAAGAATGAAATATTGGTCAAAAGAATGGTTAGGTGACAAACTGTGTGTACAGTTACAAAAACTCATGACAAAGATGAGCTTCATGTATATAATCTATTCATTATTAATATTATTTTAGAAATGAAGGAGGGGGTTGTACTGGTTAAAAGTGAGTGTGCTAAACAAAAATATAAAAAAATATATATATAGTTCTTTTAAAGCTCAGGTGACTAGATGAACTTATTTGTAGCTCCAGTGGAATGGATTTGTGCTACATTGCCCTCCCCGTTTCCATACTTCTAAGAATTTGGCACAACCGGCTGCTCTCGTCTTATGAACTATTCCTGTCAGTTGGCTCAACGTAGAATGGATGGTAAAAAGGCGTCTCAGAAGAAAAGTAAAATCCCAACTCAGTGTCTGACATCGACTGAACAATAGCTTTTTCTTAAGAGTTTTGACGGTGAAAGTTTTACTGTTGTATCAAACTCACAAACGATAATTGTTTTCACACCTATATACAGATTCGTAATGGCTTCGTGCTGAATAGCACCTCACTCACCACACCCAAGGCTGAAATGTTTATTCTTTTCCCCTAAAATTTTCAACAGTGTACTATAATTATATGTTTCCGAATGGTTATGTAATATTTATTTAAGAATCTTGGATGAGGGAGTTATACAGAGGTGGAGTGGGGGTGGGGAGAAAAGTGGAAGAGGAGAACATGATTTACATTCGCTTGCAACAATGTCCCTTTGTAATGTGTATATTAAATTTACACTGACCTGCAACATTAGCCCTGAAAATTCAGATGTATATGGTAAACATCATACACACGGTAAAGAACATACTTTTCCCCTCATATTTTGAGCAAACATTTTGCCCAAACAGCAGAGCCATATTGAACTGACATCTCTGTTTATGAAAAATGTCACAGGTAACATTTGCATTAGCCAATTGTGACTGATTCATATGACAGTATCAAACTATATTTATACATAAGTGTTAATCTGTAAGAAAAGCAGTTTACCCAGCCTGCTCGGAGGAATAGTCAAGGCTCCACTATTTACCAGGCAGGACACATGTGTTCTTTTTTAATTCCTTCACGGTCCGCCTGTTTATTACAGAATCATGCACATGTTCTTCTAGCTCTGCATTCTTTTACTGAGACCTCAACCCACGTATCTGTCAAGCATCTCGAATTAATAAACTACAGCACGACATCTGCACTCTTCTTCGGACACTTGTACTCTTGTTGTACCCGCCATGGAAACTTAACATGCGGCCAGTGTTCTCTCTCATATATGGCTACTGACACCTGGAACTCACTGCCTCTGGAACTCAGTTACACTACAGCTTTCTTTCTTTCTTTCTTTCTTTCTTTCTTTCTTTCTTTCTTTCTTTCTTTCAACCTTTCTTTCTTTCTTTCTTTCTTTCAACCAACCTTTCTTTCTTTCTTTCTTTCAACCTTTCTTTCAACCTTTCTTTCTTTCTATCTTTCTATCTTTCTTTCTATCTTTCTATCTTTCTTTCTTTCAACCTTTCTTTCTTTCTTTCTACCTTCCTTTCTTTTAACCTTTCTTTCAACCTTTCTTTCAACCTTTCTTTCTTTCTTTCTTTCTTTCTTTCTTTCTTTCTTTCTTTCTTTCTTTAAAATATTAGTTAACAATATTAATAAATGCGGATATTTCTTTCTTTAAAATATTAGTTAACAATAGTAATAAATGTGGATCTTTAAAATATTAGTTAACAATAGTAATAAATGCGGATTTAAATGTAATCTTTAACTGTTTGTTGATTAAGTTTCTATCTCCTTCGTATGGGATTTAAATCATCATCTGACACCATTCATACAACACCTAAGCTTTATTCTTGCTAGTTCGAATCTTGTCGTTTGAAGACCTATAGAACATGAAAACCTCTATTTATCCAGATTCTTACTGCAAAGAACTTTGGTGACAACATTTATTGTCGATTATAATGCAATCAAGCGTAAAGCTTAAAGAATCGTGTACACTTTATATTTGTGACGTTTATTTATCATTCTGTTGTGAGTGCTAAAAGTAAACAGTTATAAATGGATGGATTTAACTCGCAATTCACTCTATTGGGATAGCCGACTGCATTCATAGATCTACAGGTCATGTGTGTAGTGCTCTATTTATACTAATACAGGATTTCAGGAAGTTGAACGAAGTCAGTTTCGCTCCCGATACATTTACTTCCTTTAAAGTGTTAAAAGTATTCTAAGTGCGATACATAGTAAAGTGCACCTAACGAGACATGGTCCATGTAATTTCAGTTTGCATTTTTATTTCTAATTAATCAGGAAGTGACGCAGCCCGTAGTTAGCGTTCGTTGGCAGCGGCATTTTTCGCTGGGAGTGGTAACGCGCGTGCCTACAAAAGTACTAGTAATGTCAACTGGGGTCTTGATAACTAGTGCCAAGATTTGAGATGGTGGGTGGAAAATATTTATAACCCATTGCTTTATTGTGAAGCGAAATGCGCACTTCAAAGACAATATGCGAATGCCGATTAGGTTCGAAAATATAGTCAGAATAATAGCAGTAGATTCAGTTACATGTTAACTTCTTGTTTTAAGTCAATATGGCAGGAAAAAAAAATTCAAACTGAACTGCCGGAGCAATTCTGATATTACATCGCAAAAGTGAAATGGCCATCCCGACGAAAATAAGAAGAGGGGTGATGGATACTTTTCCAGTTCATGCGGGGTTTTTTTGTTGTTTTTTTTGTGTGTGTGTGGACGATGCAGTTCACAAGGAGCAAATCAAGTGAACCCTTCTTCTATAACCCCAAAGATCACACGCATACATAATTCTCTAAAAAGGCCCTTAGTTCGCAGTGTACATAATTACGTAAAAGTGTGTGACGACGTAACTGAAGTTACGTCACTTGGCAAGCTAGATCAAGTTGTTTGTGATATATAAGAATTCACTAATAGGACATATGTTAAAGAGATATCGAAGTTGTGACATAACGCGAAAATAAACTAATGAATAAGTAAAGTTATGTCAAAAAGAATTGTACAGTGCTTCAACAACTGACGCAAAACTCGTGACCTGCAGGTCATACATTTTTACAATGAAATCATGTCTGGTACTTCTACTATTCACTGGAGTAGAAAAATCAGGTAACACAGTGGAAGTGAATCATAAAATTACTAGTCTATAAATTTAGCATTAATGACTTAAAATAACTATACTAAAATTCACATACAGTTTGAAAATATATAGCTTAATCATGATGTATCACATCAAAGAACATATGACATTTATGACATTAATTATACTGAAGTTTCATTATTTTTTTGTTGCTCATTCTTAGAGACACAGTAGAAGTGCCAGAGGCAGAAAATGACCAGTCAAAATTAACTTTCCAGACAAAAATAGATAGCCATTACTATAAGAAATGCACTTAATACTACTATGAGATTCGTTAGGAGATAATTACCACACTTAAGCGTACGTAAGCACGTCTATTATTGATAATTGTTATAAATAATATGAAATTCAAATCCAAGCATAATTTTAGCTTATCTGAAGATAAAGCAGCGTGTGTTTAAGTTTAAAATGAAGTTTGACGCTTCACTGAGTCTAACTTTACATTCACTAGTCCAAAGTCAAGTTATCTTCTGCTCGCAGTTTGTAGAATTGTCCACAAATGGTCAAAAGATCATATAGATAGGTTGGTTGCTTGGTTGGTAGGTAGGAAGGTAGGTGGATAGATGGATGGATAGAGAGACAGGTAACATTGATAGATAAATAATGTGCAATTTATAACAAAACGTGTTTTTTTAAACAGGTTTTTTGCAACTATTTAACATTCCAAATACAGCTGAAGGGGCTGAAACCCAAGTCAAGGAAGGTAAATACGTAAACAAATAATTACATTAGTTTTTGTCTTCTTTCTTTCCTGTACTTTTTATCTTCTTCGTAATTCTGCTGCCCGGGACAAATATATAACAACAATAGCTTTAAAGGAGAAACTAACATTACTATGACCATACCCGATGAAAGTTATCACCTGTATGAAAACTAAACCTACTTTTAAAGTAGAAATGAGTACAGAAGTGCTTCTCTACTTTCTCTGATGAAAATTATCACGCCTATACAGTCCAACCTTGATTGTACAGGAGAAACTAGTACAAGTACTTCTCTACTTCCCCTGATGAAAATTATTACTCCTAAACAGTTCAATTCTTATTTTATAAGAGGAACCAGTACAGAAGTATTTCTCTACTTCCCCTGAATGAAAGTTATCATGCCTGTACGTTATCCCGAACATTTTCGTCCGTTGTGCACTATTAAAGAAAAGATCTTATGTCGGTTACATGTTTGTTGTTTACTGTTAGTCATACGTGGAGTTTGATTCATCTTTCATTAACAATCAATTTTGCGCATTGTTTCCAACTTTTGTCTAGAACACTCTTCGGTATTTCCATGGGTGTTTGCCGCGCGCGCGCGTGTGTGTTTGTGTGTACGTGCGTGTGTGTGATGATAGTGGTTACTGAAATAATGCAAAGGAGAAATGAAGGTGAAAGGTGCGGTGTGTGTGTGTGTGTGTGTGTGTGTGTGTGTGTGTAAGACCTATCTTTTGATGTTCGATTTGAAACAATTTTTATTTCGATATTTTAAATGTTAACACCTGGAATTTAAATAACAAGAAAGTAAAAGTAGGTACCAACGTGTGAATTTTAATACACACCCGCGCACACTCACACAAGCACCAGATAAGTAATGATGAATGATTATTTCATTCACGCACAAACGCACTGCAGACACCTCACGCACACAAAGCCAACATTTCTTCCAGCTATTTTGTTAAACACATTATTGGAGCAGACCATATTCAAGCTTAGATGATTAAAGACATTCAACTGTTATATGATTTAAGTTTCCAATTGTGAAATCCGTTTAAGCATCTAAAGCCTGAATTGTAGGCCTTGAGTTTAAACACTGACCGCGGCTAGGTACGTAAGTAGTAGGATACTGACGTAGTCGCACGTTAATTTGGTTAACTAAATACGCTACAGTTCCTATTTCGATTTCACTTCACTGCGCCCTCTCTCTCTCTCTCTCTCTCTCTCTCTCTTTTTTTTTTTTTCTCTCGCTAACATTTCCCTTCAAAGGCCGCAGTAGACTTTAATATCAAACATTTTCGGTCTTGATTCGAACGGGACTTTCTCTCCTCACTGTTTTCTGGAGAGGGAAGGTGGGCGTTGGTTTGGTGGATGTATTTTGTCGCATATCGTTGGAGATATGAAGTTTTGGATCCCCCTCCCACACACACGCACACTTTCTGTTGAGTAATCACGTAGAAGCAAGTAGTTTGTATTTCTTGTAATTCGTGACTGTAGCGTTGAAAGATGAGTTGTCCATTAGAAGACTGTTGCTGTGGATTTCCTATCCTGCTGTAGTCTGTGGGTGTCTGAATGTGTTGTTTGAATCGTTGCGTTTGGGTAGTGTTTGCGGCGCGACAACGACGACAACAACACGACATTAGCTCACGGCCAACCGGGCTAATGCATACCTATGCCGGCCAGACATGAACGCCACGGACCCACCGACCACCATTCATTATCACCATTCTACAAGTTTCAGCAACCCTCCACTCTGTCCTTTCATCACCTGCAACCCTCTCAACAGCAGCACACCTCGTGCCAAGCAGCGAAATCGGCCCAGGCCGAAAGCTGCCATCATTGGACCTAAGCCAAGAAGAAGCTACAATTCCCTGTCATAGCTGCAGCTCACAGTTTCTTTCGTTTTCATTTTTCTTGAAACTGATGACCTTATCTTGCAGTGAATGCCCCCCCCCCCCCAGCTACTGTGTCGGTGCAGAAGGCAGTTTCTATGATTTTAGCTTCATATCCACTTCCAGCTTTTGCAGCCGAGCCGGTGCGACAGGGAGGCAGTTCTAAGTTCTGGAAGGGAGCTAATGGTCTAGGACGGTAGTGTGATCGAAGGTTTGAATGGAAGAATTTAATTTCGATGATGAATTTTGACGGTCAGTGGCCAGTAGTCTCGCTTAGTAAACAACAGATTTAATGATGATTACGTCATAAATCGCTCATTTTTCTTACACAATACAGCTCTTGGAACTTAATATAATTTCAATGACTCATGGGGCTTTAAATAAACTAAAACACACTGACGGGTCAGCATCGGAAATGGTACATTGTAACAAACAAATACATTAAATGAAAGGATACAATAAATGAATTTACAAATGTACAGTGTCAGTAAATAAAGACACAAAATACAAAGTACTGTTCTTTTTGCAAACATGTCTTGAGAGCACTCCTGAAAACGCGTGGCCTCTTTTATCTCAGCTCGATGGGTAGTTCATTCTAGGTTGATGGACATGATCAGCATACTAAGATTGATCGTGTGATTTATATTTTGCTTTTAAATGTTGAAAATTTTACAGTATATGTTTTTTAAAAAAAACCAAGTAAATGAAACAAGTACTTGTAAGTCTACTATTTGCACACAAAAAATTGCATAGGAGTTATCTCCACTTTATTCTGTCATAAATGAGGCACTGCATACCCACCTGCCCAAACTACTTCTATCTGATACCCTCGTATGCAGTCCATTTCTCACTGAAGTTAGTTAATTGCAGGTCTCTCATACTCATTGCTGCAGGTTTATCCACAACAACTACCCGTAACTCTGACACACGATGCGGGACGGTAAAAGACTAGGTATATTTACTGTTAAAAGCACAGGTTAAGGTATTAGGAGGGGATCTACCATCACAATACTGCGCTTTTCAAGCAGTCATGTTCACTCCTGTAAGGGTCCTTACCATCCTGGTGTTATCTCCCATATTAAATGTCAAGTCACACCTCATGCCTGTCAATCGGAAGAAAACCGGGTATCTCGCAGGACTACTGCCAGTGACAAAATAAAAGTACAAATAAAAAAAATCTTGGGACAATTAAAGCGACATCACTGAGCTGATATAATGTTCACTTAAGAACTGAAGTTAGAAGGTGATATTCTTAAATCGTGTACACAGTTCTCACCATGTATAAATGAACTCCATAACGCTGTGGGCAAAGCGTGTTTTTTTCTGAACCATTAGTGAGACGTGATATAGGGGAGGCAACCTAAGTGTGATTATGAAGTCCACCGACACAAA